>OY740765.1:72046193-72646193 GCA_963513935.1 Aphrophora alni
GTTAATAATATAAATTGTTAATTTAGTTATGTGTTTGTTTTTATATAATATACACGTTTGAATGTATCTTTGAAGTTACTAAACAAATTAACTATTTTTTTGCCTCAGAACGAAGATGACTTTTAAAGACCTATATTTTAATATGCACATGTTCAATTTTATCACTTACATTAAATAAATACATTAAAAAAATATCATGGTCACTTACTAAATACTCAAAAATAAAACTATACCCTTAGCCGAAACTTAGAGTATTTTTGACGGACGATATATGGAAACACAAGATATTTCTGACTTCCTGTATTCTACAAATAAGTTTACTACTGATAACTTCTTTAATCAAACTGAGCCATAAAGAGCCTAGAAGAAAGGGAAAGGGAAGGTATTGTCATTCAAAATAACCTATGTTTCATTGTAAGTGTTAAAACACCATAACTCTCTGTCAATTTTAATCAAATCACAATGAAATAAATAATCCAATTGTAGGGAATTTTATAATTTTTAAAAGTTGCTTTTAACATTTTTTTCATGAAATGTATACTTTAAGATAGAATCACAAAATAATGATTTTCCAACCCTTTCTCCCCCTCCAACTCTTCTTCAAGCAACTCTTCTGAGGACTCTGGGCTTTATAGAAGAAAGTATTTTAAAGTAACTTTTCGTAGTTTTTTGGTTGACGTTTTAATTTTTCCTTTGTAAATTCTGTTTTTACTGTACTATTGGAGCTATAAGATTATTCATGTAAATAGTTTATCGGTGTGTTATGACTATGTGTTAATTTATTGTACTACATGTAAATTTTAATGTTGATTTAAATTGCATTTAATATTGTTTGAAATAGGAAAACAAGTCAAAAGTATACTCTTAATGCAATGAATACAATAAAATACAATCTTCCTAGGCTCATCTATTTGATTGAACTTCATTGTTTTGTTTTTTCACTGTTTTTAGCCTTGAAAGAGGCTTTCTTGGTATCTGTGCTTTGTTTTTTCTAAGCGCTCTTTCCTTCTTTCAGGGATTACTTTAGCTTCCGCTTTTTTAAATAAAGCTATGCAAGATGTTTGAAATGACTTATCAGGTGTTAATGGTAGAAGTGTTTTTTAACAACTGTCATATTTTAACAGGATCTGGTTCTGCATTTCTGGAAATGGGAAAGTCAGAAAAAAGTAACAATTCTGGAACAATCAGGGAAAATCTTATTAGGAAATTCCTGTAAAAGATATTGTTAAGAGATTCTATTAACACATTCACATTGCCATCGGCAACACCTAGGCCTTTCAATTTTCCATTGTTAGGTCCCACCGACGCATCGTGTTCGTTGTTACTTTGCTTTTCTTACTTACATTTAGATACAACAATAAACAGCAAGTTTTGTCAGGTGCAGATATGTCACTTAAAACCTAGATCTTACACTATACATAACACATAACATAAATACATAATTAAATCTTGAGTCAATGATGATTGGAAAGGATGTGGCCATATAGTCATTATGTCCGTACACCTCTGCTTCCAACAGATAACTAAAGGTTAATTTGGAAGCTAGTTTATTTTTTATTGCCGTTTGTAGCTATATATTTTTTACAAATTTTTATCATTGTTAACTTTATTTTTAATTATGTATTATATTATATGTTGTGTACAGTGTAAATAAATAAGTTTTAAGACACATATCTGGATCTATGAAACTGGCTGTGTATGGCAAAACAGTGGTGTAGTGTTTTTAAAAATATTAAATTCGAAGTTCACCCAAACAAGATATTTATAAACTAATTATCTCTAAATTCAGTTAACCGAGCTAAGTTATAAAATAAACATAAAGATAATTGTGTAACTACTCTAAATTTTCTGTTCACCCTTTTGTGTAAGTACAGATGTGTCCCACTTTGTGATTGGTCAGTTTTGACTAATCAGAAATATTAACAATTGTAAAGTATAAGGTTGGAAGAAAAACATCCCTTTTTCCTAACAAACGTTTCTTTTAAATTATTAGAAGAGATATTAAATTTTTTATAACTATATTGCATTTTATTTTCTGAAGTATAAAGGCTTTCTATGCTCTCTTAATCTTGATTTTTGCTGTCTGTCGTCCTTCAATAAATTCTCTTGTGCTTCTGTGCAAACAAATGTATTGGAATTACTCTTGCAAGTGTAAAATCCGTGGATTACGATTCTAAGTGTTTCTGTTCTTTGCACCACATTCATTCTATACTTTCTGACCTACATTGCATCAGCCCAGATCTCTGCTCTACATAACATGATTCACAAGTAACCATATTTTCTTCGACCCCAATCCTCCAATGCTGGTCTTAGTCTGCTTAAATATGCCATCATAGTTACTACATTATCTGACATTTTCCAAATTGTCCTATGCGTTATTGGCACTTTATTATATTTATATGTTTATTTATGTTATATTTAGATATTTAATATTATTTATGCAAAACATAAGTACTGACTACGCACACGATGTGTCAATCAAAATTGTAAATCTAATTACTAAAAAAAGATATGTTAACATTTATTTGATTGGTGCAAAATAATCTAGTAAAATAAACTGGCAGTGAATGTGTTATTAGCTTACTAGTAGTTTAAGTCTGAAAAAATAATAATTATTTTGAATGTATTACTTATAGACAAAATTTTGTGGTCTGTCTGTCTTCCTTGCAGTACCCTACAACCCAAAAGGACCAGTTTTGATCAAAATTTTATGTATGTGCATATTTTGGCCATATCATGACTTTTATTTTTATATAGAGTGTTAAAAAAGAAATCATAACAGCTTAATATTTCTGGTTCTAATTTTGATAGAGATATGAAACAAACAGAATTTTGTAAAAATCCATTTCCTCTATCTACAGAGTGAGCCAAAAATTAGGTACCATTTTTGGGATGTCCCGAAAATTCATAAAATGTGATTGTTTCCGGCTTTGTCTTATGGAACCAAACAAATATTATTTTTGTTTTCTTAAAGTAGAGTGCAAAATACATTGAAATATGATTTTAAATTTGTGTAATTTTCTTCCCCAGATTGATAAATATTAAAATTAAACATTTTATGGAAGATTACCTTGTTCTTTTTATAATATAAACTCAAACTATTTGTCTTCTGTAGTTTATCAGTGAGCTAGGCAATAGTAGCAGCCTTCAATGAGCTCTCAAGATAATAGCATTTGCTCATTACAACTTTAAACCACTCTAAGTTTGATAAAAAATAATAAAATTAAAAAAAATATGTGTTATGTACCAGTATTTTTTGCCCTACCTTAAAAAAGTACAATAGTTATAAGTTTATTAAGAGTGCAAAGTGCCTCTTTGTTGCTCAAAATAATAAGTTGCCACGTAACACGCAGCGAATTGTGGCAATTTAACAAGGGCACTTTTTGCTCAAAGTACAAATAAAATTTTTCCTACAGCTGCAAAATTTAAGTTAAAAATAAAATAGATTAAATATCAAACATCTTTATTAACACATTGCTTATAAAGTAGGCTACTTTATACTTTAAGATAATCACATTCATTGTATGTACAATTTTTTGTTATTTATAACATTTATATTAAATGTGCACTTTTGACAGTTCTTAATTATGAATGCTCTTATGATTGCAGTGAATCATAGGTAGTATACATTAAAATTTTTCATCACTCAATATATTTCATGCTTGCAATTTATTATGCGTTTTTTAGATCAGTTGTTTTAAACATTAAAATTAAATGTTTGTCATAGTAACTAGGGGACAAGTGATAAAAAACCACTGATATAAATATATTGACAATCTCTTTTTAATCAAATGACATTACTTTGTGTTCTACAGTGCAAAATAAACTGTTTTGCATTCTATTAGTAAAACGCATAAAGTTACTTTCCATAGTGGCTGTAAGGAAAAATATTTTTCATGCTTACACAAGACAAAGCGGAAAAAAAATACTTTTTATGAATTTTTGGTACATTCTGTATATGGTACCTAATTTTTGGCTCAATCTGTTGATAAAGAAGATCGATTTCTATGAAATTCTATTGTTTCACGTCTCTATTTAAATTAAACCAGAAATATAAAACTTTCTGATATATTTTTAACACTCATATATATTTTTTAACTCAACATTTGGTGTTATCTTGATTTCATGAAAATTATCTGTAAGGACTTTGATAAAATTTTACAAGAGTGTTTTATGTACACCCTAAAGCATAGTCACCATCTTCCCAGAAATACCTATTCAGGAGTTATCGGTCAAAATGAAACATGAACCTAGGATAGCTATCTAGGAAGTGCAGATATCTCAACATCAGCCAAAGCAATTTCAATAAAATAGTTGGCAAATGTACAAATATGAAGGTTTATCACCCAAATCAATTGACCCAACAGTAATTAGGGTTCATTCAGTTTTATCCAGGTTACTGAACATGCAGTTTAACACATTGGTTTGGCTCTTAAACCTTCACATTTCATCAATATTATTGATATTGCTAAATAAGATGATGTCCATGATTTATTTTGTGGAGAGATGGTAACAAATACCATTTTTTACTTATACCTTTAGTTTTTGTACGAGTGCATGGGAAAGTTAGTACAATGTTTGCACATGTTTTTGTTTTATATTTCTGTATACTATGAAAAATATTGTTTTAAAAGTCATATACAAATTAACACCAAATATAGGGATATTTTCTATTAAAGGTTAAAAATAGTGTACTAGTATTTTACTTTTTTATTATTTTCACATAACACCTGTTATTGGATATGTTATTGTCTAGTGCCACATGCTACGCTTATATGCTATTTTCATCTAAGTTTCCTTAAAAAATATCTTATATATAAGAAATAAAAAATTCCTGAATTAAAACTAAATAATGAAAGTAATTATTTTCAATATGATTTTCTAAAATAATTCTTATAATCATAAAATTTACCGTTTTTGTGAAAGTACCAAAACACTGTTCCCATTTTATTGATTTTTTTATTTTACCACTTTTTCATCATCTATTTCAAATAAAAACAATTTTGTTAAAATACATTTGATTTTGCTTGAAAAAACTTGTTTTCACAATGTTCATTTTTATAACAAGCTTAGAAACCTACTGACTAATAGAACCGCTTGTTTATTCAGTCTTAATTTACTGGAGGTTTTTGCACACACATTTTTTAATGTATTTACATTTATCCTTTAAAACTTACAACCCAACTTCAAAGTTCCAATTTTAAGAGAACTGTTAATCTTATCACTAGCAAACTTACAGGGCTGACAAACACAACATTTGATTGTCAGTTTTAAGATAGTCAACTTTTTATAGTTAGGAAAATTGATATTGTTTTTTTGAAAATGGATATTGATATTGTTTTTTGAAAATGGATACAGAAATTATTCTGTTGTTGAAATTCTTCAGACATACTTACAAGTATATATTTTCTAGAAATTAAAGGATCTTCGAGCATTAGAAGGTGTGTCGAGGTTGCCATATTATGTGTCAAATCATTTTTCGCCCAATATCTTGGATTCTATAATGTTTGTAGGAAAGATTAAAAGGCAACATATAAATGGAAAGCTTAAGAAACTTTCAAAAATATAGTTTTTGTATTATTTTAGAGAGAACAGAAGCGAATAAAAAATAAAAAAATGTATAAAAAGCAAAAGATATCTATAAAACTATGGCATTGGAAAATAACATGAAATTGTAGTATTTCAAATAATAAAGCTAGATATAGACTTTCCCCTTTTTTTATGAAAGACCACCATTAGTAGGATTGGGTTATGAATTTATATATTCCATTCAGCCTTTAGCAAACTTGAACACAATTCACAATAGGTGTACTACACAATAACCATGGATTATAATGAATTTTGCTAATTACTCAAACCTCATGATTTGTATTGACTCTGCTAATTTTACTACTCAGATTCTTGATTCTAATTAGTTCTGTTAACTTCTCAAAACTATTGATTTGTATCAGCTTTGCTAATAACTTAACCCTCCAAGTGTCGTTTGTTAATTCGGTCTTAAAATTCTTTGTTCGTTTAAAAATTAATAAAATATATTATTTTTATACAAAACCTAACTTATAAGACATCATTTTTCAAAATTTTTTGAAACGGTATGTTACATGTCAAAAACGAAGTTATCATTTTTCAGGAAAAACCTGTATCACTCAAAATCAAAAGCTTACCACCTTTTTCTAAGATATACAAAAGTTTTGTGTAATATTTTTGAATATATTAAAAAAAAAAAAAATTTGTTACATTTTCAAAGTAAAAAAAAAAAATTACAAAAAATGTTAATTTCATCATTTTATTTTCAAAAATTCACTAAAAATAGTAATATATATCTTTTACACAACTTCTATATGTCATTATATTCAGAAAGGTGCATAGAATGTAGGTGTGTAGTGAAAAAAAAAGGTTAGATGTATCACATTTGGAGTTTTTTGGTCAAATACCAAGAAATCGAAGGGTAAAAAGAGAATAATTTCACAGAAATGGTAATTTAAACCATACACATTTTTTTTTTGAATTTTTTCAAGTATTTCTAGAGGTTTGTAATATATTTAGGGGGAAAAAATAATAATTTGTTACATTTTCAAAATAAAATTAACGATATCCCCTAAAAAGTGATACTCTGACGGTTTAGGTTAGGTTGGACACCTCGACAATTTAGGCGTAATTAGTAACTTTCTAAAGCTAGGCCTAAGACAAAATCATTAGATTTTACTAAAACAATATACTTTACAAAGAATAACACACATATTCACTTGTATAATCAAATAAAACACTCTATATAAGAAAATTTGGTTATAGCTTAGATTTACAATTTACGTTTTAGGTTATCCCAAATATAAACCTTTTACAAACTAGAAATTCACTCAAAAACATAAACTTTAGAAATAAAAACACATATATTGTAACTTGTATACAAAATTTATATACAATTTGTATACACAAACCTTCAAAATAACAAATATCTAACCCCAAAATAAATATGCGCCACGCCTAATATTACAGTTTTTACGTCACACAATTGCTATGTTTGGAGATCAAAACAAATCTTTCTAAGTATGTATTTGCCTATATCAAGTGGTACCAACTTATAGAATGAAATTTCCTCTACAACATACTGTAAAGAACGAATAAGTTTTTCTACTTAGAAAAGGGATTACGTCATTTCGTAAACTGCACCGAATGCCAAATGAATTTCGTCCTGTCAAGTTTCTTCTATGGTCAAGTAGAAATATCTCTGGATCTGTGAGACGCAGAAAAATTTGTAATCTACGGTTTGAAAGAGAAAGATGTGATCTATAGAACAGTGTTTTGGTCAACCCGTTTGACAGATAAATAGAGTTGTAATCATATGGGGGAAAATGGCATCGCGTTTACGAAAAGGCGCAGAGTTGAAATTTACGATTTTACGCATCAAAAATATGCAAACTTCACCAATTTTTGGAATATTATTTATAACATTTTGTGGTTTTTTTTTTATGATTATGCATCTACGGAACATTAGCTTTCCAACGGTATTTTATTTATTGTGATAGGACAATTTTAAGTGGGCGTAATGTTGAATTGCAAAATACGTGTTCTATAGTTGGTGAAGTCAGCCATGACTAATGTCGCGACCCGGTTTTTAGGCAAAACCGGGTCGCCTACCCGTTCGAGGGTTAACCCATTGACATCAAAGACATGGCGTTCACGTCCCGCACACATGTGGACTGATAGCTCAACGACGTGACGTTGACGTATTGTTTTCAATGCGTCATCTAAGGTCAATGTTTGCTGTTAAAATGCACTCAGATGTGTCGAGCGCTTATCAGTTTGTTGTCCGCTTATCTTATCTCTGTGACAGTTCCTTCATAACATTTCTCTGTTTCGAACAATAACAATAATTTATTTGTTTGAGACTAGTTAGGGGAGTTCAGTCTTTGCGTTCGGTCGTGTTATTTTTCGTTCGTGTAAATATTAGTGAAATGGCGGATAATTTACGATCGTCTGAATTAGATCGAATACTATTGCGTAGGTGTGACATTATTCAAGTGACAGTTTTTTTAAATTTTTTTTTTTTTTTTTTTAATTTATTTATTTTTTTATATTTTATTTTAGTTTTTTTTTATTTATTTATTTATTTTTTCCTTCTAGAAGTAATTATTTATTGTGAAATACATTTGATCCAGCTAACATCAATCAGCTAGTACACGCAAAAAACGTAAGTAAAATATTATGTATGTAACATTAGTTTTTATATATTTTGCAGTATAATATAATTATGTTGTAGTCTAATATGGTCTGTGTTATGTTTATGTAACATACATAACAACAAAACATGTAGAATTTGCGAGCGAACGAGGTCGGCCGGTGCCGCGCCGTTTTGTGGAATTAACTCGTACCGTTAGGCCCGGGCGGGCGCTAAGCTTCGCGATCCGCAATGGGTTAAGACACTTGATTCTCATCAGCTCTGCTAATTCCTCAAGACCCTTGATTTTAATCAGGTCTGCTAATTACACATAACTTTGATTCTCATCAGCTCTGGTTATGAACTAGACCTTTGATTCTTATAAGATCTGTTAATTTACTCAAGATCCTTGATTCTTATCAGCTCTGCTCATTACCAAAAACCCAAGTCATATCAGCTCTGCTAGTTACTCAATGTCCTTGATTATTTTCATTTCTGATAACTACTCTAGAGACCTTTGATGTTGATCAGCTCTGCAATTACACAAGGCTCTTTATAGTCATTTAAGATATATTGATTATTTTTGAGTTAACCCCATTTATATCCGCTGGGTAAGAAACTATTCCTTGGAAAGGATTTTTTTACATCTTTGAAACTGTCTTCAGTTTTGTAATCCCAAACTAACAACAGTATTTTATGCCTTCTCTAAAACAAGCACCCAGATCTACCTGAATTATATTTTATTTCTATAATATCTGTGACACTATTATTAAATTTGGATCACATGACATAATCAAATGTATTCTCCTGTAACATAATCAAGTGTTCAGAAAAATAAAACTATACTCTGATGATCAGTTATATCAATTAATTCTTTGGCGTGATAACTGGTCTTTGCCTATGTCAGCATTTAAACTTCAACAGTTATATTATGAATGAAGAGTTCTTCATTTTTTACAACTCACATACTACATCAGTTGGTTAGAGTCACAGGAGAGAAATTTTCAGAAGTGACCAAAGTTTTACAAACCCTTGTTGAAAAAATTCTATGACTTCATCACACCAAGACAGCCCTTGAGCTTAAAACTAATTTGATTACTCTTCTACAAAACTATATAAATGGATCTGAAACTTTCCTAAGTTACTTCTCTCTAAGTTTACAACCTGTGATACACCAAAACTCAGTATGATTCATCAGAAATAGTGTGATAAAAACTGCAGTGTCATATAATTTTCCTAATAAATAATGATAGTTTACCATTTTTAAACAGGACATCCAATACTATTGACACTTGTAAGCACATTAAACGATAAGCCAATCCCTAACAAAATTATTTGACACAATTTGATGAGGGTAAGTTGTATCATGATACTAAATTCTATTTTATCTCTTTATGCCGCGATTTTATAGTAAGCAGGTGTCTGTATTTACTTAATATCAGCCATTTTTCTCCTTCTGTTTTTCTCGTAATTATATAATACAAAATAATAAATTGTTAAAATTGTTATAAGCTTTCATTTACAAATTTGTTTTAATAAAAATATATAGATTTTGATCAATTGGATAAATATTCGTTGGTCCACTATTTTCCAAAATGGTGGGATCAGCACATCCAGGAAGAAACTGTTTGATCTCCTCGAGATGCTTTTGTTTATTAAGATGTATGTACGAGTATTTGTAAGTTTGTAAATACATTTTTTTAATGTTATAATTTTCTTGTTGAAAAATCAACTTCTAACATACTATTCTGTTTAACCTAGCATGTTTAAGTAAGGAGCCTGGTTATAGTTCACATTTCTTTGAATTTTAACATTACCTATATTCTTATTTTTGTTCTAAAATAAGTCAGAAAAATGACTGTAATAATTATTAATAATCATATCTTTTTTTAAGTGCTTGTTATAGATTTTATTTATTTTCTTATAGTATTCCATATTTTTCTGCGTATTCACAATACATATTTTAATAATTTTTGTTCATATAAAGGCCTGGTAATATATAACATATTTCACAATACTTACATTAAAAATATTGTTTATAAATTAGTTAGTATGTTGTGTGATAATGTTCCACGTTTCATTGCTTTTTTCGCAATACCCATATTTTCATTTTTATTTTTAAATAAATCAGAAAAGTTCCAGGTAATCCACATTGCTTTGTATTTTTCGCCACACCTCAATATTTTCTTTGTTTTTAAATAAATCAGAAAGTGTTCCCCCGTAATATTTCACATTTCTTTACATTTTTAACAATACACATATTATTTAAATTTTTGTTGTTATATAAATCAGTAAATTGCCTGTTACTTTTACATTGCTATTGTACTTTTTTTCTTTTTTTTCCTTTTTTTGATTAAAATACCCACATTTTCATTTTCACATGAGTATGGTTAGTTCCCTGATAATATTTCACAATTCTTTGTATTTTTCACAACACCTGGATATTTATTTTTGTTTGTAAATAATTCAGTAAAATGCCAGGTAATAATTCAATTTCTTTCTTAGCATTCTTTCTAATACTTGCATATAATTTTTTGTTATTAATGTGTCAGTAAAGTGCTTGTCAGTATTCTACATTCTTACAATACCCTAATTTTTTTATTTTTCTAGAATAAGTAACATGCCTGTTATTATTCTAAATTTATTTTCATTTTTTATAATACAAATTAAATTTTTTTTTCTTATTAAATAAGTCAGTTTGTTGCATGGTAAATATTCGACATATCTTTTGATTTTTCATAATACCCAAAATTGTATTGTTATTCCTAAATAAGTCAGCAAGGTGATTGGTAATATTTAACATCTCTTTACATTTTCACAATACTCTCAAATTTATTTGTGTTCTTAAATAAGGTGCCTGGTTTTATTCCACATTTTGTTGCATTTTGTACAAGACCCATTTTTTAATATTTGTTTCTAAATAATATAGTAAAGAGCCTGGTAGCATTCTACATTTCTTTATATTTTATACAATACTCACATTTTTACTTTTATTTGGCTCCTAACGAAGCCATTAGGTGTGTGGTAATATTTTTTATATCTTCACAATTTTCATAATGCCTGCATTTTAATTTTTATGCATAGAAAATAAAGTACAACCCAAAGGCAGCTTATACCACCGATGCTTCATGGTGGCATGATCATGTTAATTAAATATAGATATTATTAGTATATATATATATATATATATATATATATATTCTGAGCTTTCATAAATGTCGGGTCACTTAAAATTTTTTTACAATAGAATTTAAGACATGAAACTAAGAAACACAACTGGAGAAAGGATTTTTTTTGGAGTGTGTTGGGTTCTGACTCTATAGGCTCATATTGTCTCGTGTACATCAACTGTGTTTTATTGTACTCCATTGTAATAATACTTTAATATTATACCAATTTCTGTGTCTTTGATTTGATGTAGGTATCCCTCTTCTTGTTGCTGGGATCCAAAGATCCTGCTTCCCTTGAGATTCAACATTTGACAATCTATTAGAATACGAGGGGGGGGGGCCAAAAAACCTGGGATTTGGTCATAACTCCTTTATTTTTCAATATTTTTACACTAAATTTTGGTCACCTTTAAAGTAATTACCATTGACTGCAATGCACTTCTCTAATCGTTTTTTCCATTGTTCAAAACATTGTTGATATTCACTTAATGGAATGTTCTTTAGTCCATCCAGTGATTTTTATTTCACCTCTTGCACAGTCTCAAAACGTTTACCTTTCATATCCCTTTTGAGTTGTAGGAACAAAAAAAAATCGCAGGGAGCGAGATCCAGTGAATGGGGGGGGGGGTGAGCAATCGGTGTCACCGTTTTTCGTCAAAAACTGCTTCACAGATAAGCTTCGAAACAGGCATGAAGTCGGAGCTCCCTTTGCTCGTCTGTGAGAAGATGTGGAACAAGTTTGGCTGTAACTCTTCTCATGCACAAATCCTCCAAAAAAATCTTCTGGATTGAACTCCAAGTCAACCCAAACATCGCAACTAATTGAAATGGTTCGACAACGGTCTTACGAACCAGAGTGTCTTTGATTTTCTCAATGTTGTTGTCATTTCTTGATGTTGAAGGGCGCCCAGAACGAGGCTGGTCTTCAGTCGACATTTCTCCACTTTTAAAACGCTGAAACCACTCGTAGACACGTGTTTTACTTAAAGTAACTTCCCCATAAGCTGTTTTCAGCATTACAAGAGTTTCCGTGGGCGTTTTCCCCAACAGGAAACAAAATTTCACAGCCATACGTTGCTCCTGGTAGTCAGCCATTTTACGTTTTCGCCGAAACGGAAAAAGGACTTTCACAAAAAAAGTTCTCACGGACGAACTGATTTACTCACAGCGAACAAACGTCATACACTGACGTGTAGCAATGTTACTCGAGACTCCCTCTCCGGCCGACCGGCCACGCCCATCCCCTCTCCTCACCAGCCTGATTCCCATTATTTTTGGATCCCCCCTCGTATGTGCAGAAGTGTCAATGGTTGCTAGCAGATGCTTCTGGTAGTGACCATGTCTTATGGTGATGCCAGTAACTTGCCTTCTATCATGCTGAATAAATGTTCTTGTTAGTTTATTGCCAAATTGTATGTCTCGGCTAAGACTTTGCCTTAACATTGGTCAGAAAATGTCCATTGACTTAATTGCATACTTCACCTTTGAACAACTGAGCCTGACTGGGAATGGGATTAACCGTAAAAGATTATAGTAATTTTTGTATCCCAACTGGGATGATAAAACAGGAACAATTTTAAATTATTTTGACAACATAATACCAACCCATATTTTTGTGACTATATTGATATAAAGTAAAATTTTTAAAAAAAGTTGTGGTTATAGTTTATTTTTATAATATGCAACCTTGTAAGGCACACATCAGTATATTTTAGTGTTTTATGGAGTTCACCAAAACAAATTTATAAAATGAAAAATTTTCAGCCATAGTGGTTAAATCAAGATTCTAATAAAATATTTGAAATAATAAAATAATTTTAAAATTTTTTCATAAATATTTATAGTGCATATAGAATTGTTAAAACTAAAATTTATATCTTAAAATTGAACCCGTGGACACCAAAAAGTAGAAATTTCATATTAACTTTGTCTAACTACAATAATTAGTTTTATCTCTTTATTTCAAAGGGACTGTTTACTTTAAAAAATTTCAATTAGCAGTTTAATGTTGGCTTTACAGGATATCATTTATTTATTTAGACATATTTATATATATTTATTGCATGCTTCTTTGGCATATATATATTTTTTAAATCCCAAAAATAATAAGTTCGTGAACAAAGTATTGATGACATCTGTTACAAAACATTCAAAATACCTTTTAAAATTTTTAATTTTCCACCAAACTCAACCCCCCTTTGTGAGGGTTCAAAAATGTTTTGACCATACCAATAGTTAGTTAATTTGCAATAATTAAGATTCTTAAAGTGTTATTTACTGTGTTTCGTTCAAAAGTTATAAGGATGAACTGTTGTTGCATTATGGACATATTAATTCATCTACGGGTGAATTAATATATATCTTTTAATATATATTAATTAATATGTCTTTTGTGTGAAAACAGTTCTATGTTTTTCACATATTTGTGATATGCATGGTTTAAAATAAATCAAAAATTGAATAATTTTATATGGTGTGAATGAATGAGAATTGATCATATTAATCAGTTGTCATTTTAAGATAATAAAGAGAGTTTAAGCTTTGTATGGTACCATTTGTTATTTAATGATAATAAGAAAGAGTTGTGTTTGTTGTGTGATTATCATTTGTTATTCAATGATAATAAGAAAGGGTTGTGATTGTTGAATGTTACCATTTGTCATATTTACATTATAAGAAAAAGTTATCATAGCTATATGGTTATCATTTGGTATATATTAATTATTTAGCTTTTGTTATTTAATTATTTTGCATGTTTATTCATTTTTCTAAAATTGGGTTAAATTTAAGATAAGAAGAGTTGTGATTTTTGTATGATTATCATTTTTCAGTTTAAGATAATGAGAAAAATTTGTTATTGTTGTATAGGTTATCACAACTCCCATACAGCAGTACATTCTTTGGTAACAGTATTTTTTTTATTATAGTTTTTCACTTAAATTAACAACAAGAATCATATTTTATAAGGTGAAATTGATGACAATTGATTGTGAGGTATATCTCATAAAATAGAAATTTATTGGAAAATTTTACAATTTAATGTACTTAGCATAAATGTTTTACATGCAAGAGTCAAAAGTGGTTCAACATATAAAAATTACACTATTGCTATGTATTCACTTGGTGAATAAAAAAATGCATCAGTAACTAATGCTAAAATGATATTACAGTATTCTAATTAAAAATTATATGTTTTGTAGAACTAATATATTTATTTTTGTAGAAATCATGTATTAAATGGTTATGGAAATCACACATTTAATTTTGAAGAAAGCATGTATTTAGTTTTGTAGAAATAATGTAATTAGTTTTAAAGAAAGCATGCATTAAATGTTTTTAGAAGTCATGAATTTAATTTAGTAAGAATAGTTTATTTACATCATATATTTAATTTTGTAGAAATATTGTATTTAACTTTGAAGAAATCAAGTAAGTTTTATTTTATTTGCAGGAGTCTTACAATTTTTGTAACAGAATTTATTTTTAAACCTGTTCACAAACCTTATTAAATTTATATGTATGTTCCATTGCAATCACTGGAAGGCGGAGGTAAGCACTGTTTTCTTCTTTTTTTTTTAATTGGTTTATTTCATCGTAACGATTTAAATAGATATAATACTAGGACATGTATAAAAAACCATAAATTTTTGTGAAAACGTTTATTACCGATTATGAATTGTGCTACATTATTTTATACAAAATATAGGTAAATAAATAGCATAGCAAATAATTTAAAACATTGTAAGAGTAAGATTATCGATTGAGAAACTTAATGAACAAAACTATCTTGAACATACTGTTTTAAGACACACTACTAAACGTGAGCCTAGTGATTTTGTTGTTGACAAGCGTCTATTGTCTAGTTATCGGGTATAGAAAAAATATTTATTTTAAGGATATGCTCTCTATTCTCATCTTACAATGTTATTCCTTATTTTAATATTGCTTATTGACAAGAAAGATGTTTGAAAGAACTGGAATGTCAGGTGTTTGTGGAGAGGGAGAGAGGGATTAGAAACAGAAGTCAACAATTCATGCATCTTGTTACCAACGCAGATAATATACTAACCTAAGACAAAATAATACAGTTATAGTAAAACTCTTCTTATAAAACACTTGCAATTTACTAACATTTTAATTTCTCATACATATAAATAGTATAATGAGAGTAAAATTATGAGATAATAATTTTTTAATGTTGAATCGTGTTTAATGAGAAATAGACAAGATCTCCCAAGTTAAAAATAGATTGTTTTGTTTTATTTGACACATGTTGAAGACAACAGGATGAATGAAGCTAGTCTATTACCTGTCAATTAACCATATCTCATCTTCCAATTGTCTGCTTTGTTTAATTTTAAAGAAGGAAATTATTAACATGATAAGGTAGGCCTGTTTGGCATCTGTCTCTAATCTTCCCACAGTTTTAGGGAGTTTTTATTTTAACCCCCCAAAAAACACGTTTTGGCGATAATCGTAGTCTTTCTAAAAACATAAGACTCTATATACTTACGTATTACCATATGTTATACGCAGAGATTTTTATAAAGTGTAAGACTTTAACACGTTAAGTGCCAAGCCAGTTGTGCCACTTTTATCATACAGTGCCAACTTAAATAAACCATTTTAATAACATAACCTCTATATATGTGGTCTTACGGTTATATGGAGAACTGATTTTTTGAGAAATTGTTTTAAAAAACATTAAAAAAAATGATCGGCCCGGCATGTCATTTTGAATACCATATTTTGTTTGGAATTTGACATGTCGGCCGATTGGCCGACCGCACTTTTGATCGATTTCCTAGGATAATTTAGGTCTGTGATGTTGGTAACACACAACTCAGTGGTGGGAAACGCGTTGAGTAACTGCACGTAAACATCAAGTTGACATGGTTCAAACTGGAAAAACGGGATTGAAGAGGAAATGTCATTTTCAAGCCTCTTGCAATAACAGAGTACAATGAGCAAAAACCCGGCTTCGATGTTGCTGATCAAATGTCGTTGTACAACTCAGCAGTACGAAAAACACTAAGATGGTTTCATAAAGTTGTTGTACATACATTTACTATTTGGCACCTACATTGTAAATGCTTGGCTCGCTTTCAAAAGCAATGTAGGACCACGACCGCAACACCAATACTTGTCAATAACAGATTTTAAATGCTTTCATTTTGCTTTCATCTTACAGTTTAGACAGTAATATTATAAATAAATGATTTAAAAAAAGTTAATTGTAAATAAATAACATTGTTAAACAGTTTTAAAAATTGCTTTCCAATTTTGTAATTGTTCAATGTTTTATACAAAAATATGCAAAATTTATTATTTTGCTTACCGTAATAGTTAACTTTTATACGTTTATTTTAAAAAAATATTACAACTGTAGAATATTCAAACTGTATATTACTTGTTTTAATGCATTAATCCATAATTTCAACTGAACATTTCGCTGCCGTACCGATCGGTACGACGAAATTAACATATTGTTGAGGTGTTTTATTTGGTTGTTACGCAACACTATTTAAAGATAATAAAATGAAATATCTATGGCTATTAGCTACAATCTTCTAGATTTCACTTATTGTATGTGTTTTCCGCTAGGTTGCAACACTTACTGATAAAAGACTGTAAAATAAAATCTTGCATTGATGGCAGTGTCGTACCGATCGGCCGACACGCCACTTTAACTATGAGCTTGCTGTCACACCGATCGGCCCCCCCATGGCACTTAACGTGTTAAATTATTTGTTATTAATGAATGTTGTATTCTTTGGATCTAAAATCAAGAAGGAAACTGTCAACATCAACTATGTTATCCGGTGATATTTCCTGGTGGGTGGATGTTTTTACTCTTACATACACTCTGAGATGTAGGGGATTTCTCACCGCTACGTCTTTTTTCCTTTCACACACCTAACATGGCTAAATAATCAAAGGTTTTCATAACACAGATTATTAACTTTAAATTATTAGAAATGTTATTTTGATTTATTTATTTATATTTTATTAAAATTAGTCTGTGAGTTATTTTTTATTTACAAAATAACTAAATAGAATTGGGTGATTTTATAAATCTAAGCTATACTGGAAAATGTGTTAAAATTGACTACAAAATTGATGATCAAAGATGTACTTAATATTTCGTGGATAACACAAAATCAGAAGAAAACTAACTATAATGGCAAAATATAGATAAGACTTTTGGTTTCCATTTTCACAATCCTTATTATTTGTTTAAAGATAATAAAACACAATTTTTATTTTGTACTATCCACTTTTTATTAGTCTAGCCGACCAATGGTTTCGCCTGCTAAGGCATTGACGAGGCTGTATTACAGACTGAAGAAAAAAGACAAAAAACAGAAAACCTTAAAACTAGAGGGTGGGAGTTAGGATACAAAGAATGGAAGGTTGGGGAAATACCCGGCCTGGGCAATGACCATAGGAACAATACATATTGGGAAAACCAGTTGATTGTTCTAAGTACAAATAACTTTTAAAGGTTTTACTAATGGAGAGTTATACAAATCTAACTGGTCATTTAAAACTAAATTAGAGTTACAGTATCTTATTCTTTTAATTTCTAAGCTCTCCAAAGCATTCAATTTCCTACCTTTATTATCAAAATGTAATATTTTAAAATCTACACTCGAATTAAAATCAGAAATTTGATGTATTCTTAAATGATTTGAAAAACTGGAATCTTCATATCCTAATACATCATTTTTCTTATCTTCATATCCTTTCAACTTTTTACTTGACCCGAACTTAAAAATCCACAATACCATAATTATTTGTCTGTAATAAATTATGTAAATAATAAGAATATATGTGAATGAAATGGGTTTGTAACCTAATTTCATACCAAAAGAAATTTGTATTCTTTAGTTAAATCGAAAGTGTCCATTTCCCGTCAATTACAGATAATAACACCTTTCCCTCTTCACTGGCTTCTCTCTCCATATTTCTCATTCCGAAACAAAATATTGAAATTCTGATTGTATTTCAATCTAAAATTTATTTGAAGTTTAAAAAAACTCGAACTTGTTAATAAGGAAGATAAAAGTTCAAGCTCTTTTAAAGCTCGACTTCATTACAGGCTTGAGCTCATAGAAAGTTCAATCTTGGTAAAAGCTGGAGCTCGACTTAAGTTTGGCTCTAATTAAAAAATCCGAGCTCACACACCCCAAAAAGTAATAAGTACGGTAGTTCTTTAATTATTTTTTATTTATATCATGACAATTTTACTGCGCATGAGCGGAAGTCCTTGCCTGGGAAAAAAAATGAAATAAGTTCACCTTCTTCACATTTATTAGGCCTATACTCTTTCACTCTAAGTGACAGAACACTGTTGCACATTGTCATTAAAAATTAAGAAAAAATCTTGTTAAAGAGTAAAATTATGGATTGATTTATTATTTTACATAAAGCTTGTGATTATACCAAAGGTACACGTTTATACGTGGGTATATTATTTAGTAAAATTTAGACTTCAAGATGTTATCACTTTAAGTTAATATGACACAGTAGTAGCGTTAAGCCTAGTAAAAATAAAAATGAGGTGGGCCATGAAATGAGGTAGATCTTTTGTTGGCCTTGAAACGGTATTTGTATCTACTTATTTTCAGATACTATCCATTTACGATTTATACGCATTTTACGGTCTCCCATAGAAGCCAAACGTAGTTATAGTTTATGACCGATTTTATAGTACAATTCTAATTATAGTTGTTTGATCATAATTTATAAAAACAACTACTAAATAACTAGAAAAACTTCTTTTTTTTTCAGAAATTAAACCAAATTTTTTATTTGTGAAATAAAAATAATTGAACATTGTCAAATTGGAAACCAAATATTTTATTCCCTATTTTCCACTATTTTACAAACGTTGATTTTAAACGTTTAAATTATTATTGCCTTTAAATTATATTCATTCATTTTTATACATTTAAATTATTACTGCCTTGTATGAGTTGTATGCAACTCAAAGATTTTAGAAAATTTTATGTTTTTCTATTTTCATCCAAAAATCCCCTAAATTTTTGTCGGACAGATGGTTCATTGTATTACAAAGTCATTACAAAAAGTAGTACAAAATAAAAATTAGAAGTGAGGTAGTAACTATAGGGATTGCAATAAAACCCTTAAGTTTAGGGTATCTGACAATGAAATTGCCCAAAAATTTTTGTCGGACAATGTTGCCACTTGATTTCAGCTGTGAGAAAATATATTTTTTGACGTCATAACTTTCCGATGTTGAGTGTGTCTGATACGTCAAATGACCGAATTTATTTTTCTAACAATGTTTTTCTTTTTTTAGATTAAAAAATGGTGCGATTAAGAAAAACAAACTATGCTTAGGTAATCAGTATTTTTCTTGCACCAAATCCATGAGTTTGAAGGGCTCCCACGAAAAAACACCCTGCTACCGAGATTTTTCTTACAGGAAAAAGTTGTCTGACAGGGTAAAAAAAGCACATACACAAAGTTTAAAAAGTGAGGTAATTAGAAATTATTTTAGGCCTCGCCCGAGGACTAGAAATTATGGATTAAAAATGAAAAAATTATAACAAACATAGAGTGTACTGCGCATGTTTAAAGAGCATACAATTGATATCAACCAAGTAGGATTGTTCTATAGACTAAAGGGGTGGGAGGGAAGGAGAGTTGGTGATATCAATAAAATTCAGTAGTGCAGATGCTAAACTAAACACAGACATAGTGATAAGGACACTCCAGCAAGTATAAAGGTCTGGCTTGTTTATTGTATCTAGGAATGAATTATTCAAGTCACAACTTTACTTCCTTTATCACCATTTTATGTCTTTTAGCTTCACAGAATTGAAACAATAAAAAATGTTTTGGGAATGAACTCTTGTTATGTTTCTTTTAAGATATTATACACAGATGTTTATATGTGAGTCCCCCACCACCCCTTACTCTATTTAAACATTCTTTTGTATTATTATTTCTCAACTAACACCATTTTTTATTACATTGTTTTGGTTATTTAAATAAATTAACTTACAAAATTTTATTAATTGTAATAAATTAAAACAATATCACACCAATTATGAAATAAATAAAAATCTGTTTTATTCTGTCAATCAAGTAATATACATACAATTAACATACATTTTTTTATTTCCATATTTAAAAACAATGAAAGAAATTGAATAAAATATGGCAAAAAAACCTGTATCAATATATTAAAAAACAATGGTCAAGACAATGCATTTCTAATTTTAACAATACTTAATTATTTTCTATTGTGAAATAAATAAAAATAATATTACACCAATTATGAAAGTAATTCAGTTTACTTCAGTCAAGGAGTCTAGTTACAAAAGCTTATTTGCACTCATCACACTATAAATACATTACTTTTTACTAAGCATATTGGAGAAAGTAACATGATTCAAAGTCAAATTTGTTGAAGTAAGATGTTCCGGTCTGTCTGACTGACTGAAAGGAAATACAACTGTAAACAAGTTCAAAGGCAACTTAGTCTCCCTCTCCTATGGCTTGTCTAAATGACAGAAAACTCTGAAACCTATCTTTTGTTATCAACTTATGTGTCACCCACACATGGGCTCCCACAGTTGAGTTAATTTGACACTGTGCATTTTGTAGTATTACATTTATTATCTTTACTTTAATCCTCATTCTACAAAAGAAACACTGAAATGATTTAATGAGCACTAATGTTTAATAATCATAATCGGTAATCACCAATTATTAAAAATAATCTTTAATCGTTATTGGTAAGCCCCGAATCATCTCATCCCTACTAAATACTCAAAACATATTTATCCCATCTCTCCAAAAATGCTGGTTTGTGGGTTATTGGTACAAAACAAAAAAAATTGGCCATGGGGTTGTTGTAAAGAAACATAAATTCTTAAAATCATCTCTACCGATTTCATTCGAATTTTAGTGTAGTATGAAGATTAATGACCCAAACTCATGTCCAGAATTGTAAGTAAAAAACTATTACAGTTCAGGAGTAACTGGTGAAAAATCAAAATCAATTATGAACCTTGACCACCATCATTATAACTTCAATTTCAATAAATTACGATTTACACTGAGAATGGTCATATGACACAAGCAAAGCAAGTTTAGGCTTTATTTAAATATAAATATATTTTTTCAAAGACTATATATATATTGTAACGAAATAGAGGGCTCCCAAAAGGTCAGTGCTCGGCAGGCCATAAATTGTAAAGAGTTGAAAGGGTTGACAGCTAGAAAAACTATTCTAACATCAGTTATGGATCTCGAGGAGTCAAATAAACCATTCCAAAAGTCAATGCCTTCAACCGAAAATATATGAAAAGGACCAATGAAAGGAATTGCGTCAGTTCTGAAATAACGTACAAGATTTAAAATAAGCCAATGAAGGAAGAGGATCGGAATAAAGCGTTTGAAAATAAACTTTATAAATAGGGGTGGAAGAGAAGCGCATGAGGTTCTTTTTGGTTGTTAACTGATTGAAGGAGGGAGTTCCAGAGCAAGTGTTTCTTTAGTAGAAAAGAAAATCGTTGTGAAAGATTTAGCCGAAATCTACCGTCAAAATTAAATAGTAACTGTAATTTTTTTTTTTTTTGTATAAGTATTTAATAATAATCTCCGAAGAATAGTTAAAGGATAATCGTCGTTTATAAGTTTAAAAGAGTCGTCGTCATAAAAGTGTGTGAGTAATAGCGTCGTTATAAAAGTGTTTGTATAGGAATAATCATACAATAAATTAAAAAGTAATCGTCGTCACAAAAGTGTGTGAGAATACAAGTGTAAGAAGAAAAGAAGATTCGTCGAAAAGATTAAGGCAAATCGATCCATCTACTGGCAGTCTACGTGGGAATCACGTTCAAGGAACCAGGAACATTGGAGCTGTAATAAAACTTCCAAGCCGATAAGTACAAATTAATGGACAATCTTAATTAAACAAACTACCACCAAATTCTATTTTATATTATGTAAATAAATTGTGTATACAAGTTACAATATATGTGTTTTTATTTCTAAAGTTTATGTTTTTGAGTGAATTTCTAGTTTGTGAACAGTTTATATTTGGGATAACCTAGAAGAATATTGTAAGTGTAGCTTATATGCAAATTTTCTTATATTTAGTGATTTATTTGATTATTACAAGTGTATATGTGTGTTATTCTTTATAAAGTTTATTGTTTTAGTGACATCTAGTGATTTTGTCTTAGGCCTAGCTTTAGAAAGTTACTAATTATGCTTAAATTGTTGTGGTGTCTAACCTAACCTCACTTGTGAAAGTTACCTTTTTAGGGGAAATAGGTATTTTTATTTTGAAAATGTAACAAATTATAATTTTTTTCCCCTAAATATATTCACAAATATATTACAAATCTCAAGCAATGGTTGAAAAAAATCAAAACAATCTATTTGTATGGTGTAATTAACGATATCTGTGAAATTATTCCTTTTTTACCCTCCGATTTTTTGATATTTGACCAAAAAACTCCAAATGTGATACATCTAACTTTTTTTTTTCACTACACACCTAGATTCTATGCACCTTTCTGAACATAATGATATATAAAACTTTTGTATAAAATATATATTACTATATTTGGTAAATTGTTGAAAATAAAATTACCAATGTCCCAATGTCCCAATGTTCATAAAATAATTTTTTAAATTTTGAAAACGTAACAAATTTATTATTATTTTTTTCCTAAATATATTCACAAATAATACACAAAAATTGTGTATATCTTAGAAAAAGGTGGTAAGCTTTTGATTTTAGATGATACAGGTTTTTCCTGAAAAATGATAACTTCGTTTTTGACATATAACATACTTACTCCAAAACTGTTTCAAAAACTTTTTTTATTACATAGATGAATTCTATGCATCTTTCTGAGAAAAATGTAGTCTTATAAGTTAGGTTTTGTATAAAAATAATATATTTTATTAATTTTTAAACGAACGAAGAATTTTAACACCCAATTAACATACGACACTTTGAGGGTTAACCCTCCAGCTGGTGCTCGACCACTTTTTGCCTTAAAAAGTGATCGCGGCATTAGTCATGGCTCACTTCACCAACTATAAAACACGTATTTTGTAATTCACCATTACGCCCACTTAGAATGGTCCAATTGCAATAAATAAAATACCGTTGGAAAGCTAATGTTCCGTAGATGCATAATCATGCAAAAAAATACCACAAAACGTTATAAATAGTATTCCAAAAATTGGTGAAGTTCGCATATTTTTTATGCGTAAAATCGTAAATTTAAACTCTGCGCCTTTTTCGTAAAATGCGACGCCATTTTTCCCGATATGATTACAACTTTATTTTTCTGTTATTTAAGTCAACTAAAACACTGTTCTATAGATCACATGTTTCTCTTTCTAACCATAGATTACAAATTTTTCTGCGTCTCATAGATCCAGAGATATATCTATTTGACCATAGAACATACTTGACGGCACGAAATTCAATTGGCATTCGGTGCATTTAACGAATAGACGTAATCATTTTTCTATGTTTTAAAAACATTTTTCTTTACAGTATGTTGTAGGGGAAATTTCATTCTACAAGTTGGTACCACTAAAAATACCGTACAGTTATTTTCAGTTGCTTGTTTTCAAGACTAAACATAGGCAATCTTACGCGATGCAGTAAAATAAAATGCACGCAAAAAGGCGTGGCATTTGTGTAATATTTTTATTATTTCTTTTATTTTGAAGGTTTGTGTATACAAATTGTATATAAATTGTGTATACAAGTTACAATATATGTGTTTTTATATCTAAAGTTTATGTTTTTGATTGATAGTTTAGTTTGTGAACGGTTCTTATTTGGGATAACCTAAAGAGGTATTTTGTAAATTTAGCCTATATGCAAATTATCTTATATTTATTGTTTTATATGATTATACAAGTGAATATGTGTGTTATTCTTTGTAAAGTATATTGTCTTAGTAAAATCTAATGATTTTGTCTTGGGCCTAGCTTTAGAAAGTTACTAATTACGCCTAAATTGTTGAGATGTCTAACCTAACCTCAACCGTCAGAGTATCACTTTTTAGTCAAAATCGTTGTGTTTATTTTGAAAATGTAACAAATTATTATTTTTTTCCTCCCAAATATATTCACAAATCTCAAGTAATGGTTGAAAAAAATCCAAAAAATCTATTAGTATGTTATTCTTTACCATTTCTGTGAAATTTCTGCTCCGTTACTCTTCGATTTTTTGGTATTTGACCAAAAAACTCCAAATGTGATACATCTAACATTTTTTTTCACTACACACCTACATTCTATGCACCTTTCTGAACATAATGAGATATAGAACTTTTGTATAAAATATATATTACTATGTTTGGTAAATTGTTGAAAATAAAATGACCAATGTCCCGAAATCCATAAAATAATTTTTTACATTTTGAAAATGTAACAAATTTATATTTTTCCCCCCTAAATATATTCACAAATAATACACAAAAATTGTGTATATCTTAGAAATAGGTAGTAAGCTATTGATTTTGGGTGATACAGGTTTTTCTGAAAAAAAGGTAATATCATTTTTGACATCTAACATACTTACTCCAAAACCGTTTCAAAATTTTTTTTATTTATTACATAGATGAATTCTATGCATCTTTCTGAGAAAAATGATATATTATAAGTTAGGTTTTGTATACAAATAATATATTTTATTAATTTTTAAACGAACGAAGAATTTTTAAGACAAATTAACATGCGCCAGGAGGAGGGTTAATGATGGAAGTTCAATTTTTTTATTATACATTTTTCGGACTTTTGCCATCATTTGTGTGTTAAAAATCAAAACACGACGATTTTACTTCTTACACAGGCTTAGTTTCTAGTTTCATGTTTCTTTAGTTTTTAGTCACTTGATAACGGGAATTGATTCTTATTCCCGAAACGTCGTGTTTTGATTTTTAACACACAAATGATGGCAAATGTCAGAAAAATGTATAATAATAAAATATAATTATTGTTAGTTTTCAAACATGACATGGTGATACACAAGATTATCTGGTGACTCTCTTCATTGTAGAAACAAAATAAAGTTGGATTTTTCTTCACTTTAAATCCGTACATTTTTTTAGAACCACTACTTTACATAACCTAGATCCTCATTGATTATTGTCAACATTTCGGAAACAGTTTTTGCTAAGTACAGAAACACGGTGTCATCTTTACTTCTCCATTAAATCTTCTTTTGCACAAATTACAAAAACTAAACTCCATGGTGTAACAGCCTGTGAAGAGCCTAGGCTTACTAAACATCTTTTCATTCGAGTAATGTGTGGTTAGCACCTTTTCATTTTGGTAATATGTGGTTAGCACATCATAATTTCTTTCGCCATTGTTCTAACCTTCTTAACTTGAGTTCATTACTAATTTTAGCTTCCCAATTTTCCTTACAAAGCTTGGTCAATTCCGTAAAAGTTTTGAGCCCCCACTACTAGCCAGTGTGCTAGTTAGTAAATTTGGGGTCCGAGCCTATACAGCCTCTTGTCACTGCAACCCAAATGGATCATTTGTGACTACCCTACTAATTATGTTTTAGTCCCAGCCAAGATTTAAGCTTCCTAAAAGTCATATTGTTCTGGGTGACATTGTCATTACCTCTGCAGCCATAGGGAAAGGAATGCTGAGGTAAAATAGCCATTTGTAGGTTAGAGATTCACACCCACAAAACCAGTGTTCGGCTGTCTATATATGTATCAGGCAGAAGCTGCATGATTCCACTTCTGCCTCTCCCATGTGTTGCAGGTGCCAATTTCAGCTGAACAGTGTCCGGACAGTACGTCAATAATCAACCTAAGCTCCCTTCTACTGAGATCCAGTATTTTTTTTGTCTTTGTTTTAGAGTAAACTATAAACTTTTTGGCTTGTTATACCATGGTAGATGGACCAATACTTGATCTTTTGATCATATTTCCAGGTTTTCATGATATTATGAAGATATGTTTTAGGCACCCCAAAGAATGTTTTGGGCTCAACAAAATCAGCCTCTGGGCCTTCTTTGGCAAGGCAATCCCCTTCTTCATTTCCTGGTATTCCTTCATGTCCTGGGACCCAGAGTAAGGAGACTTTGTTTTTGTTGCCAGTTGATTTATTACTTGTAGACATTCTCAGACCAATCTCGACTCAAAAGTATATGAACTTGGAGCCTTAAGAGCTCCCTGACTGTCTGACATGATATAGATCTCTGCGCCTGTGTGACCTTTTTTGATATTCTTCCTAACGCAGAGCTCTATTGTGTGTATCTCAGCTTGAAATATAGATGGAATTTTGCTTAAGGATTAACTAAGGCTAAAATTTGGGGCTTTTATCCCCTTTCCTACCCTACCCTTCATTCTGGATCCATCAGTGTACCATTGGAGAGGGGAGATCCCTCCTTTAGTTTTGGTCCACCTTCCTTCTAAACATGTCGTTCAGGAAAAAGGTTATGAAATTCTTTTCAAAATTTGTCATCTGAACCATTAAGTCAGAAACTGTTTTGGCTAACTGGGTTTGTGCAGGTTTCCCAGTTTAGCAACCAATATTTTTGGCATTGTGATGTTAGTCCCCCACTGCCTGAGAGCAGCATTGTATGTACACCTTTTCTTCTATGCGCCAGAGTGCTAACCACAATACCAACCCGGCCTAATTCATTTTGTATAAATCATTTATATATATATTTATAATAAATAGAATAGGAGAAAGCACTGACCCTTGGGGTACGCTATACTTCACTTCTGCTATATCCCTTTTTTTAAATCTAAAACTCAAATAACTTACAAACCGCTTAGCAGTCCACCCTTTATACCAGCAGACAGCATTTTTTTTCCAATAAGATATCACTGTATCAAATGCTTTAAATATGTCTGTTAAAAGACTAATTATTTTGCCATTTTTAAAAGAACATTTGTTAAAAATATATTAAGTATTATGTTACTCAATAATTAATAAAACACCAGTTTCTACAACAATAAAACACCTCAATAAGACAAAACTTGAACGACTAAAAGCTGCATCATTTATCTACTTACAATGTCAGGTAGATAACTTTACCTACTGTCAAATGCAGCCAAGAGAATATTTCGTTTACATTGCTTTTTTTTATCATGCTGTTAACTGACAGCAACTTAACTGGTAGTTTAACACTTTACATGTAGGTTGGTACTATTTGCAAGGTATTGATTGGTCAAAAACCAGCTCCCATGATGACAAAAAACTAACTATGCTGGGAAGTTCAGAACATTTATTTTTATGGTTACTAGTGTTCAGCAGTAAGACATGTTTATAGTTGTTTAAAGATAATAGATCAGTTAACACGCTTCAGAATACCAGGAACATCTGGGGGGGGGGGTATGAGGAGAGCTTCAAAATCAACCTGAAAGTGTTTGAGAGATTGATCAGTAACTCACAATAATTAGAGCTCGCAGCAAGTAGGTTGACTAACATCGTTCATGAAAATTGTCCTCTTATATAGAGAATGAATAGGGATCAAACCAAGTGGTGGACTCAATCATTCTCTGACCAAAGGAAATAGATTAGGCAGTAGTTCAATATAGCCAAATGATACGGTAGATGGGAGGCTTACAAACGGTCCATCACCGAGTATAATAAAAACATTAAAAAAGCAAGATGTGAATCCTGGAGGAAGTTCTGTGGCGAAATAAATCGCACTACCCAAGGAGCAAGACTTTATAAGATACTTGCCTCAGCCCTCCTAAACCCAATAGGGAGTGTTATAGGCCTAAGTGGTAAATTTACAGAAACCAGGGAGGAAACGGTGGAGGTCCTACTCAGGGCATACTTTCCAAACTTAGTTATCAAGTCAACGGATGGGGAGCGAATGTCAGACATTCCCTGCTTAGTCCCAACTAGGGAAAACTGGCACATCACTAACCAAATAGTTAATATTGATAAAATCAGGTGGGCTATTAATTCTTTTCACCCATTCAAATCACCGGGCCCAGATGGAATTTTTCCAGTTCTACTGCAGAAAGGGGAAACATATATTAACGCCATCTTGTGCAGACTGTTTCGGGTTAGTCTAGCAACCAGGTATGTACCTCAAGTGTGGAAGGCAGCCAGAGACCTGTGTAGGTTGTGGTTCATACCTAAGCCAGGACGTACCACAAAGGTTTACAGACTGATCAGTTTAACTTCTTTTATTCTGAAGATACTAGAAAAACTGTAGAGAGACATATACATGGGGCTACGATCCCTTTGCACATAGGTCAACATGTATACCATTAATATAAAGAGTGCGAGAGTGCACTTCATAGTTTTGTTAGAATGAAATTGAAACATCCAGAAAATGTCTGCAAATCTCAGGAAACCATAAATGTGGGTAATTAATTTGGATCCACCTTAAAAATTTGTCCTTTGAGAAGTGACTATAATATCTATTTAACATGTACATAATATCAGCATCAAGGTTGCCAGAAATGATTGTAAGATTCAATTAGCATTAATAAAGAATTACAAGAAACAACTTTAAATAAAACAATGTAAGTGCATGCAGAACTGCTGGTATAAGTTCCTTTTCATAAAGGTACAACTTTTTTACTTCTGTTCAGCTGTGTTCTTATAAACATTTACTTGCATTTAGTAGTTTTGGTCAAAAATTAGACTGTATTTAGGTCAATATTGAAACCCAGTTTAGATGCCAATTTCACCTAAATCAAACTTAAAATGGTGTAAATAAGGGTCATATTCAAGTCTTTTTTGCAAGTCACAGAAAACTTTATTAATAAGTAAATTTCAACTGGCAATACAAACTGCAAATTAAAAAAAAAAAAAAAAAAAAAATACTTAATTTATATGAAAATCAAACTACTCGTTAAGATGTGGCAAAAGTTTGTTAATTCTTTCATCGTAGAAGTCTATTTATTTAACCAAATCACAATTATTTTTTTCAATTCATCTCTATCAAAAACCATTTCTTCTACAAATGCACATTTTGTAAAAACGATTAGTACAACAACAATTTATCCAAAAACAACTTCTTCTATGTATGCACCTTTTGTAGGTAATATTGATTCAACAAAAACTTATAAATAAACATTTAATCGACATATACAACATTTCTTGCTGGTAAAGAAAATGTATAATTCTTAAGGAAATATTGATACAACAATTATTTATCAAAAACCATTTATTTTATATCTATATAAGTGGTTATAATTTTTTTAAATGTTTGATTTATTTCATCCTGATGATTTTAATAGACATAAACATATACATTCTTTCCCATATGGTTCACAATAATAATAAAAAAATAAAAAATTACATAATATAATGAGTAATAAATTATTTATATTACCTTTATAGTTCCGTCATGTGACTTTGCGTTTGTCTTAATTACAAAGACACGTTTCGGAGTCGTAGCTCCATCTTCAGTAATTTCACCCCGTAGAGGTCGTTAAAACATCACCAAACGATATTCTCAATGAAAAATTATCATTCCAATCAAACGCATTATTTGAGACGGCAATGAGTTATAAATAAACTGATATGACCAACCCGTAGTCAGATAACCTTGGCCTCACCGTGATGCCAGTAGTTTGCGAAACATGAAACCGTGCGCATGTAAGAAAATGTTAAAATCAACCTATACGTGTATTTATTTATTTGTGTGTATAGTGTTAATGTTTTTGTTATGTTTAATGTTTTAACGACCTCTACGGGGTGAAATTACTGAAGATGAAGCTACGACTCCGAAACGCGTCTTTGTAATTAACACAAACGCAAAGTCACATGACGGAACTATAAAGGTAATATAAATAATTTATTACTCATTATATTATACAAAGTGACATGGACACCAAACAATGAACATTAAAAAATTACAATTTGTAAATTTTTATAATGTTATATTTTACCTTATCATATCAGATTTATGAACATGGTGGGAAATTAGATAATGACAAGAAGGGGAAAAAGATACCATGTGATGCCAGTTACAGCAAACAGCAGTGGCGGCTGGTACTTAAAAAATGGCTTGTAGCTAAAATCTACAAAAATGAATATATACTCAGATTTTCTTTCAAACCAGCTTCATATTCTCCAGAACACAGTTATTTAAGCCTAAAAACTGTGGCATACTGTTCCAAGGTAATCGATTGCTTCAACCCCAGTCTCAGCCCATAAACTCTAGCATCAGTACCTCCCCCTAGTTTTATAACCGACAGTGTACCACACTAGGTCCTGTCACTTACCTAACACATGATCTTCCTCCCCATAGACCATTTCAACTTTAATGGATTTCAAAAACGAGTATCTGGTATCTTATCAGTGCCCATCTGTTGAATTGAGTGGCCGATTAGTTCCACAATTCTGGCATGCCACCAGAGTGAGGTTTTCCAGAAGCCATTCACTTTAGCCTATAGGCTGTCTTTCTTACCTCTGCCATGATAAATAAATCAATGTGTTGAAGGCATAGTATTATCTCCATTGCAGCAGTTGGTGTTGTGGACATTGTTTCAGTAATACAGAGACAGGTCAGCATCTGAGTTTTGGTCAGAGTAGTTTAGGCTCTCTGCTCAGTTCTAACCCATCAAACAATGGCTCCTTAACCCTAGAAGCGGTGTATGTTAATTTGTTTTTAAAATTCTTCGTTTGTTTAAAAATGAATAAAAAATATTATTTTTATACAAAACCTAACTTATAAGACATCATTTTTCTCAGAAAGATGCATAGAATTCATCTATGTAATAAAAAATTTTTTGAAACGGTTTTGGAGTAAGTATGTTACATGTCAAAAACGAAGTTATCATTTTTCAGGAAAAACCTGTATCATCCAAAATCAAAAGCTTACCACATTTTTCTAAGATATACAAAAGTTTTGTGTAATATTTTTGAATATATTTAGAAAACGGAAAAAAAATTTGTTACATTTTCAAAATTTAAAAAAATATTTTACGAAAAATGTTAATTTCATCATTTTATTTTCAAAAATTCACTAATATATAATTCAGTAATATATATCTTTTACGCAACTTCTATATGTCATTATATTCAGAAAGGTGCATAGAATGTAGGTGTGTAGTGAAAAAAATGTTAGATGTATCACATTTGGAGTTTTTTGGTCAAATACCAAATAATCGGAGGGTAAAAACAGAATAATTACACAGAAATGGTAATTTAAACCATACAATAATTTTTTTTAAAATTTTTTCAAGTATTTCTAGAGATTTGTGAATATATTTAGGTGGGAAAAATAATAATTTGTTACATTTTCAAAATAAAATTAACGATATCCCCTAAAAAGTGATACTCTGGCGGTTTAGGTTAGGTTGGACACCTCGACAATTTAGGCGTAATTAGTAACTTTCTAAAGCTAGGCGTAAGACAAAATCATTAGATTTTACTAAAACAATATACTTTACAAAGAATAACACACATATTCACTTGTATAATCAAATAAAACACTCTATATAAGAAAATTTGGATATAGCCTAGATTTACAATTTACGTTTTAGGTTATCCCAAATATAAACCTTTTACAAACTAGAAATTCACTCAAAAACATAAACTTTAGAAATAAAAACATATATTGTAACTTGTATACAAAATTTATATACAATTTGCATACACAAACCTTCAAAATAACAAATATCTACCCCCAAAACAATATGCGCCATGCCTAATATTACAGTTTTTACGTCACACAATTGCTATGTTTGGAGATCAAAACAAATCCTTGTAAGTATTTGCCTATATCAAGTGATACCAACTTTAGAATGAAATTTCCTCTACAACATACTGTAAAGAACGAATAAGTTTTTCTACTTAGAAAAGGGATTACGTCATTTCGTAAACTGCACCGAATGCCAAATGAATTTCGTACTGTCAAGTTTCTTCTATGGTCAAGTAGAAATATTTCTGGATCTGTCAGATGCAGAAAAATTTGTAATCTACGGTTTGAAAGAGAAAGTTGTGATCTATAGAACAGTGTTTTGGTCAACCCGTTTGACAGATAAACAGAGTTGTAATCATATGGGGAAAAATGGCGTCGCATTTAAGATAAGGCGCAGAGTTGAAATTTACGATTTTACGCATCAAAAATATGCAAACTTCACCAATTTTTGGAATATTACTTATAACGTTTTGTGGTATTTTTTTTTGCATGATTATGCATCTACGGAGCATTAGCTTTCCAACGGTATTTTATTTATTGTGATAGGACAATTTTAAGTGGGCGTAATGTTGAATTGCAAAATACGTGTTTTATAGTTGGTGAAGTCAGCCATGAGTAATGTCGCGACCACTTTTTTAGTCAAAAAGTGGTCGCCTACCCGTTCGAGGGTTAACACATCATAGGTTGTATAATCCCAGTATAGATGCATTTCATCATAGCTGGTCTTAGTTCCCAAGCTTTCCTCACAACTCTTCTTACTGGCATTAACGATTTATTGGGTTTTCCATAATTCGTCTTGAGTGTATATTTCATAGCTACATTAAACAGGTTAATTTTTAAGCCATTATCATATACCCCTTATCTAGTATTCTTAAAATTATGAAAAGTATCAACTGATCCATTTTCTACTCAGAATTCAATGACAATGTGTCTATATCTGATACTTACCTGACACATACCACTCACTTAAAACATTGTGTATACCATTAGTTCAGAGTGTGAGATCCAAAAACTCACTTCTAGCTTTTGTATTCCCTTTATTAAATATATAAAGATTAGATGCTACGATATAAAAATGTAAAGACTCACCTATATCATTTGTGTTATTTTCCCCCCTTTTAAATGGTAGGTGAAACATTATGAGTATGGGATAAATACTTGAAAGTTACAAAAGGCCAACAACTATCTATGATATAGTCTAACTAAGCATATTTACAATCTTTAACTCTTTATTTTCCAGTTGAGTCAGATTGTTCACTAATTTATAAAGAAACAGGAGCTCATAAAATATCCTACTTTATGGTTGGTATTATAACAATTCTTCTCATTATTTGTAATCATCACTTTTCATCCTCACCTTAAAGTTTTAAGTGATTTCCTCAAAAATGTAATTTCATCGGACACCAAACCTCATAAAAATTAAAAATTTGGATTCAGTTAAATTGCCTGTTTTTGAGATAATGTGTGACAATGAACCAAGGATTGACAAAAAGACACAGATCTAGCTGATGTCATTACAAAAATGTTTGTGTTCCTAGTGGATGAAAACACCAAGAAGCATCGATAACACCATTAAATATATATATATATATATATATATATATATATTTTATTTTTTAAAGGATGTATTATTATTTTATTATCAGATATGTTACTAAAATGTAAATAAGTTTTTTTAGTTAGAAAATTAGGACATAATGAGATTTTAAGGGTTTTAGGTTTTAGTCAGCTCTCAAAAATATGTAAATATTCAAAATTTAAAAGGAAAAAAATCGTATAGGCCTAATTCACATTTTGTTAAATTTTTTTTGTTTTTTTTTGTTTTTTTTTTTAGTTATAATAGGGCCAGGTAATACATTCCAAAATCAAATTTTAACTCAGTGTTCCAATATATAAATGTTATGAGTTTATGTATTTTGGAACACTGAGTTGTGATTTGATTTTGGGATGTAATTAACTGTTCCTCTTATACCTCCTTCCCCCAGGGCCCTCGCGTGGTATTGGCGCCCAGGGCGGGATGTTGTCAGCCCCCCCCAACACACAATGAGCGATGCTCGTTAAACAAAGTTGCTTAGCGGGTTACGTCACTCTCTGAACAAGAGACACCTAAACGGATTGAATTACCTTACAAAAATACTAGAGTCAGGAATTGGGAATTAAATTACTTAAATTTTGATGAAAATTATTTTTTAATTAATGATAATTAAATCCATACAAATAAAGTAAGAAAATATTAACACCCATAAAAAGTACTGTATATATATATGTTATTAATTAATACAATACAAATTGAAATTAATGCAATGGCGTGCAAAACCTCAAACCAAACCTACTCTGAATAGAATATACATAATAAAAGTAAACCTCGTTATCACAATTAGATATAAGATCCTAAACATTAAATGGCATTCGCCTGGATTTTGCATGAGCAAATGTCTTGAGAATGTCTTTAAAGTTTATTTTTCTAACCTCATCGTTTTCAATCGACATGATGGCAAAAGAATTCAGTCTCTCCTGTGACATGGTTGACCGTAAATATGTCTTTATAAGTTTCAGCTTACTGAAGCTACACTCAGCACTCACAACTGTCACTGGTGTAGTTAACAAAACCCTTAGTGTGCAATCCAGAGATTTATAAATAAGTCTTTGCTAGAACAGGGCAGCGACTCGTGTGTACAGAGCGACACTATGCGACATTGCAATATTGATTTATATTAAGATAATTAAGTTGGGACAGGGCCTTCAACTCTACAGTGGAGTTCATTATTAGGCTATTATTACTAAACTAAAAGTAGTATACAAGCAAACCCAGCTACTCAATTTTTATAAAATATTTTATTTGGGAAAACGTTGCAAATATATAAAGTGATTGGTGTCAAATATGTATTTGTTCAATAAATGCATACAACGAAATATTCAAAATTCAGTTATACATAACTTTCCAAAATACGTTATGTACATCTAACTTAATTTTTTGTATTACTTTTGCCGTGGCACTCGCGGCGCCCCCTGCCCGCGGCGCCCTAGGCAGTCGCCCCACCTACACGACGACCCTGCCTCCCCCCAATATAAAACTCAAACATCAAGGAGTACAACAATTTTTTTAAGTTTTTTGGAGCAGTCAGTGGGTCCACGTACATTCAAACTTATGTCATTTCGGAACCTAACCCTTAAGGCCGAACATTTGGGGAAGGGGGTGTAAAAAGTGTAAACTGATTTTGGGCAAGAGGTTTTAAAAACTGTTTACTGTAATATAGAAATATTTTGCAAGCGTATGTTAAAAACGTCACAAAATGTTTTATTTACAGTATAATTTTTTTTATTGAAGATAAATAAATGGGCTTTTTAATGTATGAACATATAAGCTGAAATTATTTTTATTTTAATTTTAAAACTCCAAAATTGGGAAAAAATATAAATTGTGTTTTAAAATTTAAAATTAAAATTTTTCTGTTTTTAAAACAAACAAAAATTTTACTAAGGGAAGTTGATTTTTATTATGTCTTCTATTAATCCTGAAAATTTCATGAAGATAGTACTAAAAAAACAAAAATTAGCTTAGGCAATAAGTGTATTTTGAAATGAAATACTCGCATAAAATCTTTTGAAATACTGCATAACTAACACACTAAACACAGTTTATAGTCACATATTTACACTAAAATGAAAAACTACTTGTTTATTAATTGTTTACTGTTTTTTATCGGCATACATGTTTGAAATGACATTCATCATAGCAGCCTTCACCACACCTTGCACATATTCTTCTAGACCTTTTCCTCTTCCCTTTTACAAAAAACAAAAAAAAAAAAAAAAAAAACAACAACAACAACTTTACAGATCTTTTGCTTTCCAGATAGTTTTACAGTTCCAGCTTCTCTACAATTATCACTATCTCCTTCAATTGGTCTAGTAGCTCTTCGACTATTTTCTTCAAGATGTTGTTCTAACCAATTCGCTGACACATCTTCAACAATTGTTACAATAAACTGGTTATTTGTACATGTTTTTGAGGTTTTCTCTTTCATGATTTTCTTTATTTAAAACAAATGAATTAAAAACCATTCTAGCAAAAATATTGAATGCTACCTTTTTCCAGTACTTAATAGTTCTGAACTCAATAAGATAAATATATAACGTCATGTCAAAATGATCTATTCCCTCATATGTTTGTTATAATCAATTACATCAGTAGGTTTTTAATTTATTGTTTCACTTCCATATCTTCTGCATCTTATTTCTTTATCCTGAGTTGTTGTCTTTGTTGATAATAGAAGAAATATCTTTTGTGACTCTTTTTATCTGTATGCCATAGAGACCAAATGATCTTTCTTGTAGTACAGTTTGCTGCCTACTGGAAGTTGTTGTTTTATTTCCTGTTGTAAACCTTTTCTGTTCTTCCTAATTGTTCCAGTGAAAAATGTTATTTACTATGTTAAAAAAACCAAAAATTAGTTCAAACTGAATACAAGATAACATTTTACGAAACCAGGGTGTGCTTTGTGAAGGTGTAGTGGACCATTAAGATTTTAGTGTTGGTTTGTATATTATCTATACTTGTTTTTATTCCTGTTCTTTGCACGGTTATAAATTTAAGTTACTACTTCTTTTTCTTTTTAATTCTGTCTTTTCAAGCTGCAAAAAAAGAAGAAAAAAGTATAATATTGAAATTCAGCATTATTTTCCTTTTGAAAAGGCTCAACAGATTGATGAAAATTGTAGTAAGTTTTTCCACTTAAGTAGCCATTATAATTTAGTTATAATGAAATTTTATGTTTAAACAATGTTCATACCGCCCTTATAGAATGAAACTGGTTTGGAATTTGAGAAATTACATATCTTAGGTCAACAAAAAACCACGGAGCAACCAGAAGGGGTAGGGGGGAGTTAGATTTTGATATTTTGTAATTTCCCTCCCATGTATTGAAAAATTTGTAATTAATAGGAATTAAATCCCTTGGGTACTGATAATTTATAATTTTCGAACATACTAATGAATGAATGAATGTTTATAAGTCATAAACATTTTTTAACCCTCCAACCGGCAATGTTAGTTTTCTTGACAATTCTTCGTTTGTTTAAAAATTAATAAAATATATTATTTTTACACAAAACCTAACTTATAAGAAATCATTTTTCTCAGAAAGATGCATAGAATTCATCTAAGTAATAATAAAAAAAAATTTCAAACGGTTTTGGAGTAAGTATGTTACATGTCAAAAAATGATGTTATCATTTTTCAGAAATACCTGTATCACCCAAAATCAATAGCTTACCACCTATTTCTAAGATATACACAATTTTTGTGTATTATTTGTGAATATATTTAGGGGGGAAAAAATATAAATTTGTTACATTTTCAAAATGTAAAAAATTATTTTATGAATTTCGGGACATTGGTCATTTTATTTTCAACAATTTACCAAACATAGTAATATATATTTTATACAAAAGTTCTATATCTCAGTATGTTCAGAAAGGTGCATAGAATGTAGGTGTGTAGTGAAAAAAAAATGTGAGATGTATCACATTTGGAGTTTTTTGGTCAAATACCAAAAAATCGAAAAGTAACGGAACAGAAATTTCACAGAAATGGTAATGAATAACATACTAATAGATGTTTTGGATTTTTTTCAACCATTACTTGATATTTGTAATATATTTGTGAATATATTTAGGGGAAAAAAATAATAATTTGTTACATTTTCAAAATAAAAACAACGATTTTGACTAAAAAGTGATACTCTGGCGGTTGAGGTTAGGTTAGACATCTCAACAATTTAGGCGTAATTAGTAACTTTCTAAAGCTAGGCCCAAGACAAAATCATTAGATTTTATTAAGACAATATACTTTACAAAGAATAACACACATATTCACTTGTATAATCATATAAAACACTAAATATAAGAAAATTTGCATATAGGCTACACTTACAACTTGCCTTTTAGGTTATTCCATGTACACACTCGAAATTCACTCAAAAACATAAGCTTTAGAAATAAAAAATCATATATTGTAAATTGTATACACAATTTATATACAATTTGTATACACAAACCTTCAAAATAAAAATATTACACAAATGCCACGCCCTTTTGCTTCTATTTTATTTCACTGCATCGCGATAGATTGACTATGTTTGGTCTTGAAAAGAAGAATCTGAAAATAACTGTACAGTATGTCAAGTAGTACCAACTTGTAGAAATAAATTTCCTCTACAACATACTGTAAAGTTCGATTACAAAAATTGAACTCAGTAATCGATTATGCCATTTCGTTAACTGCACCGAATGCCAATTGAATTTTCGTGCCGTCAAGTTTGTAGTTTTGTCAAGCAGAAATATCTCTGGATCTGTGAGACGCAGAAAAATTTGTAATCTACGGTTAGAAAGAGAAACATGTGATCTATAGAACAGTGTTTTGGTTGACTTAATTGACAGATAAATAGAGTTGTAATCATATCGGGGAAAATGGCGTCGCGTTTTACGAAAAGGCGCAGAGTTGAAATTTACGATTTTACGCATCAAAAATATGCGAACTTCACCAATTTTTGGAATATTATTTATAACGTTTTGTGGTATTTTTTTTTGCATGATTATGCATCTACGGAACATTAGCTTTCCATTTTATAACAGTTTATTTATTGCGATAGGACCATTCTAAGTGGGCGTAATGGTGAATTGCAAAATACATGTTTTAGAGTTGGTGAAATCACTTGGGAACACGTGGCAGACCTACTTGTAGGTCGCGTGCCATTTTAAGGGTTATGAGGAATATTTTAAAAATTACAGTAGCTCTCTTAAGATTTCCAAATATTCTAGTAATAAGCTCCTACAAGTTTATTGGTAAATTTCAAAATAGGGGCTACGTTTTCAAAATAACGTCATACCTATGGGTTCTACAAGGTTGTCTACAGAAACCTAATGGTTTTTTAAGTAAAATATGCTGGTGAATCTGACATGTAAGTATTAATCAAAGATTGTTCAGTAATGATGGAGTAGTGGCCTGGTGTACATTGTGTGTTCATTTTTAAAATTATGAGTAATATATTATTCCATCGGGATTTCAATTTTCTACATCATGGTGATGTTCATAACCGCAATATGATAAAGTTATGGATAAAGAATTTCTGATCTACTGCAATGATAAACAAACCATCAGGTCCTATGCATACCGTGAGAACCCCTCCAAACATTGATAGTAAGATTAATTTTCTTTTGGTATCCAAGTCAACATAATATAATAAAAGTTTACTTACTTTCTTATGTGTCCATCACATGACTTCCTTTTTCTACTACGACACGTTCCGGAGATTTACTCCATCATCAGAATCGTTATCACTTTTAAACATTCGTATCGTATCGAGCTCGTTAAACATTTAATAAAACACACAAACACTGGATTATAACAGTATGTTACATATACGTATCACAATACTACTTGAACAGGAAGATTACTTGGGAAAACTGAATACAATTAAATATATTGATATGGCCAATGGTTATAAGTGTTCTATGATAAACGTCTTATTAAATAAAAAACAAAGTAAAATCTTTAAAACTCCAGGAAAACACCACATAGCTTGTGAATATGGAAACACACTACCGAGAATAATTTAAAAAAATTAAACATCATTACAGCATTTCGAACCCATAATAACATTAAAAAACTTCTTAGTCAAAAACCAGACAAAGAGTCAATATATAAAACTGGTATTTATACATTAATTTGTGATGAATGTGATTCATTCTACATAGGTCAAATGAGGATAGCGTTCCATCAAAGATTCAAAGAATATTTGCCGAAAAAAACAGAGATGGCAATAAATCTAATTATGCACACCACCTGATAGACGAGGACCATAGCTATACAGATTTTGAAACCAATTTGATACTATTACATGGGTGCAAAAAAGGCAAACTTATGGATGCTATCATGGAGTATAAAATATACAAAGCTTTTAAAAACAATGAAAACCAAGTTATGAACAACCATTTTCATTTCTCCTCTAACTTGCTCTATGACACGGCTATTAATATACAAGAAAACGGGCTGTCTAGTAAAGTCACTGTGTGATTACATAACCTTGAGACGCCAGTTATACTTGTACCACCATACAAGGTGCATCCCATGCTATAAAATGAGTGTTTTCTGTGGTTGTGTTTTTTATTAATTGTTTGACGAGCTTGTAAGAGTGATAACGATTCTGATGATGCAGTAAATCACTGAAACGTGTCATAGTAGAAAAAAGAAGTCACATGACGGACACATTAGAAAGTAAGTAAGCTTTTATTAACAGTAAGGTAACATTGTTTTTATTAACAGGTAATCATTGCTTTTATTAACAGCAATGATAAGGAGCGCGCTCAAGTAGAAACCATGCTGTAACCCTTCATTTTTCTTGTAGGATTATCAGAAGAATTTTTCACACAGATTTGAACTGTTGTTGTTCATATGGCACTTGTGAAGAGTCACTCCATCTTGTTTCTTGCATCCCAGTATAAATCCATGAAACCTAGGTTTGCAATTTGAAAGTTTGCAAGTAAATTAACCTCAAATATTTAGTGAAAATATCAAAAATTCAAAATGGCAATTTATATCTGTGTGTCTACAATAATTGTTTGGGTACTTCCAGACATGTTAGGCTTGAAAATTTGCAAGTAGATAGGAACTAACCTCAAATATTCTAGGTAGACCTATTCCAGCTGAGTTTACACTTTTCTTCATCTAGTCTTGGGTTAGGTCCCTCACTTTCATCTTTCCTATCAGGTCGCTATTGACCAACTCTCGTTGCCGACCCTGATGCTATTAGAATATTTGGAGCCTAGGAGTGTTTAATTTTATGTTCTTTTTTTCTTTCTTTTTTTATAAATTGATGATGGCCGAGAAGTTTTTTGTCTTTAAAAAAGACCAAAAAATGTAGAACCTAATTTTTTGTTTTGTATTGTATAGGTTAGGTTAGACTCAAGTTTGATCACTCTCTCTGAAAAAAAAAACTGTATTTAATCAAATTTAATCACATTTAGTACAAACATCCCTCAAGATCAATGTATCGAATGAATGTATTACTTTGAAAAATATCGCAACATATTTTAGGATTTATTATTATAGTTTTTTAATAACTTACAGTTGGTTTTACTTATCAAATTTGTTTAAATATGTAAATGTACTCATAGACATGACTAAAACAAAATTATACTATTTTCTGCTTCCAAAGTTAATTAAAACAAAATAGTGGAAAATGAACCTTTTTGCTTTTTTCTTATTTTTATTTGCACCATAAAGCGATGAATGAGGATTCAGTCAGTTAGCACATTGTAAAATTTGCTAAATATGAGTCGGAAGATTCAATAATTACACGTTTTATTTGACAAGGTTTTTAAGATTCAGTTTTCCTTGGATTTTGTCATATAAAACTTAAGTTATTTTAAAAACTAAGATTATTGATCACTATTTTTTCATCCTTCAGTGAAAAAATTTCTTGAATGTAATTGTAGTAATAATAATAGTAGAACATTGATTTATAAAAAAAAAAAACTTTCCCACCAAAATTTGGGGAAATTGTGAGGCTACAAGTCGAGATAAAGAGTTTACACACAGTTTTATAATTATTTACGGCTTTCTTTTTTTAATATTTGATTAAATTGTTTAGCAGACTGATTTATTGTATCACACTAAACCAACATTTACAATAGTAAGCCATAACTCTCAGTAAACAATGTGGTTCACCTTGTGGCAATACTTCCCAATCGAAATGGACTGTTTGAGACACCCTTATTTAGATCTATAGGCTGGTCTCTGTGAAACTGATGATTGATAAATTTTTTTTGGATTTTTTTAGTTAATTATAATTCACTGGATTTTCCTACACTAGAATTTTGAAGTAGAGTATTATTGAAATTGATTTTCTAACACAACTAAATATTTACTGGACTTTGTGATACTATTAACTGGAGTTGTTCAATTAATCTTTAAACTGTTTCATATTCAAGCATTATGTTTTTTAAAGTTATTCGTCCAAAATACACATTAGCTGGTATGGAGTTTAGTTCCAAGTAAGAGAGGAAATTGTAAACAGTTTATAATAAACAAAACAGTTAAATTTAGACTTTTAAGTGACAAGGGAAAAAATATATAAAAAGAAAATAGTTGACAGGAGAGAAGATGTAGAAATAAAATGTTAATTTAGTAGTGTTCACAAGAGATGACTGATTGGTCAGAAGAAAGTTTAAAACTATATGAATAAGTAAGTTGATAAATACGAGGGTGGTTTGATAAGTCAGTAACTTAATAATAGATGGCACTCAAATAACAAGTTTCATTTTATCTTTATAGTTTGCCATCTCATTTTCATATACACATAAAGTTTAGGTAGATCTGACTATAGAAAATTTTGGAGGCATTGCATAACCATTAATGAAACATGAATCTATTACTACACTCAAAAATGAAAGTGCAGTTCAAACAGTTAATTTCTCTTGGTGAGTGTGCTCCAAAGACAGGCAAAAATGGTTCTATCGACCAGAAAAGTTAAGATTACAATTTTTCTAAGTATTTGCATAGCATAATCTAAATCATCTACCTGGAAAAGCGAAAATAATCACTGTAGAGTATTATGCCACTTTTTTACTTCAATTTCACCATTAATTGGTGGAAAAGCTACCCTACTTGGTGAAGAAAAAATTTCTTGAACCACAACAATGTACCAGCTCACATGTTTAAAATTGCCATTTCTAAAATTATTGAATTTTACTATAAACTGCTCCCTCATCCATCCTATTCTCTAGGTTTGGATTCTTGCAACTTCTTTCTCTTTGCAAACATAAAAAAATAGCTGGGTGGAAAAATATTCGCAACAAACGAAGAGGTCATTGCTGAAACAAATGCCTAGTTTGCAGAGTTTGAGAAATCTTATTTTTTGGGAAAGCTTAAAGAAGTTGGAGAAAGTGCATCAAGCTAAAAGGACATTATGTCAGAAAACAAATCAAACTTTCGCAAGAAGAAACATATTTTAATTTGAAAGTCTCTGATTTGTAAGTTCTAAATGAAGTGTAAACTGCCAAAAATGTTTGTGTTAATATAATGTGAAAATAATTTGAGCCCATTAAAAAATTTGAATAACTTTATTTCTTACAATTATGTAACTTTTCTTTTAGTCTTAATCAATTAGATCTGGTGGATTGTTAAATTAAAAAAGTTAATTATCTAGATTAAGGTGCAAATATTGAGAAAAACTCACTTAACAAAATACAATTGATCAAAATGCATTCTAGGCTATTAAAATATCCAGAAAGTGAAATTTCGCTTCATTATTATTTAAAAACAGGCATGAATTGTCCTGGACTTTTTAAAATTACCAAAACATGAAATTCATATCATGGCTTATATATTCGGCTTAAGCAGAGAAATCATTCATTGAACAAAACAAACAATCACAACTCATCATTATGAGTGTACAATTACCACATGGAGAAATATGAGTTAACAATCTTTTTATAATAAATATAATGACGCCATAACTATCAAACGTAGTTGTAACAACACGAACCAATTAAGTTATGTCAGGTTTAATAACCAAACATTCTTTTATTATAAAACCTGTTCATATATTATAGACCACTTGAATATAAAACCATATCTAACCTAACTGTAGCTGTTAGCCTTTTACAGCTGTGTTTTCCGCCACTTTGAAAAATTGTCAATCATATTGAACTCCATGAGTACTTAGTTTTTTTACTCGCATCACTTAAACCAAATAAAGATGATTTTGTAAATTATTCTTTGTACAATAGCACACGTAAAAGGTTTTATATGTGGATAATTTTGAAGTAAAAGAAAATAACCTTACATTTTTCTTATTGCTATTTTTCATACGGGTTTATGCCATTAATTTTTACATTTCACTAAAATTTAACCCTACAACTGTTCCATGTTAAAGGTTTTATTTTCTTAAAAAATTCATAAAATATATTATTTTTATACAAAACCTAACTTATAAGACATCATTTTTCTCAGAAAGATGCATAGAATTCATCTATGTAAAAAAAAAATAAATAAATAAAAATTTAAACGGTTTTGGAGTAAGTATGTTACATGTCAAAAACGAAGTTATCATTTTTCAGGAAAAATCTGTATCATCCAAAATCAAAAGCTAAGATATACAAAAGTTTTGTGTAATATTTTTGAATATATTTAGAAAAAAAAAGAAAAATTGTTACTTTTTCAAAATTAAAAAAGTTTTATGAAAAAAATTTATTTTATTATTTTATTTTCAAAAATTCACTAAAAATAGTAATATATATCTTTTACACAACTTCTATATGTCAATATATTCAGAAAGGTGCATAGAATTTAGCTGTGAAGTGAAAAAAAATGATAGATGTAAAAAAATTAGGGTTACTATGTAAAATATTCAAAAATCGGATCGTAGCGTAGGCAAGAATTTCACAGAAATGATAATGTACAGCATACTAAAAAATTATTTTGAAGTATTACTAGAGATTTGTAATATATTTGTGGATAAAAGTTGCTAAAAAGAAAAATCAATTTTTAAAATTTTCATTGGACGTGGTACATTTTTACGTAAGAAGTGAATATTGGCTAACTATTTTCAAAAAATCACAAAAAAATATTATAATAATCAATAACCGAATTTTTATTACCTATGTTCTCACAAAGATACATAGATTTTATGTGTGTAATGCAAAAACTTTTAGATTTAAAAATTTTAGAGTTATAAGGTCATATATCAAAAAATCTGAAAGTAAAGGAGGCAAAATTCCACAGAAATAGATATATAAACCAATAAAAAAAAATGTATAGATAGGCCTATATAATTTTATAAACATTTTGCATATATTTTGGTAAAAACAATCAATTTTTAAAATGTTCATTAGACAAAATTATTTGTATTAGTAAACACAATGTGTTTTGCTACAAATTGGCTATGAAGGAAAACCAATTTCCAACATAACCTCTATCTCTAGATACCCTCAATATTTGATGTCTGACAATAACATTCACTCAGAACAATAAATTCTACAAACAATAATACTGATATTGTAATTTGTATACACAATTTATAATAAATAAATAAAACAAACCTTCAAAATAAGAGAAATATAATCCCAAATCAATAACCGCTAGACAGCTTCACGGCATTCATAAGTCATTTTTCTCACAAACTTAGACTTCATTCCAAGAAAAATAGATTTGTGATCATATGTGAAAAAGTGGCATCGCTTTTACTAAAAGGCGCACGGTTCAAATCTTTGATGTTACGTATTAAAAATACGTGAACTTCAGCAATTTTTGGAATATTATTTATATCGTTTTGTGGTATTTTTTTGCATGATTATGTATCTACGGAACATTAGCTTTCCAACACTTTTTTTTTATTGCGATAGGACGATTCTAAGTGGGCGAAATTTTGAATTGCAAAATACGTGTTTTATAGCCAACTTGTCCGGGAGAATGGGTACGATTTCGGGTCTTTGACAGTTGGAGGGTTAAGTTGAATTTTGTAAATTTTAGTTCATGGTTGTCTGAAGATGCTAGTACAAATCAGTGGCAGCTGGTGCTTTAAAAGTTTGGTGGTTGCAAGTGTTTATGACAGACATATAACATAATTTGCAAAACTTCATTTTGAATGGTTTTAGATTTCTCCTTGAACACTTTAACACTTTCTAGATTTCTCTTTAGAATTGTATCTAAGTCAGCACTGAAATTAATCAACCCTTTAAACACACCAGGATTACTTGACTCATTTCTCTTATTATAATCTCTTAATGCCAATTTAAATGCACCACAAAATCGAACACAATTTATAATAATACTTAATAAATATCTATTTTGTTTTACCCGTTCATTATGTGCTGCAATGTTCATCCTATACGCACTATTTAATTGTTCTGCTAGATTAGTTGTCCGGAAAAGGCTAATTGTAAGCTATTTTTTATGTGGTTAGCTGATGCTTCATGTTTTTTTTTTCTATCAGCAATATGATTTAGATCTTTAAATCCTGTCTTAACCCATGTGATTGGCGTCGAGAAGAGTGGGGAAAAATATTTGAAACTAATTAGAAAAAATGTTCACTCGAAAATTAATTAGTCGGTTAATTAGTAAAATATTCGAATTAGTTCATGATAATTTTAAGCTCGGAGGACCATCCACAGAAAAGCTGTGGAACTTTAATGTTTGTAAAATATGTAATACACACAACAGTTAATGTAAAATGAGATTCAGACCAATCAATAATGTTATTTGTACTAAAAGATGTCACAGATACCTTGAAAGATGGCGAGTTTCCTCGGCACTTGTCCGATGCTGAAGAGAAGATCTGCGTTGGTACCTAGCTAGGTGTATAGTAAGCACAGAGTATACAGTACAATTAATAACTAATTGGTCTTGTAATTAATAATAAAAGGAAAACACAAAATAAGTTCACTTTCGCGAAATAACACGTACACTGAGTTCACACACGCGTATGCTCTCGGGTCGCGTAATAGTCCAGAGTAAAGAGTTCATTGAATAACTAATTACAAACTAATAGAGTCTTTGAGCGGACGCTAATTAATGTTAATTCGATAATATTTCAAATAGAGTTGAAATATGAGAGAAAGAGATGAGATCATACGTTCACAATACACTTTGAACTAGGTTCGTAACCGGCGTCACCACACACGTCGACTTACACACATCGAAGTATATGTGTTCCCTTTTGAGTTGAAAACCATACTACCCTAAGCGCTTATAAGGCGTCGCGTTGGCTGAATAATTAGCCCTTTCGTTCTCGGTGTGGGAACCAATAGGAGATCGGTTTACAACGATTGACCAATGGTGAAATATTTTAGAGGGACTTGAAGAATGATGTATTGTGGGCTTACGTCATTGATTTTGCAACGATTTCCCATCGCATGGTTTTCAAACGGGAAGTATCGCGATCATATTGCAGGGGCACGAAGAAAAATCAATAAATTGTCGATTCTGCACTTAACACCATGTGTCTTCTCCACCAAACAATAAACAGAGGAAACAAAATAATGCCAATTTTAATTTACCACCAAACAAACCAATTGCACTTTTTGTATAAATCCGAATTAAATATTCTGTAAAAGACCTTTTTCCAGTTTGGACAATTTGGGTAAAACCAGAAAGGTCATGTGTAGGCCTACCCAATCGTTTAATTTCACATTTTTCTTCACTTGACAGCAAACTGAAAGGTCTCAAACCACTTAAAAACGCTGATAACTTCATATAAGAACAAATAAGATTACTGAGTTTTATTTATTATGGAACAAACAAGGTGAGAATTATTCCAACACCATTTAAAACAAATACCTTATACTAAAGTCTTATACCATATTTTCTAAAAGTCTTCATTAAAGGAATGTAGATCTTATACTGACAAGTTTCGTCTTTTAATTTAAGTCTTATGTATGATCGAAATTTGGTGTATTTGCACTGGACTATATACAGTAAAAACTCTCTAATCCGGATTAATGTGGCGCCGGCCGATCCGGATATCGAAAAATCCGGATCTCAGGGTGGCTAATTTATATAGTTAAAGTGGTTTTAAATGTGAACAAAACATAGCAAATTTACGTTTTTAGCGCTAAAACACGTTGCGCTTACGATAAATTGTAGCTTTACCACACTATTCTAAAAATTCACTATGGTGTTTCAAATTACTGTAATATATAGACTTTACGTTTTAACTGTACTATTATGTAATTTGCCGTAGTTTGCTGGTACGGTAACCGGTAACAAAAGTACCAAAACGACCAAAGGTAGGTTAATTAAATAAATATTACAATAGCTATGTTTAAAAATCTATTTATTTTAAGCTGAATTAGGCTCAGCATAAAGTACACAAACAACAATTAATTAGGTCTACAGTGTTAACTAAAAATATCAAACGAAAAATGAAGATTAGAAAATAAAACAGTACAATAAATACGTACAGGATTGTACACGTGAAATTTTGATGAACGTACGATAAATGTTAGTTTTCATTACAGTACAGTAATTTGTACTCATGTCAGTTTTTATTTAAAAAAGATGTAATGGTAGCTTGCTTGGCTCGTTGAACACGCTTCTTAGATGTAATATCTCTCCATGTACGAAAAAGAAGGAGATCGGCCGGTGAGGATTCTTCTTGTTCTTACACGTAGTCTATCAGCTGTTCAAGTGCTTGGAAAGCTTCGCAATGAGTCATGATTTGTTTTTATTGTTGAATCCGAACTGCACTACTGCCCAGTGCCCAGCTCAAAAACATCGTTCACTACTATTCGGGCCGAAAATATTATTTTTGTATAGAAAATTGTATTTTTATTATTTTTTATACGATGGCCGGATATCGGAGTTTCCGGATATCAGAGATCCGGATCAGAGAGTGTTTACTGTATATAGGATCATCAACTCAAGATGGCCACCATTGGTATCTCGGAAATTATCAGCTTCTTGAAAACCGTTAAATTGGGAACCTTACCTGGATTTATACGTACATTAAAATTACGGTGTTACCTTTAGAACTTTAGAACATGATGAGTACTACTCTGGTTTAAAAAAAATTAATAAACTTCCTTAACAGAAAAAAGAAAAAGAGCAATTAGAAAGGTTTTGGGAGTTCACTTAAATGCTACCACATGATACCTAAGTTTATAATGTTCTGGTGTCAGGTAATGTGAAGTAGATTTTATAATGTAGATGAATTTTATGTAGGCTTATTCGATATTATGTGTTATGTAAAATGTATGTGTATGTATAAATTTTAGTACAACATGTTTGTGACATTTCAATTGTTTACTGAAGCCTTGCTGCTTTGATCTATACCTATGAGGAAAATTAATAGTAATAATACAGTAACATAACTAATAGTATTTTTACTTATCTCTTAAAATGTATTCAACCAACTGGGTGATCAACTCAAGATAACCACCATTGGAATCTTAGAAACTATCAGTTTCTCAAAAACTTCAAATCGGGAACCTTCCCTGAATTGTTTGGTGTTACCGTATTTTTAATCTTCGCCATTTTTTCAATTTGGCCGCCATCTTGAATTTTAATACAAACACCATATTTTTATTGCATATTTATGTAGAACATATTATTTTATGACATTTTTGTTCTTTAGTATTTTTCTCTAAACACAGCAATTACGAAGCTACGGACTGCCATGTATAAAAACAACTATTACTGCCATATAATTTTAATGGAAATTAATGTAATATATTGTGTAACAGCTGTAATGTATTTATCAATCACCTGTTAATTTGCATTGTTGGAAAACTGCTTTAATTTAACACTGCATGTGTAACATTTCTCTTCTGTCATCATTCAGTAGTAATTTAAAGTGTTTCAAGAATATTTACTTTTTTAATATTCTTTTATTGTTTTTTAAGCGATCAACTATCACCTCTTTGTTTAATTTTTATTAAAATAATGTAGTTCGATAATAACGAAAATGTAGATATGCTGGAAATTTATTTTTTAAGTAATAGAAATTCCACATTAGCTATAAATATGTACATACAGCGTTACCCTGATGGACATCCACCTCATCATAAATTATTTAAAAGATTAGTTGAAAATTTATGAACAGCTGGATTATTTCAGAAAAAACATCATTGCCAGACTCGAGTTGTTGCGGAAGATATTGAGATCAATATTCTGGCTTTCTTCAAAGCACATCCTACACCTTCCATAAGGGAAGCAACACAGTTGTTTCCAGTATATTATGGATCAATAATAGGTGTATTGCAGAAGCACAAATACCATGTATTTAAACCGGTGTATCTTCACACTGTGGTGCCTGGTGACGAAAGAAGAAGGCTTGAATCCAGCAGTTGGATTATAGACAGGTTGTAAATTATCAAAATTTTTTGTGTAACATTATTTGATCGGTGATACAAATTTTTTCCAATAACTGAATGTGCAATCTGAAAACAACCATTGCTGGTCAAAAGAAAATGTGTTAATTGTTTAAAGAAGGGGACAATCAAGTCAGATTTTCAATAAACTGCTGGTGCTTTATCTTAAACAATTACATTTTAGCGGTGTACTTCTGAGGGAACTCTTATGGGTGCTCGATACTGTGAATTGCTGGAAGATATTTGGCTGCCATCTATTGATGAATTGCCTTTAAGTAAGTGGATGCAAATTTATTTTCAACAAGATAGAGCTCCAGCACCACAACTTTGGCAGGGTAAGGGAATTTTTAAATGCACATTTTCATAATAGGTGGATTGCTAACCAAGGCCCTATTGCTTGGCCAGTGAGAAGTCCAGATCTTTTTCTGTTAGATTACTTTCTGTGGGGTTACATAAAAGACCAATTGTATAAATTTCTTTATGCTTCAGTGGAAAAAATGTCAATTATGGTTGAAGAGATTTTACACAACATTCATCACAACATATTGTTGAAATCTGTTAATGATGTTTTCAGAAATGAGACTGCTTGTATACACTGATGTGGCACACTTTGAAAATCTATTATAATTAGCATTGTTAATTCTCACTGATGAAAGCAATAATTAATAAAACAATTTTGTTAAAGGTAAAGGTCTTACTTTTATACTATATTTACTTTTAAAATTATGTATTGCTACAAGTTATGCAATACACTACGTTAATTTCCATTAAAATCATATGGCGGTAATAGTTGTTTTTACACATAACAGCCTGTAGCTTCATAACGGCTACGAAAAGTACCAAAGAGCAAAAGTGTCAAAATAATATGCTCTACCACAAAATGCAATAAAAATTTGGTGTTTATGTTTAAAAATTTTAAAATGGCGGCCATATTGGAAAAATGGCGAAGATTAAAAATACGGTAACACCAAACAATTCAGGGAAGGTTCCCGATTTGAAGTTTTTGAGAAACTGATAGTTTCCAAGATTCTAATGGTGGTTATCATGAGATGATCATCCAGTTGGTTGAATACATTTTAAGAGATAAGTTAAAATACTATTAGTTATGGTACTGTATTATTATTATTAATTTTCCTCATAGGTATAGATCAAAGCAGCAAGGCTTCAGTAAACAATTGAAATGTCACAAACATGTTGTACTAAAATTTATACATACACATACATTTTACATAACACATAATATCGAATAAGCCTACATAAAATTCATCTACATTATAAAATCTACTTCACATTGCCTGACACCAGAACATTATAAACTTAGGTATCATGTGGTAGCATTAAGTGAACTCCCAAAACCTTTCTAATTGCTTCTTTTTTTTTTTTCTCTTTCTTTTAATTAAGGAAGTTTATTAATTTTTTTTTTTTTTTTAACCAGAGTCGTACTCATCATGTTCTAAAGTTTTAATCTGTGTGGATATTGTAGCATTTTTTTTCACATGGGATATTCATGTTGGTGGTGTTTTATTTTGAATATACTGTGGTTGGATTAAAAAAAAAAAAACTTTAATATGTCATTTACATTGCCTATATCTGTTCTAGACTAAGATATGGGGTAGCCTTCTGGGAAAAGTCAATTGAATCTTTGAAATTTTCTCATATTCAAAAACATACAATCTGAAATACAAAATCTGTATACAAAATATATTCACACGGATGGCAGTGTTCAGATTTTGTATTTCTCAAAACAAACTTTTCCATAACTGATTTAAATTAAATATTGAGATTATATGTTTTTGAATATGAAAATATTTCAAAGTTTCAATTAAGTTCCCCAGAAGGCCACCCCCAAATCTCAGCGTAGAACAGACATAGGCAATATAAATAGATTGGCTGGTCTCTAAAGTGGCAACAAATTAGTATTTGTTATATCATGAGAGATGTTGCTATCATGTTGCACACAGTAATTTGCGTTATTTGAAGGTTACTCAGTTATTATTAATGATCTAATCTAATATTGAATTGTAAAGGATGCTTGTAGTGATATTTTCGATACTGGATTTTTACAAAATATTTTTTCAGTAAAAAAATTTAAACTTGATAAAACAAGCAATATGTAGAAAGGGTAATGATTCTGTTTCAGTGTGATAAAACCAGTTATGAAGAAAGTAGAAGATTTGATAAACATCAGTCCAGACATTACAGAAGGGAAATGGGAAAGAGAAAAAGAACGATCTCCATCTCCAGAACTCGCACGTATCTCAGCATTGGTTACTAGACCACCTAAACCTAAGTCGCTAAGTAAGATGCAGCCTCTTTCTTCTCTTGCACACACTATATTACCAATGGCCGAGCCTCCCACCCAAACCCAGCCTGTACCTCAACCATCCTTGGTGATCCAACCTAAGAAGGAGGCAACTACCACTTGTTCAACTAGTCCAAAATTAAAGATGAAAGATGTTCCGAAGAAGACCAGAGAAAATGAAGTTGTAAAGGAAACTGTTGGCTTCTATTTTGTAAGTACTAATGTAAAACTACTGTGTTTCATGAGCTGGTAAAACAATCCAACTGAACCGAGAGGAAAAAAGCAACACAAAAAAGGATAATAATAAAACATTTTTAAGGTAGTAAATATGTAAAATAATTAATTTCTGAAAATTAACTAAGCCAGCGATCAGAGTTTTATAGCTTATAGCGTGTTATACTTTTCCTTCTTTCAACTGATTGACATTAATTATATGCTACACTAAATCAGTAGTTAGTGTCCTTTGCTAATGAGTATATTTCATGAAAAACGTGTTTACCACCTATGATCAGAACATCGGATCCTCCATCATTAACTAATTCATTGTATCTCTGATTAAGGTACTACAGTTTGTAGACACTGAAAGTAAACCATTTTCATTCATCTTAAAATTTCCTGATGTTAGATTTTAAGTAAAGCTATTTCAATTGTTGTAGTATGGTGGGTTCTTGTGTATTTGGGGAGCACATATATACAGCTTTGCACGTGATGTAGAAAATGTGTACAAATGTGTATTTGTTGTAAGTGTAAGGTGATGATGATGACCACCATGGTTTTTTTGCCAATGTGTCATTCAGATACAACACTGGGTTTATAAGCAATAAATACATGGAGCTTAAAATTAACACTGATTTGCATCTCCTCTGGGGTTGTATTTACCTTTTACAGCTTTTTGTAAAAATCAACTTCGGTAATAGTATCTAAAGCTACAATACCAGTTTGCACATATTACCAGTTTATTTCATGAATATGTGTATCCACTTTGTTTGCAACATCCTCATTGTAACAATTGGCTATCCAGATCATGACTTGTGAACAGTTCTTTTTTCATTAAACACCCTCAGAGGCTTATCTATAATGAGTACTGGTGTGACAATCCGGAGGAACCTAGCTGGTTCAATATCTTTTTTATGTAGTCTTAAAGTTCGTCCCTCAATTTCATCTTTTCTATCAGATCTCTTTTCGCTAACTCTTGTTTTTTTCCGACCCTGAGGGGATTAGAGTATTTGAGGGCTAGGGGATTTTATTTTATGTTCTTTTGTTCCTTTTTTATATGGTGATGATGACTAAGTGGATTTTTACCTTTTTTATATCATTTATAGACATTTCCCTCATTCATAATTTTTTCCCCATACACTTCCACAAGTTGTCTTTGAAATTTTTTTTTTTGCTTGAAAATCTAAACGCAGAGCACAATTCACAGTCGGCAGGATTGGTGATCAACTAATTTTTTCACAATACAATGTAGACATACACGTAGACTTGAAATATAGTAGCGACATCATATGAGACCTGACTTCTCTGGTCTGAGGGGTTGTTCGGTTATGGTGTGCAAACAGTTCTTACTTTAAAAAATGACCTTCATACTATGGTTTTGAAGTGTTCTGTTTCATGTGGAAGAGAAAAATTCATTCATTTTAAAATCCAATTATTTTTGTAAGATAATTGTATATAGATTGGATTGACCTTTTGAGTCCTATACTTATACTCATGTATATGCGAGCGCTGGTGTATGTTTGATTTCGGCACCAATTTTAAGATATACAACTGTCATATGGAAAGGATAACTTATTCGGTAATGTTCGTTAATCTTCGTAAATTTGTATAATTCTTTTAGCTTTATTCTTTGGTAGGTAATTTACTGCAGCATGTTTATATTTATTCTCGGCTCCTTGTTGTTTACTTACCAGCTGTTTGTAAACATGAAATGGCATTGCAAAGGCGACTCTTTGTTGAAGAAATAAGAGAATATGGTACTAAAGATGATTTCCATGCATTGTTTGATCATTTTAGTGACAATAATGATGGCTAACTGTTCATAATAGATAGTAGGCCAAAGAGTCATAATTGATATTCACCAATGGGAAACACACTCAAAAACTATTTTATAAATAAACTAAATTTTCATATAAAAACGGTTAATTTCAATATTATTATGTAAACTTTTGTCCTCATTTACATCATAGCAAATAAATATGATTTTTAAAATTTTTTATTGCACGATAGTGGTTAAAGTCATGATAATTTGTAATAGCTTAATTGTGGTATCTACAAAATGACAACCACATACTGAAGAACCTACTAATTGATATTTGGAAAACTCAGGGATGTTAATACATAAAATGCACTGTTAAGAAAGCAAATGATTTTATGACATGTTAGTTAAAAGTATTCTTGATTTTTTATATTTACTGGGTATTGAAAAATGTAGCAATTATGTGTCATAAATTAAAATGATCCCCATCATGAAATGTATTAATTTCGAAATTGTATTAGTCTCAAAACGTATTACAAATATTTAGTTTTTGGATTTTACAATTCTTAATTTTACAGTTAATACTTATATAATGGACTTTATAATATATTTCAATTGATGCGTAAAATATTTGTTCAAGTTTTCATAATGAAAGTTTTATCAACATTTAAAACTTTGTCAAACTATAATTATCTCTAAAATAATAGAAATTTATTCTTAACCACTGAGTGGAACTTAATTCGATTTGGTGTACCCTTTAATTTTATTTATACTTTGTGTTTTTGTTAATATTAACCATTATTAAGACTTTTTGTAATAATATTGTTGCCAACAGTTTATTGTTTACTAATAGTTACTAAATGAAATCCTCTTCTTTTCCTTCTGATCCATTTCCAAGGCCAAATTATTTTTAGTGAGTAGTTTGTATAGTATACAGTATTGTAGTTGGGTCTTTTGTTTGTTTGTTTTCTTGTTGGTTTGTTTGTTTTTTCCTGTTTTTATTTTATTTATTAAAACGTCAATTATTTTCTCCTTGGCATATAATGGTTGAACTCTTCTGCAATGTGTATCATCTGTTCTTACTTTTTGCTTTTAGATAATCAGTTTCAGTTACCGATGTGGTATCTGATAGTATAATTATTTTACTCACAAAAATTAAAACAAATTTCTTTCTTGAACTGATTACACCAATCCTATTTTCTAGAACATTGTTTAAAGTTTCCAGAGGACATCATAAAATGTGTATGTATCCAATTTTGCAAAAATGGACGTAACCTAATTTTAACTGCATGATGTTATTTTTAGTATTGCATGTGGTTATTGTTATCTATTAATTTATTTGTCTACTTCTCGCCATATTTGCATTATTGTAGAATCACATTTTTAATATTTATGGTAATATTATTTTAAAAAGTAAAATGGGTGGTTTTAATAAGTATTTCATATTGGTAAACAGAAGTTAAGATGTGCAAACAGTGAATTTAAAAAGTTTGTAAATGGTTGTTTTGCACAATTTCATTGAAGCAAAAATGTAATTGTCTTGTATACAAATGTTAAGGTCAAAAAATTAGCCAAACTTCTGGATTGTCTGTTAATAAAATTTTGTAAATATTACTCTCTATTTCACCAAACTATCCAATGTTTATAATTCCAATACAGTTATACTATTTTGGCCTAGATATGAGTCATCTTTAGGGGACTTCAAATATTATCTCTCCTTAATAAATTCACAAAACATGATATATAAAATTTACAAACACAAAACTAAAATGTAAGTTTACATTTAAAATAGTAAAAACACTAACTATCATTAAACACATGTATAGAAATAATGATTTTTAACTTTTTAAAATTACGGATGTAGTATTCTAACTTCTTTTCAACAGTCTTATCATAAAGCTAAGATACCAATCCTTAATAGAACATGAAACACTAATACGATTTTTTTTTTTTTTTAATTGGAAGGAGGGCCAGGATTTCATTCCTGGTTTTGCCTCTCGGCTATGAAATTTATTGTGCATCCTCATTCACAGGTCATTACTTTTCAATCAAATCTCAGATTTTGAAAAACCATGATATATTTCGGATAATGTTGTTCTGTCCTCCACTCCACAGAGCGCCTAAGGATACTATCTGTTTCCTGCTCAAAGTTGAGCAGTCAAATATTATGTACTGACGTGTCTCCTCAGCTTCACCAAATTTCCTACTCAGAAGGTTTGATACATGAAACCCTATTCTGTGTAGATGACTACGGAACATCCAGTGACCGGTCAACAATCCAACCACTTTCCATAGGTTTGACCTGATCAGTTTAAGGGCTTCTTTTTGTATCAAGTCTAAAAGGACCCTTGATCATCATCTTAGACTGTAAATTGCCTTCAGTTCTCTCCCAAGCCTTCTGATGTTCCTTCAAGACCCGTTACGAGACACACCCATTTTCCAAAGTATAACATACTAAACACCCAGGTTCTGGGACTATGAAGGGGCATTTCAGCTCCTGCTATAACGTACCTGTCTGCCTCCCAGTAATGCCTTTATGTTCCAGGAGCCACAACCAGTTTATATTGTTGGTTTTTGCGACTAATACCATTGGTGATTATACAATTTTTATAGTTGTAATAAAGGATTTTAAATGCCAAAACTTGTGTCTAATTTTCTTGAACATGGCTATTAAAATGGTTTAATGTATTTATGATGATCAAATTTTACAAATTCTTTTGATATAAAATTATGGACAGAGTAAATAGATTAATTAGGATCATCAGACCCACTTTACCACATAATACTATACAAATATAGAATTATTTGTGTATATAGAAATTAAAACACAATGTTTTGATGGTATGGACCTTTTATCAAATGAAAAATCTAGAACTAGACAAACATGAATAGGATCTAAGTATGGCATTCTAAAACTATGCTGTTGAAAACTAGAGTATTCAAGGACTAGGGGTCTTTATTTTATGCTCTTTTCTTCCTTTCTTTTATAAGGTGATGATGACCAAAGGGTGTTTTGCCTTAAAAAAAATATATAAAATTAGTAACTTAAACATTCGTATACAGTCTGTTAATTTAACCGCTCAGCATAGTTTTAAGTTTTAGCCATTAGTTCCTTTCTTAGGTTATCAATTTTCATTTTAGTTTCCAACATAATCTATGATACTAGTTTATGTTGGCCCTTTTTCATGTTTATCTTCTTTTTGGTTTTTCATTTTACAACACGAGTTAATTGATATTCTCGAAATGTATTTTAGTTTTAATATCACGAAAGATGGCAAATCTCCAAATAAATTCTGTCAATAATATGAATAATCCATCATTATCCAATAATTTCAAAAAATCATAATGCAGATTAAACAATGATAATCTGCCATGATGATAAACAAACTCTAATTGTGTAATATCAGTGACAGTGTTGTAATATTAAAATTGTCTGGCAATTGTTAAGAAAATAATTGGAGAGGCCAGTATACTTTATTTACTTAAAAATATGCATGTTAGATTCCATCTTAAGCATCTTTAAAAAATTAACATTAGTTTCACCAAACTTGTTTTACACAATTTATTCTAAAAGTTAAATTTTTGGCATAAATTGATACGCTAAACCAGTTGGATATATCCAAACCAATGTCAAAATTTAACTGTCAATACAAATTTTCATGCATTTTGAGGAAATTTTGTATTTTTATGAATATAGACAGATAGACAATCATTCCAACACAGGTCTAAATTTGGTCTTATCTTTTCAGATGTTGAGCACTATCGGAAATGTGATATCAAAATTTTAGCAACATCACAATACAATACATAATTAAAAACTAAAAACAACATTTATTCAATATGTAAAAACATAACAAAACCAAAATTTTGTAGAAATATATTTTGATTGTATAAATGTTTCATTTCAAAATTGAATTGCCTCATCTCTTTCCTCGTATACAAATGAATGGAACAGGCCATTTAAAAATTATATATTTAAATAAACAAAAATCAGAAAATGATTAATCTTCCAGAAACTGTTAAAACGCTAAGTCTATTACTGTCTTTTATTATAGTTACTCAACAGTTATATTAAAAGGATTATAAAATATATGGAAGTATCTGTGTTTAACAATAAAACATATTACAAAATATTATAAGTTTTACAAAACCTATTATGCATTTCAGAAATTTCGTTCAGTTATCTGTTATTGCTTTCTTACAAATTTTTACATATACTATACTTGTTAATACATCAAAATATTTTTAAATAATAGTTGCCAATGTGATCACCTTGTCATATTTAAAAACCGTTGTTTTTTTAGACTAGATTACTTGTGCATGTCAAAAACCAATTCACCGCTGCCTACCATAGTATAATATTGTAGTGAAGAAGTTTTTAAGATACTAGAAAATACGAAGTATTAGGTAAGGTAAAACTTACAATATTTGTCATTTAAAAAGGCATTTGTTGGAACTCTAGTGCAAAATTCAGTGTTAAATAAGTAAGATATGTTCCAAGGTTAAGGTTTGAAGTTCATATAATATAAGAAATGTAAGTGCATGTATAGCTTTATCCTTTTGCACATGTTAATGAAACTTTTTAATGCTTGGTTGGCGCCATGCTTCTTATTTAATGCATGCGATATGTTATAAATTATTTGTTTAAATTATTTATACTATTACCAAATGAAATAAAATCCAAATTTCCACAACAAACCTTTTGTTTTGAACAAGGCGATGTTTCAATGACTAAGTTTGAAACACTGGTCTAGCTTTTTATGGTCCAGTTCCACAAAGTTTGTCAACATCTAACCAAATGAAGACGATGATTTAATAACTGAAACGTTGCGTTGTGCAAAATAAAATATTTGTTGTGGAACTTTGTGCATTTTCTTTGATTTGGTGATTGAATTTTCTACAAGTGTCGCTCATTTTAGATGACTGTCTATAATGTTTTAGTCATAAGATTTTTTTCCTTTCAACATATAATTCGAAATATTCTTAATTTTATTTTAATCTCAGTTATAATTTTTGTAGAAGCCACCAATGGTATAGAATTTAATCAACAGATATTTTAATGGAATAAAATAATTTTATAAATTTACAAACTAAATTGAACAAACAGTTTGATGGTTGAATTGTCTGTACCCCATTGTGCAACTATTTATTCTCCTTCAAAGATGGTAGAGGTATGGTAGGACAACAATATAATGTGATTATTTTGCGGTAAATGTTTATGAATCATTGTATCATTTGTTGTTCGTCTTTTCAAATTGTATACATTATACTTACCCTACTAATGTTTTAAAGTTTTTGCAATTCTTGTTTTTCTTCGTGATACTACACAACGCTGTTTCACTTCTCACTGGCGGCTACCTCAGGCATAAAGCACTTACACTTCAACAATCACTTATATTAAATTTTAAAATATACTCATACACAGAACTTTATAGTTTCCATAAACACTAAAAATACCTAATACCACTGTAAAAATATATCTGAGTAGACTCGTACTTGAAATCCATATATCATTTTATGTGGCCACATTAGTAACATTTATAGTATGGCCCGATGTTGCTAATGTGGTTCACATAAAGGAGAAAATAGATTTTAATTATTAGTTCTACAGTAGAAGCTCTTTTAACCGGCATTCTAACAACCGGCAATTTCTACTAACCGGCATCAGCCAAGCCACTCACGGTCAGTTTTTTCCGGTTATGTTCGGGCGGCTGACAGGCCTCGACTGACATTTCCCGCCAGTGCAGTGACTACGTGCGTCGTTTTCTTAGTCATCCAGTGTTTGTCTGCTTCATAAGTAACACTTTACTTTCTTCATAATGTCAACATTGTTGTAAACATTTATACATACAACAATAATAAAATTAGTTATTATAAAATATGTAATACACACAAAAAAAATCACTAGCGGTATTACTTTTACACAAGCAGTTATGAATATCACTTGAATTGTTGCCAAGTTCACTCATTATTATATGTGTAATACTACACTAAAAACACTACTGATACACTAAATAATCATAAAATAAATTGTATTTACCAAAATAATATAGACAAAAACACTAAACAACAATAATTCACTGCCGGTATTGATTTTCACTAACATTGAATTTTCTTATAACCATCGATAAAATTGTGCAAAATGAATAGAGCGTCTTTTACTCAGAGTTACTATATAAAATACATGTAGTTTGGATAAAAGTTACCCTTGGTATATCGATTTTAGCAAACCTTGTTTAATTAGATCGCGATCGCGACTTTAGCACTATGGCCGCGGCAAAATAGATCGCGTTCGCGACTCTTAGCACTTGGAGGGTAAAAATTAGATACGCTCGATTTTCCGGCAAAATCGGATATCCGGCATGGACCTGGTCCCGACCGTGCCGGTTAAAAGAGCTTCTACTGTACTCTGAAATGTTTTTACAGTGTTATATATATATATATATATATATATATATATATATATATATATATATACAGTATATAGTTTCACCAAACACGTTTTACACAAATATTTCTAAAAGTTAAATTTTTGGCATAAATTGATACGCTAAACCAGTTGGATATATCCAAACCAATGTCAAAATTTAACTGTCAATAAAAATTTTCATGCATTTTGAGGAAATTTTGTATTTTTTGAATATAGACAGATAGACAATCATTCCAACACAGGTCTAAATTTGGTCTTATCTTTTCAGATGTTGAGAACTATCGGAAATGTGATATCAAAATTTTAGCAACATCACAATACAATACATAATTAAAAACTAAAAACAACATTTATTCAATATGTAAAAACATAACAAAACCAAATAGAAATATATTTTGATTGCATAAACGTTTCATTTCAAAATTGAATTGCCTCATCTCTTTCCTCGTATACAAATGAATGGAACAGGCCATTTAAAAATTATATATTTTATTTAAATAAACAAAAATCAGAAAATGATTAGTCTTCCAGAAACTGTTAAAACGCTACATATATATATATATATATATATATATATATATATATATATATATATTAAGTGTTTGTCCAATCTTTAAAGTTCAGAATTTGTGTAAAATATAATGTATGTGATGATGAACTTTCAGTGTTTTATACCAGTAGTATAGTTGAATTTTGGGGCAACAAACAAACAAATTAAAGGTCACTTTGATAAGGACTTACTAAAACAAAATTAAGAGAAAAGTAGCGAAAAATAAGAAAGAAAGAAACCCAGATAAGAGGCTGCCCCTCATCCCCCCTATATAATCCAACTCAGGCGGTTTGTATGTAATTAGTAAACAAACCTAAAGATGAGTAAGAGATAAATATTGTAATCTTGTAGTTAATATAATGTTTCTTGATGGGGAGACTAAGAATAAATCAATTTAATATTTGTTTTCGACAAAATATTTATTTTAGATGATGAAAACAATTCAAGAGTTGTGAGTTATTTTTAAAGTATTTGCTTTAGTTTAAGTATTTATTTATTTTCAAAGACAAGATTGTAAAGTTGTTGCAACTAATAGAAAGAAAATGAATAAAGTTAAACTGCAATAAAACCGAATCTGTATTGTAACAAATCTTAAATGACTTATTTTACGCACGTTATTCCTGCCAATGTTAACAAGATAAATAACTTTGAAACAAGTAGATTTTAACTCTTTCTTTAATTGCAAAATTAAATTAAAAATCCTTTACAATAAAGACAATTATCTTTCAAACTTGATGCACTTAATAATTATACAATTAACATTTTAATCTACTACTTATTCTAAGTACATAGGTAAATACAAGTTACTAATTCTACAATGTCTTAATCTAAAATAAAGAAATAAGAGTGCATCAGAATTTTTATTTTTGACTTTGAATTATTTTGATAAAATGCCCCGGCTAACTGAAGTTTATTATTTATTAATTTAATTTACTTTCTCTTTACGGGTTCGTTAGGTTCTTTGGTGACCATAATTTACTTGAAATATAAAATAAAATTTGGTGGTAGTTTGTTTAATTGAAATTGTCCATTAATTTGTACTTATCGACTCTGAAGTTCTATCACAGTTCCAATATTCCCGGTTCCTTGAACGTGGTTCCCGCGTAGACTGCCAGTAGATGGATTGATTTGCCTTAATCTTTTCGACGAGTCTTCTTTTCTTCATACACTTTTATTTTCACACACTTTTGTGACGAGGATTACTTTTTAATTTATTTGATGATTATTCCTGTTCAAACACTTGTAGAACGACGCTATTACTCACACACTTTTATGACGATGACTCTTTTTAACTTATAAACGACGATTATCTTTTAATTATACTTCGAAGATTATTATTAAACACTTGTACAAAAGACGCAGTTACTATTTAATTTCGACGGTTGATTTCAGCTAAATCTTTCACAACATTTTTTTTCTTTTTGCTACTAAGAGAAACACTTCTCTGGAACAACCTTCTTCAATAAGTTCGGCACCAAAAAGACCCCTTGCATTTCTCTTCTACCCTTATTTATAATTTTTATTTTCAAACTGCTTTATTCCGATCCTCTCCATTCATTTGCTTATTTTAAATGTTTTACGTTACTTTAGAAATGATGGAATGCCTTTCATTAGTCCTTTTCAAATAATTTCGGTTGAAGGCATTGAACTTTTGAATGCTTTCTTTGACTCCTTGGGGGTCACTGACTGACTGTAGAATCATTTTTTCTAGCTGTCAACCCTTTCAAATCTTCACAATTTATGGCCTGCCAAGCACTGACCTTTTGGGAGCCCTCTATTTCGTTACAGTATATTTCCTAATTCTTTACTCTCTCTAAAACTTCCAACATCTAGAGACTAATATGTAAATCTTGTCATACTGAAGTTCTTCTGTGTTAATGGAAAGCAGTTGTTTACACCTTTCCATATTATTATTATTATTATTATTAAAATTAATATTCCAAATGTTTTATAATTTAAAGTAAAAATAAATTACTTCTGTTATTTGTGTACTTCACAAAAAAGGTCAACAAGTGGTAATCTTTTATATATTTATTTTGATCTGAATAAGAGTGGGCAAGAGTAAATTTTAATGAAATAGTAATTTATCGCTTCTTCTTACCTTAAAAAAGTAGGGCATAATTTTCAACAACAAAAATTTAACTTCTATTCATCCAAATATTGTATTATTATAAACATATTTTTATTAACTCGTTTTGGCGAGTTCACACACAGATTTTGTAATTGATTTTAAACTAACTTCCTGATGGTCTAGAGCAGTGGTTCCCAACAGGTGGTCCGCGGACCCCCGGGGGTCCGCGGAGGATGACTCAGGGGTCCGCGAGCTGTCATCGAAAAATGTTTCGTCAGGAATTTGGCTTACAGTCACAGTTTGTAGTCAGGCGTAAATCAGTGTTATCAGGACTTATCCATGGGAGAGGAAAATAGGCAGGTGAAGTGACGTGACTATAGTTTTCCAATTACCGCAAGAACGCGCACGCTTCCGTAGTTTTATCCTGTGACAAGTGTTTATCTCTTCACCATCGACCACATAGTACAAATAGACGTATTATGCCTATCATACTAGCATTACAGCAGGTGAAGCCAAGTCCACCATCTTGTCTTAGGATAGACTTAGACTTATTTCCTTTTAGCTCCTATTGGAGCATAGGGCGTCCAGAAGAGCTCTCCATCTGTCCCTGTCTCCAGCAAGTGCCTTCACTTCTCCCCAAGTCTTGTTAACCTTTTTTGCTTCTTTAATAATGGTCCTCTTCCAGGTTTCTCGGGGTCGACCTCTTCTTCTGACACCTTGCTGGTTCCAATCTAGGGCCTCTTTCTCAATGGTTCCGTCTGGCTTCCTCAGTGTATGTCCTAACCACCTCCACTTCCTCTCTCGAATCTGCAGTTTGACCCGAATTTGACCTGTTTCTCTCCATAAATCCTTGTTTGTAATGATCTCAAGCCAATGAATGTTCATGATACGGCGAAGACAGCTATTGATGAAAACTTGCAGCCGAGACATAATTAAACTTGTAACTTTCCACGTCTCACTTGCATACAGCAAAACAGACTTAACATTTGTGTTGAAGATGCGAAGCTTCGTTTTCTTTGAGATGTTTCGATTTCGCCAAATCGGGTACATTTGTACAAAGGCGGCGTTTACTTTTTTAATGCGAGTCTTCACATCATCATCAGCTCCTCCACTTGATGAAACAACACTTCCCTAGACTTCCCTAGATAAAACTTGTCTTAGGATAGAAACACAAAACTGTGCTCAGAATCGCGTAATCTGTCAGTGCTCCCGTTTCAAATAACTCATGGTTTATACCATTTAAGATGGAGGCAAATGGTTGAAACTTTGCATGCGTGTAGTCAATTGGTTGTGAACGGTAATGGTATCAATCAAATTTCAAAAATATATGTTTTTTTTTTTTTTAAATTAAACAAAGTCGAAAGTTTTAATTCAATTTTAAAACATGACGAAAAAAGTAGTCGCTTGCTACTTTTTTGTTTTTTGGTCAGGTAAAATAAAAACCGTTGGAAATTGTAGCCAAAGAGTTAAATTTTTTTAATAATTTTTTTTTTTGAAATGCGATCTGACTTCAGAGTAAACATTTCAAGCTTGCAGCCCAACATTTCGGAAATAATGGACACAAAGGAGCGTTTCAACTCATCACATTAAACTTAAAATCTGTGAATCCTAAACTGTGAGAAATAGAATGTTGTTCATGTAAAAAATTATATTAACGTAAAATAAATCACAACTTGTTACAACGATTTATTTTGTATTATTTCCATCCATGTGACCAACCAGTTCAGATTAGTTTGCTTTGGACCTGCATAACAAAAATTATTGATATGCATCATTATAGAAAGAAAATAATTATAGCGAATTTTAAGTACATTTAATAATTTAAATGCATTTTAAAGTGGATTAACATTTGTTTAATTATATATGACAGCCGTTACAGATAAACAGTTACACACATTTTCACACACGCGTGCGCACACATACACACACACACACACATATATATATATATATATAAGCGGGGGTCCTTGACATTATAGCGATTTTTTCAGGGGTCCTTGAAAATTTGTTGTTGGGAAACCCTGGTCTAGAGACTTGAAATTTTGAACATAGCTCTGAACTGGATGACTATGCAATAACATTGGGTCAGATTATAAAAAATTGTTAAAGATTTTTTTTTTTTTTTTAAGTAATATAACTATTTTTGTAATTTATTTTAAACTAACTTCCTGATGGTGTAAAGCTGGGGTCTCCAAACTACGGCTCGTGGGCCAAATTCGGCCCACAACAACTAATGACCATTGTCATCAATCCGGCCCGCGACATCTAATGGCTTATTGATGTTGTGATAAGTTGGATAAAAAAAACTCAGAATGATAATAACTCGGTTTTTTATTTACTTGCTAGGTAAAGCTTGATGACAAGTTTAATATGCAGAAAATTTACCTTAAGCATAATAACTAACAAATAATTGTAATGAATCCCCTCCTACATTCTAACATATATAAACATATAACATATAAATATTATAACATATAAAATACTAATGAGATTTATCTAATTGTGATTTTCCACTGACAATAGTTTGTAGTTGTGGACCAATTTAACTTGTACCAATTATTAAAAGATATTTAAGATGCTCTTCGGTTAACTTAGATCTGTAAACATTCTTTGTGTACTTCATTTTGGAGAATGTTTTCAGAAAACAGAAACAGAAACCAAAAACAGAAAACAGCCCACGAGCGAATTTATGCAAATTATCAAATTGTACCAGTGGAAGACTCTTACAAAATTCCAACAAATATGAGTTTCGATATTTGTTCTAAATTATATCACTGCACTGTAAATCAATAATTTCCATTTGAAGTTCCGAGACTATGGTTTCAATGTCAGTATCAAAAGGATTTTGAAAAATCTTAATTTAATTCGTAATGACATCAAAGTCTGAGAAATGTATCAAAATTTATCTTCAAAGCGCTCAAAGCTTTGATTCCAAAATAGATAGGAAACTCAATCTCAGTAGTCTGGCTGAATATTTCACATGTTTTAAAATATGTGAAACATTTTTACGTAATTGTGATTGAAACATTATTATTTTCTGCCGGAATGATTTGATATTAATGTATAAATCAGGGAGAAGCTGGTTTTCTCCTTAACAATTTTAAATTCAGTTCGTTCATATGTTTTGTCAAATCGACGTAAAATGCTAACTTCCACAGCCATTCGCTACTTTGTAATTCGGCAAGAGGGTGATGCTTTTCATTTAAAAAAAAAAATCGTTCACGGCTCGAAGTTCAAAAAAGCGCCAAAGGACTTTTCCGCAACTAAGCCAGCATACAGCAGTATGATATGGTAAGTAATTTTCTCCAATCTCTTCAATAAACTCACGGAATTGTCGGTGATTCTGCCCAGTGGATCTGATGAAATTAACAACTGATATGACTGGTTTTAGAACTTCAGATATATCCAAACATTTCCCGCAGAAGAACTGTTGATGAATGGTACAATGTAAGACTAATGGTTTTGAACCACCATAATTTTCTACAGCCTTTGACACAAGAGCAACCACTCTTTTATTTTCACCACACATGTTTTTGCCTCCATCAGTAGTAATAGATTTCAAGTTTTTTCATCAAAGGTACTTTCTATTAGTGGCATTTTCAACTCCCTTAAAATTATCTTCCTCAGTAGTCGTGCCGTGAATACTATCAATGTCGAGAAGTTCTTCATACACTTCATAGCTTTTATCTATTCCTCGAATAAAACACAACACCTGAGAAGTATCTGACACACCCGTTGACTCATCTAAGGCCAGAGTAAATCACTCAAGATGTCCATTTTTGTCACACAGTTGAGATGATATATTTTCTGCGATGTCTTTAACCCTCTGAGACATGGTGTTTTTGCTGACAAACTGAGTTTTAAATAAATTTACCTTTTCGGGGCACATTTCTTTGGCTACTGCAATTACGCATTCTTTGATCATTTGTCTATTGGTGAATGGTTCTCCACGTTTTGCGATTTCAAGAACCATACAAAAGCTGGAATGAGTTGCAGCCTTTTGTTCAGTATTGAGTTTTGAAAACGAAGATTGGTGGGATTTCAATCGCTCTTCAAATTTTTCTGTCTGCAAACTTCCTGTATATTTTGAGTAATTTTGAAAATGTTTCGTTTAATAATCAAGTTTAATGTTATAGATTAAATAATTATTTCAAGTGAAAATTATACGACCTAGACCGGGAATCGAACCCAGGACCTTTGGCTTTATGCATCAACGCTCTACCAACTGAGCTATTCTTGATCTTTTCCCAGCATAGTTTCCCACTTCTTACTTTTGCTGCAATTTTTGAGTTATGACAGATAAATTACCTCGTTTAAATAACTATTGGTATAGATATGTAGATGATGTCTTATGTTTATTTGAAGGTATTGACTGCCAACTAGAGTGTTTTGTAAATTATTTAAATTCTATTAATGGGTCTATACAATTTACTATGAAAATAAGTTTGATAATCAAATAAATTTTCTTGATCTTACAATTAAAATCAGTGATGGTAGGCATAATTTCAGCATTTTTAGGAAATCCACATTTAGTGGTAACATTATACATGCTACCTCACAACATCCATATAATCACAAACTAGCTGCTTTCCATAGTATGTTCCATCGCCTTATTAAAGTTCCTATGGATAATAAGGATTTTTGTGTAGAACTTTCTTGTATTAAACAAATAGCAAATAATAATGTATGTGACTCTAACGTCATTAAAAAAATGTTCAAAACAAAATTAAAAAACATTGCAAAAGTGTTGATTTACCCAGTAGTCAATTCTAATAAAACCACACAAAAGTGGTGTAGAATCAATTATTTTAGGAAAGCTAGCTACAAAGTGGGTAATATTTTAGAAAAGAAAAAAACACTGTAAACCAGCCTTTTACTGTAATAGAAATTTAGTAAAGATTTTAATAAATTCTAAAGATAAAATAGAAAAATGCAAAAAATTGGAGTATTATAAATTGACATGTAGTATTTGTAATGCTGCTTATGTTGGTCAAACAGGCCGTAGTTTTAAAGTGTAGACTAAGTGAACATGAAAGAAGTTGGCGGTTAGGTTATAACAATTCTAGTTTTTCCAGTCATTTAAAAAATCATGCCTGATTTTTATTCTAATATTAAATTTGAAATTCTCCATGTTTACGTCAAGGGTAAAAAAATTAAACATTTTAGAAATATTAGAAATTAAGAGACTTTCTTGTAATAATGTTAATTTAGTTTTAAACGATCAAACAGAATTCTTGTCTTTTTCCCCACTACTTCAACCTTTGTCAAAGCATGTTTAAAATAGTTCAACATTAAAAACTCAATGGGTTTCCCGACTACAGGTTCCATTGTCATGTAACGGGACTTGTGGGCTTGGTCTCAAAGGTGTGTACAATTCTTCTTAGGTTATTTAGTCTTTGTATAAGCCTCGTAATTGCTGTAACTGGCGAAACCATGGTCAGCTAGACCAATAAATTTAGAATTTAACAAAAGAATTTGTGTGTGTTTTAATTGTATAACATGAAATTCTATCAAGTACCGTCGGTTATCAGTATAAACAGTATTATAATAGCTTTACATTCTTTTCGACTTTAAAGAGACATTTGTTTGCATAATTAGTAGTGCTGTGACAAACTCATAAAGCTCTTTATCACTTCAATTTGTAACCTAATCTAGCCCTCATGATTCAAGGAAAACAAATATTGGAAAATAGTAATATTAACCTGGTCAATTATTGTTAGAATAATTCAAACATTCTGATAGGAAACATATTTGGATAAGAAGAAATCCAAACTTTTACATTACAAAATAATCCATGAATTGTTTTAGATAAGAAGGAACGATATATTATTTTTATATTCATCTCATATATACTTGCTTGTCCATAAGTACTTACAACTCTCATTTAAAAATGTTTTGCAAGACATGAATTACCTCAAGCTTTCATTGCTCCTGGGAAACAACATTGAAAAGTAACTGTATTAACCCAGTACAGTTCCTGATACAAGAAGATAAAATACAACTTTGAATTACCAAATTCTGATACAGGATATACTATATTTAAATAAGAAGCATTATTTTTAATTTCACAGTTAACATTTTATTTAATTTAAGATAAATTATAATGAAAAACATACTAATTTTCATTTTAAATTATATCTCAATAAAAGTTCCTAAACCACTTTTATAATATAAATGGTTTAATTTTAGGTAAGAAGAATAAGCGGCATATTTCTTTTTACAAATAAATTATAATATAATTGCGAACAAGATTACAAAATATTTTTATTATTTCTTATTTATTTATTTAGCTTCCCTTTTATTATAATTTGGCATTGCCATGATAACATAGGAATTGTAAACAACATAGAAATAATTACATTACATACAAATAAACTAACAATAAACAAGTACAATAAACTACAAATCATCAAATATACATGTAAATTATAATATAAACAGTCATTGTTACTCATTCACTTCTAAACTCCAAAAACTCTACCACTGAATAAAAACATTGCTCTGTTAACATTTTTTAAAATTTCTTCTTAAATTTGGTAACATTTAAGCTATTTTTTATATCGGACTGCAATATATTATACAATATGATTCCCATATAAAATGCACCTGTCTCGTAGACAGACAGGTGATGTCTGGTATACTGAAGGACATGTTTGTCTCGGGTTTAATCTAAACATGTAGAAGCATTATAATATATCTTATTTACTTATCATAGGCATTACAATTTTAGTCAGATTTTGTATGTAGGCTTTATTTTACAAACCACTGAATATAAGCAGATAAAATTGTTAAATTTCAAAATTGTGACCGTTTAAAATTTTCTTTAAAACACCGTTTTTTTATGCTACCCTTTACCCTGAGGCCATACAACTTTCACAATAGCTCATTTTTTTCCAACATTAAAATTTACGTCTAATGATATCCAAATGCTGTTATTACTAAAATAAGAAAGTTACTATTAAAATCAAATTTGTAGAAAACAATGTCAAAATTAAAAATAATCGGCAGTAATACCCTAAATAGCAGGATTTTATATAATCTTTAGCAAATAAGCTATGGTTGTGTATCATTTCAAAAAAATGGTTTACAGTAGTTATTTCTTATCTAGGGTTTACTTGAGGTTTTGTTGTTTGGTGATCTCTTTATATTAACACCAAGAAATATATATATATATATATATATATATATGTGTGTGTGTGTGTGTGTGTGTGTGTGTTGAAAATTACCTTAAATTGTTTTACATATATTTCTTATTACATTTAAATTATAAAATAGTTTAAACAAGATTGTGAAATATTTAACTATTTCTTGAAGTGTTATTTGTTTACTATTATGAATGGTGGACTCTTGTCTGCCCTTAGTCAGATGAAGACAAAATAAATATGTAAGAAATTACAAGTTGTTGACCTGTTTTTTGAATTAAACAGATAACAGAAGTTATTTTATTTTATATTTTAATTATAAAATAGCTGGAACATTAATTAAAAAATAATAACATTGATATTAAGAAATGGAGTAAGCAACTGCTTTCCATTAACACGAAAGAACTTTAATATGACAATAAATATATATATATATATATATATTAGTTAGTCTTTGGACATTAGAAATCTTGATCAGAGTAAACAATTAGGAAATCCGTTCTATTTAACTTTATTCATTTTCTTCCTGTTAGTCATAACAAAGCAAACACTTTACTCTTTTATCTTTGGAATTAAAGTAAATTACTTAAACTAAAGTAAATGTTTAAAAAATAACCTACAACTCTTGAACTGTTTTCGTCATCTAAAATAAATATTTTTTCAGAAAGAAATACTGAAATAATTTAATATGAAACTGAAACTTTTATATGACAGTAGATTTACGTATTAGTTAGACTTTAGGTATTGGAAGTCTTACATAGAATAATCAATTAGGAAATATACAGATTCGTTTAACTTCAGTTTAACTATTCATTTTCTTTCTATTTGTCGCAACAACTTTAGCATCTTGTCTTTGAAAGTAAATAAATAAAGCAAATATTTTTTTAAATAAGTCACAACTCTTGAATTGTTTTCATCATCTAAAATAAATATTTTGTCGAAAACAAATATTCAAATGATTTTTATTGATTATTATTTTAATATTCACAATTCTTTGTCTTCTCATCAACAAACATTATATTTACTACAAGATAATAATTTTTATCCTTTACACATCTTTAGGTTTGTTTACTATTTACATACATTAGTTGGGTTAGACTAATTGTCAATATATTTATTTACTTTGGACACCAGCCTTCTTATCTTTGTTTAGTTATCTTGTATTTTTTACTACTTTTAAGTAAGAAACAAGCCCTTAAGTGATCTTTGGTTTGTTTGTTTGTGCAACTATTACTACTTAGGCTAGAAGATTCAGAATTGTTAGAGATTCAGCTCTATAGCATTAAGAAGAAAATACAAGAATTTCAAAGATTTAACTATAATAATTAGTGTAATTTAAGGATCACATAGTTATTAGAGATTAAATTGTATTACTTGGTAGTTCATATTTTACTGACATGGTAAATTAACCTCATTGCAATTTTATATTACTGTAATAATTAAAAAATCATAGTAGACCACAGGAAACATAATGAATACAGAATGGCAAGATGTTCGAATTTTATTTTTTTTTAAATGTTTCCTTCAACAGAAATAATTTGTCAACATATAATAACAATAGCCTAGAGCAGTGGTTCTCAAACTGTGTACCATACATTTTTTAAATATTTTCATTGAAATGAGATACTTGGCACATGTGGTTTTTAATCAGCTTTTAGTTTTTAAATCAACAGATATATAACAATGGAACGAGATTGCAGTCTGTAGGTATCTGTATATGAAAGTTTTGTCACCAGAGTGCATGAGGCATTATGCATATTTCTAAATTGGTGGAGATTTCAGCTTTCATAAAATAATTACAGCTATGGAGAAGAATGTGAAATGGATACAGTGGCAAAGATTGTTTCTCTTTTATGCAGCAGTTTGTGATCTCTATTTAAGTTGGTTTCCTAGCAAAATAAACTCCATTTCTAGAGTTGGTTATCAACTGGTTTGAAAACCACTTTTAAGAATAAAATATCAACATATTCCAATAGATTCAAGACCCATTCAGAGGCAAAGCTGAATCTGAATTTACTCTGAAGAACAAAAAATATATATCTTGAAACATAGACAGTGATAACAAAATTTGGCAGCATGAAACTAACTGACTTTTGGATATAGGTAAAATATGAATATCCATACTAAGTGGTATCTAGGTGAATCTTAATTTCATTTGTGGTTTCACTAATGGATTAAATTTGGGAACCACTGGTCTAAATTTCTTATTTCTATTTTATTTTTAAAACGTATTTTTCACAGACGGACACATAAAATAATAAAATTTGAATAAACACTGTCTTCAAAACTTTATAAAAAGTTTTCATTTTTGACATTAAATGCTTTTGTAAATACAGTTAAAAATATTTTAACTTTCTTTTCAATCAAAATTGGTCCTTTCAACTGTAACCATATTTGTGATAATACTACAATGTTTCAGAGATTTTGAATAATTTGAATGCTTTCTGACTAATATATTATCCGCTCAAATAATTTAATTGTTGAAGGACGTCTGTCTAATATTAGTCCTTAGGTGGGTCTGGTAAGGGGTTAGGTACACAAAATCATGCAGTATAGCATTTTCAAGTTTATAAGTAGATAATAGTTCAGAAACAATTTTAATGTACAGCATTTATGAAACTATTTTATATTTCTAGAAAATCTCTAATTTCTTTTTGGGTCATCAATTGATATGAATATTTTTGATCAAAACTTTTTTACTGCAATACCTAAAATTGTGACCTCAAAAACAAAATGACATGTTATTCTGAATATTTATTTACATTCTCGTCATCTCTTTAAGATATTTTTGAATCTGTAGAGGAAATATTTAAAATATTATTTTAATTTCTTTATTTTTGTTTGGTTTAATTTTTTTATTTTTTTATTATTATTGCTTAACTGTAGTTTAAAATTTTTGCTAATAATAGGACTAAGTAAGTTCTTCATTTAAATGTATTGCACAATCAAATCCATTTGTAAGCATGGTTTAAAGTGATGTAATGGTTGTATAACCCCGCTTAAAATGTACATGATGGAACCAACAGAAGCGAGTGCAAGTGCTGTGGTGGTGAATGAAACTACCAGCAACAATAGTGACACTGCACGTTCAAGCTGCAGCAAAAGCAAGAACACTGAGCAGGCAACAACTAAGGTGGTGAGTAAGACATTGTTGTAGCATGAAATAGTAAAGAGTTTACTATTTATGTTTCAGCACATTTTTATGAATTTTTTTAATTTTCTTTTTACTTTTTTATATTAAATTACATTCAGTAGCTTTTTTCAGGAATATTTAAATTATATACAACTATATATTTTTCTTTATCTGTAAAATCTGCATGATAGCTCAATTAGAGGGAAATTTAATCCATTTATTGTTTATTTCATGTTTTGTTTGTACACGGTAATCGTTTATAATATAATAGTACGGTAAAAAGAGAATGAGATGGTTCTGGAGTAGTTTAATCCAATGGCTATTTTAAATACTTCCAGATTGATAGTAAAATCTCAGTTCTTGGTAGCCTTGAAGGACCTAGGCCTGCTACAGTAGAGTAATTCGAGGTTAGCACATCGAATTTCTATTGCCGCATTCTGAAAAAGAGTTTACTATCAATTGAAGCTAACCAGTTTTTCTCATTATGCTGAGTCAACACCGCAGATTTTTGAACCCTTGTATCTCTTGTTTATGAAATGAGAGAGGACTAAACATTAGACCAGCACAATTATTTCCAGATACTGTGAAATATTTATCATTTGATTTTAAGTTAATTTAAAAAGCTGATTTGAATTACTTAAAGTACGGTGTCATCGAAAATCGTTGCACCAATTTCAAAAAAAAATCATTACTCTGAAAAAACAAGAGCTAAATAAATATTTCTGTCAGGGACATCTTGAGTTATTTTAGCATTATGTTCAGTTGCAGTGTGCACAAGTGATGCACATAAGTTCTTTCAAAACAAAAACCGTGTTATGGTGACCTTTCAATGGAAAGCACAATGTATGTTATGGTTAGCAGAATTTAACTGTGGTTATTGTGCAACAAACTTTTTGTTGTGTTTATGGTGCTGAATCTCTTTACAAAAACAGCATCAAAAAATGGTAGACAGTGTTGACATAAAAAAAATCACCTGGACGACATAAAACATCTGACGAAAACATTGAACACATACATCAGTCTTGCTTACAAAGTCTGGAAAAATCTATAGTTGGGCACATTTTGGAGCTCGGGATCCCAAATACAACTTTTCAAAATGTCCTTCATAATGTTTACGGTTACATGCATAAAAGATTTAGTTCAAACATGAAATAAAACCGGTAGATCGCCCTAAACTTGTTACTTTCCAATTGAAATTCTTAATAAGATTGACAGGGATGTAAATGATTTGAAGTATGATATTCTCGGATAAAGCCACATTTCATGGTAAATCAGCATAATTGTAGGATTTCTGGTTCTGAGCAATGGAATGAAGTGTTGGCAATATTTATTTAGACAACTGTATTGATTTGTGCAGAGAGACTAATGCGGGACACATTGAGACTTATTAATGATATGTATAAAAAAGATTTTTTGAACATTTTGTTATAGGAAAACTCATAATAACTTCAGTATTTTTTAGTACATATTTATTTAAATATGTGCAACCTTTCTCGATGATCCTGTATATCTAACAAAACCTGTGGAAAGGTGTAACCATTAATTAATGTAAAATATCATTTCCTCCACAAAAAGTTGTCAACCTCTCTTGTGAGCTGATTGGCAACTGAGACATTACAACAGTACAATGTTTTAGGGAAGTCGTTGAAATGTTATGTTGAGGTTTTTTTTTCTTGAGAAAAAAATGTATTTTTCATTACTTATTGATTATGTTGGATAATTAACAATATATAGCAAGATAATTACATTTATGTGATGTTTTTTATTTGTTTAGTGAAGTGAATATCACTCTCATGTTTATATTTTGACCACACAGTGCAAACAACCTCTTGCTATGTATTTTGTTATTGTTATTTAATTTTTTTTTTCTTCTGTTCTTGCCACTTTTGCATTATAGTATTGCTTTTTGTTTTACTTAGTTAATAATAAATGAAAATTTAATAGATCCATAAACCTGTTCTATTAATGGCTATTTATTTTTGTCTGCATGAATTATTTGGGCACTTCCAGACATGTTAGGAACTTAAAATAATTTTGCTAGTAGGAACTAACCTCAAAACCCTTAATAAAATTATGAAAATATACAATTCAAAATAGCGGCTTCAATATGGTGACATTTATCTATATCTATGTGTTACATTAAACATTTTGGTGAGGAACTTGAAACTTTGTAAGTAGATAGAGAGAAAAACCTAAAATCCTCAATAAAATTACGTGAATTGAAAAATTCAAAATAGCGGCTTAAATATGATGGCCTTTATTTATGTCGCATTAACCATTTGTGGACTTCCAGACACTTTAGGAACTTGAATATTTGCAAGTAAACCCTCAAATCTTCCGTGAAAGTATGACAATTTATATCTGTATGTCTACAATAATAATTGCTTGGGTACTTCCAGATATGTTAGGCTTGAAAATTTGCAAGTAGATAGGGGCTATCCTCAAATCTTCTAGATATATGTCTTCCAAGCTGGATATACACTCTTCTTTATGTAGTCTTAGGTTAGATCCTTCTTTTTCATCTTTCCTATCAAGTCTATTGTGACCAATTCTTATTCCAACTCTGATGATAGTAGAGCATTCTTGTGCTAGGGGATCATTATTTTATACTCTTTTTTTATATATAAGGCAATAATAACCAAAAGGTTTTTCACTTCTAAACAAGAAAAATTAAATAAATCTTCTATAAAAATTTTAAAAAATCAATATAGCGGCTTCAATATGGCAGCAAATTCCAATAAGTTTTTTTTGCACTTGCAGGCATAAAAAAAATTATTAGAATAGTTCAATTTTATTTTAATTGAAATCAAACTGCCAGATAGCAGTCACTTTAAAAACAAAACCTTTTCTGTCAGTTTAGTTGGCCGATTTAAAGTGTTTACTGTAATTTTTCTAATATTTAAAAATAATTGATTAAAATAATGATTTTTTTGGTTTTTTATTCTATTTCTTTGAGCAAAGTATTAACTAATATTTTAAGTCACCAACTGTGGGGAAGAAAGGAAGCTTCTTATAGACCACTCCTCTCCATTCTGAGTAAACTTGATTTCATTCCACATTGTACGTACACAGCTTAGCAGGAGACTAGTGTGTATAGTTGTTAATTTCATCAGCCGAAATATAGTTACTATATACAGTACTATCTCGTTAGGTCAGACCAGCGGGGACTGCGGCCAATCCGACATAACGAAAATCTGTGTTAGCCGGAGAAAGAGCAGAAAACACACAAAAATGAAAATATACATACTGTACTTACAATAATTTCCTTTATTACGGAGAAAAACACATTAAAAATATTTACTCATCACAATAAAACAACAAACATATCTGTGGACTGTACAGGTATGTCTACTTTCTGGAGAATAACCTTGTAAGTTTCTGTTGCATCAGCTCAAGTAACATTTACGTGCCACACAGTCGCGTATCCGTTTCAACATGAGAAGCTCGGCCGGTGTAGTCTCGTTCTGATGCTCAAAATACACCATCAATTCATCCAAGTGGGATGCTGCTTCTGCGTGACTGATGACTTCTGGTTCTTCAGCGTTTTCCTCGTCTGTATCATCTATGTTATCTTGGTTTGAACAGGTTGCAACTATTTGCTCATCAGTCAGTGTGCCGTAACCTCCGTCATTATCTTTTGGCAACCAACATTCAATGTCATTAATATCGACATCCGAGCAACGGTCCACCTGCCTAAACATCTCCAGAAACTCCTGAGGTTGCAATTCGTTGTTGGTTTTATCATCCACTGATTCTGTCTGGTTTTCTGGCAAATCACAAACATTAGGCCATAGTTTCTTCCATGACTTCATGATGCTGCTTCTAGCAACTTGTTCCCAAGATTCGGACACCATGTACAAAACCGTTTTTACATTAAATGTTTTTAAAATTTCCACGACACCATGTTCTTCGTCATCAATTAGGTGACCTAACATACGTGTCACCTGTAGACACGCTTGATGCACTTAAGAACACCCTGGTCCATTGGCTGTAGCAGTGCAGTCACATTGGGTGGTAAATATTTTAATGTAATGTCGCCCTTGACCATTGATTCAGCTGCCGGATGCGTAGGGGCTTTGTCAATGAGCAGAACAGCTTTGATTGGCAAGCCACGCTCCTTTAAATGTTTCGTCACGTCAAGAACAAAACACTCGTAAAACCATTCTTTAAAAATCATACTGTCATCCATGCACTTTTTTGGGATCTATAAATGACAGGTAACGACCCACGATTCACTTTTTCAGTGCACAGGGATTTTTTAATTTTCCTATTAACCTCTTGAAACCCGACTTATGATAAGTATAATATAATCTCCATCCCGGGTTTTTTTCGCAAATTTACAGACATTATTATGAAAATTTTTATAAAATCTTAAATGGTGCAAACCTATCAATATATATATATATATATATATATATATATATATATATATATATATATATACACATTTTTTTTTTCAGAAAAAAGGGAATATGAAAATGGTATAAAAAGTTACATTATCTAGGCCAAATATATATATATATATTACTTTATTTTTTTTAATTCTATACAGTAGAACCCCTCTTAACCGGTCTAGTCAGGACTGACACCCAGGCCGGTTAATCCGAGGTTCCCGTTAAACTCTTCATAAAGCTTTTTTTACAGATTCCCCTCTGTCAAGTCTTTTTAACAAATTTAACCGCGTCTTAAACGAAACCAACACACACTTCCGTTGTCTCGGTTTCATATCTCGCTCATTATATTTACTGTATATACTGTACGTAGCTCATAACCAGTCAAAGATAAAAAGAAAACTGAAAAGAAATGTTATATTTTCCATAATGTGTACTAAATTGGTTCATGGAAAAAGCGGCCCATCATACGTTTTTGCTGGTGTATGTCTGCTATACCGACGGGTGCCAATGCCGCGGTGTTTTTACGCCGCCAACAATGGGATACAGCTATCGACAAAGTCGTTTGACTTGCCGCCGCTTTGGTGCCGTGGTGTTTTTACGCCGCTGACAATGGGATACCGCTATCGACAAAGTCGATTGACTCGCCGCCGCTTTGGTGCGGCGGTGTTTTTACGTTGCTGACAATGGGATACGGCTATCGACAAAGTTGTTTGACTCGCCGTCGCTTTGGTGTTTCAATTACAATTTATTTTCGGAAATTCTCATCGAACCAGTACACTACGAAATAGGCCGGTTAATCCGAAGACCGGTTGATCCGAGGCCGGTTAACAGAGGTTCTACTGTATTGAAATTTCAAAAGTAAAGTTATAGTAAAACTATAATTTTTTTAAAATTTTTAAATCATTATATACATTTTATAGGAAATTTAATTCCCTACACAAAAATGTGTATATATATATATATATATATATATATATATATATATATATATATTGTTAATATATAAAAATAAATAAAGGGTTAAAAAGTTACTTTTATTAACTTGTCTTTGAAACATTAAGACTTTATTGAAAATTTGCTCAGCTAGGGCGCCAGGAAGCTTATAGCTTACCAATTTTGAAAAAAATACAAATTTACTTTAAGTTAAATTACTCTCAGGGTCGTGTTCCTTTTCTAAATGTACTTATCAGTGGTTTTCGGTATATAAAAAATCCTTATTTGATTTCCTGAAACTAAACATTCTTTATTGACTTACTTTTAAACAAATACATAAATATATTATCAATTTTATTGTTTTAAACATCCTATCTTTAATTTTGATATTTATATTTTGCCTTTTTATTAATTTCAAAATCTTAAAATTTTACTTTAACCCTCCAGCTGTTAAAGACCCGAAATCGTACCCATTCTCCCGGACAAGTTGGCTATAAAACACGTATTTTGCAATTCAACATTTCACCGACTTAGAATCGTCCTATCGCAATAAAAAAAATAGTGTTGGAAAGCTAATGTTCCGTAGATACATAATCATGCATAAAAAAAACCACAAAAGTTATAAATAATATTCCAAAAATTGTTGAAGTTCGCATATTTTTGATGCGTAACGTCAAAGATTTGAACTGAGCGAATTTTAGTAAAAGCGACGCCATTTTTTCTCATATGATTACAAATCTATTTTTTTGTCAAACATGTCGAACAAAACACTGTTCTGTAGATCACATCTTTCTCTTTCTATCCGTAGTTTACAAATCGTTCTGTGTGTCACAGATCACAAGATATTTCTACTTGACCATAGTAGAAACCTAGCGGAACGAAATTCACTTGGCATTCGGTGCAGTTTACTAAAAAAGATAATCGTTTTTTAAATCGAAATTTTGTAATTGATCTTTATAGTAGGATGTTGTAGAGGAGATTTCATTCTACAAGTTGGTAGTACTTGATATAGGCAATAGATACTTAGAAGTTTTTATCTCGCAACATACGCAATTGTGTGACGTAAATTCAAATTTAAAAGGCGTGGCGCATATTGTTGTGGGGTTAGATATTTGTTATTTTGAAGGTTTGTGTATACAAATTGTATATAAATTGTGTATACAAGTTACAATATATGTGTTTAAAGTTAATTTTTTGAGTGAAGTTCTAGTTTTTGAATGGTTTATATTTGGACTAACCAAGAGGTAAGTTGTAAACCTAGGTCTAAAAGCAAATTTTCTTATATTGAGTGTTTTATTTGATTATACAAGTGTATATGTGTGTTATTCTTGGTAAAATTTATTGTTTTAGTGAAATCTAGTGATTTTGTCTTAGGCCTAGCTTTAGTAAGTTACTAATTACGCCTAAATTGTCGAGGTTACAAACCTAACCTAACTTTTGTCGATTTCCACTTTTACGGGAAAACATTATTTTTATTTTGAAAATTTTAGAATTTGATTTTTTTTTTACCAATTGTTATTCACATTTATACTAGAAAACGTTTGTAATACTTGAAAAAAATGTAAAACAAAATTTTCTATGCTTAATTAGACTTCTATGCCAAAGTTAGCCTTCGATTTTTGTGTGTGTTTTTTGTTCTTTGCCATACTGATTCCAAAATTATTTTTCAAACTTTTGTTTCATTACATTACTAAATTCTATGAACCTTTCTGAATATAATGATTTATAGAAGTTGGTTTTCCATAAATATTCCTATTTTTGGTGATTTTTTGAAGGAAAAAAAGGATAAATTTACCTCTTCGTAAAATATTTTTTTTATTTTGAAAATGTAACAATTTAAAATTTTTTTTAAAAATATATTCACAAATATATTACAAATCTCTTGTAATAGTTGAAAAAAATTCCAAAAAATCTATTTGTATGGTGTACATTACCATTTATGTGAAATTCTTCCCTCCGTTACTTTCAGATTTTTTGGTATTCGACAAAAAAACTCCAAATGTTTTACATCTAACTTTTTTTTCACTACACACCTAAATTCTATGCACCTTTCTGAATATAATGATTTATAGAAGTTGTGTATAAAATATATTTTACTTATTGTTGTGAATTTTTGAAAAACAAAATGATCATTTTACCTTTTTTCGTAAATTTTTATTTTTTAATTTTGAAAATGTAACAAATTTATTATTTAACATACTTACTCCAAAACCGTTTCAAATTTTTTTTTATTACATAGATGAATTCCATGCATCTTTCTGAGAAAAATGATGTCTTATAAGTTAGGTTTTGTGTAAAAATAATATTTTTTATTAATTTTTTAAGAAAATAAAACCTTTGACATGGAACATTTGTAGGGTTCAGTACTGAGTTGCAACTTCTGAAAAATTACTCATCAATATGAGTTAAATAGACTTATTTCCTTTTTTACTTATGTAATGATTATTACTTTTTATAGGCTTCTCTAAATGTTTTAAATAGCAAGGTACTATATATATATATATATATATATATATATATATATATATATATATAACAATCAAAAATATTAAACTTACAAATAGTACATCAAACAATAATTAATTTTAAATGTTTATACAACATGTAATTTTGAGCACTTTGTAGCACCTGATACCAATTTGCTATTGTAGAGAAGATTGTTCATTGCTGTCTGCTGATTTTGTGAACTTCCTGATGATACCTCCTTAACAGTTTGCATAATATTCATAATGAAACTTTGTCTTTCGAAATCACCATTCAAACGCACATTGTCCAATTTCTACTGAAAGTTATATCCGGAAACATCGTCTCTAGTGTCAACAAATACGTCCAAATATTTCAAACTCCCTCTCACGACTATTCAACATTAATTAAATTGTTCTCCATTTCAAAAATCACTCAAACATAACTACATTGTTCTGAACTATTTCCTATCAGCAACTGTTTTAAAACACATCCTACCATCTCAGACGTTTCCTTCAGACTGCTGGCTTCTCTAGATCTCACAACTAAGCGTCCTTTTTAGATTTACATAGTCAGCAAAACCCAATATATTCACATTTTTTGTAGGACGGACACTACTTTAATCATCCATATGACAACAGGCTCTGTCTATTTACACAACACAATATCTCACTTTAAAATTTATTATACCTTACAACTAACATTTTCTGCCTTAAATTTATATTTTGGAAATCTATTTTAAATTTTTTTATTCCCCTTGTTTTAATATTATTTACAGTCATTTATTTGAATCACGTTGTCTTCTCTTTAGACCAATTATAAATTTCCCGGTTTATTTTCATATTTCAGATCTTAAAGCAACCATTTCTTTAGTATCAAAATTAAAGTTGATTTTTGAGGATTACAATATATATATATATATATATATATATATATATATATATATATATATATATATCATAAAAAATATTATAACTTGTATGCAAAAATGCAAACAAGCGTAAAAGTAAAAAATGCAGATTTTCACACTGTTTATTGTAGCTTTTACATTAAATTAAAAAAGAACAAATATACAAGCCATATATTTCTTTGGCACAAGTAAGCTAATCTATACTTCTCAAGATTAAAAAATTGTACATCTTCATATCTATATTTATATGTTATATACCGTACTATAACTTTTGTACATGTTATGTACAATAAATGTTACATCGCGCCATCTAAAAGTTATAATCCAATAACACTTTTATACAACTTAGGCCTACCTGCTAGTAGTCCTATTTGCATCTAAAATTCTGTCAATAGCTGTAATCATACAATTATCTTCAACTAAGTCTATATCATAGTTTTCAGTACTCTTATACTTACTACTATATATATATATATATATATATATATATATATATCACTACATACAACACTTGGGCCTGGAATTGGATTGTCAAATAGGTTATATCGCCTGATGGTCCAGAAACATTTTCCACTACACGACTTGAACTATTACACGTCACTACACTATGTATTATCTTGTCATTATCACTATCACTATCTGAAAAATCCCTAAAACCATCACATGATAAATACTCCGATATTTCACGTTCACGCAAATTAAACATTCTAAACTGTTTGTTTACCAAGACACAACAACAAAGGAAGCTACCACAACTATACAGTGACAGCTGGCAAAATAACGAAAGTGAAAAGAGAATTGCAGTGATGCAGACTAAGAAGCACTAAAACAAAAATTACCTCTCATTTCCCTGCATTCTGCTGAACAGTTCAATACCAAATACGTCGTAGCAGTAAAAACTCTAACACAAAAAATAACAAGAAATAAAACAGCTGACGCCAGCTCGCACATATGCAGGTGTGGGCTGCTGGCAGGGCAGTCGTCTGTTCACATATATGCGGGCGTGGGCTGCTGGCAGGGCAGTCGTCTGTTCGCATATATGCGGGCGTGGGCTGCTGGCAGGGCAGTCGTCTGTTCGCATATATGCGAGCGTGGGCATCAAGAGGTTGAAAGGAAAAGGAATTTATGGGTACCTGATGCATTACTACAAGCCATTATGGTAAGGCGGTCCTTGGTTTTTTAAAGCTTTTTGCTGACTCGTCAATTTTCATGGTTAGGGTTTTGCTCAGTAACATTCCATAGTATAAACTGGTTTCGTCTGCATTATATATCTGTTCTAGTGACAATTTCTCTTTCTGTACAACCTTTTAAAATCTTTTTTGAATTTGTCAGCTGCGTTTATGTTGCCAGATAAACTTTCTCCAGTCACAGTAAGTTGGTGTATACCGTGCCGTTTTTTTCCATCTATCCAGCCATCCTTGACTGGCAGTGAAATTTGGGTTGTCTGGCAATTTTTTATTCAAGCTGAGGGCTTTTTACTGGATAATGGGCCCTGATACTGGTAAACCTCGTTCTCTTTCAGCACAAAACCAAACAAATAACACAGCATCCAATGTTTCATTTTTAGCTTTCTTTGCTTTGCATCGATCATCCAAACTGTCTTTTGAAATCATTTTAAAACAAAATTCTTCTAAGTTTTTCTGTTTTCTTTCCAGTCTGACACTGTAGAAGTTCCTACGCCATAGAAAGCAGCAATTGATTTTAATCTCGCCTTTGTCATTTCGTCCTAATGCTTCAAGTCATTTGTCCATTGTTACAACCTCATTTTTTTGTTTCGTTGCCATTGTGTACAACTACAGAAACTCGAACAAACAAAACAACACAGTAACAATCACAAAATAACAAACTAAAACTGTACAGAATACTCAACTAAATACTCAACATCTATGTTATAAATTGAAATCTTGTTTTAAATGTTGGCTGTCAAGGTTCATATTAGTTTTTTGCCATTTTCTTAAGAACTCTAATTTTCTTTTTCTTTTGGCATGGATCATCAATTTTCGTATTTCACAAAAATTGTATCGAAATCGACTGTGCGTTGGGTTGTTATATTTTATATTAGTTCACACAAACCTTGTAATTTTTTATGTTTCTAGCTTTTCATTAAATTTATTATAATCTAAAATTAAATTTCTTGCATAAAAATTATTTGTCAGTTGAGGGTAGCTTTAATTTGACAATAAATAGCAATACCCAACATTTTTGGGAGGAGGGAACACACATTACATGGCCTTTCGGTTTTGTACTGACATAGGCCCAAGCCTTTTGAGCCTAATGAAAAATCCACCCCTGCTTGTGCCCCGTTCAAACAGTCTATTATCTTGGTCTGTACTCTATTTGTTTTATCAAGATAGGAATTGATCATGATAAGTACTGCATTATAATGTTTTGATTGTCAAGGACAAATGCAACATGTTAAGTTACCTAAAGCTGAGGTAAAAGCTTTGAATAGAACTGATAAATTTATATTTGATTAGACAACAGGCTCTTGGGAGGAATGATTGCTGTTCTCTCAAGCAGTTTTAGATAGAGTCTCCCTATATTGGTTAGGAGGACATGGCCTGACGAAGTAAAAGTTAACTGGAGTAAATTTGAAATTTTAATATTAACAGTCAATATGGGGATTCAGTTGAAGGGAGGTAATAATTTTTAAACAATTTGTTCATGGAGATTGAAAACAGAAATTTAAATACTAATTAATCCTAATACTGAGATTGAAATTTGGACTCAACTCTTGATAAACTTATTACAAAAATATATTCCAAAATGGAAAGATGTATAAAAAGAAATCATGCAAAATTGATTTTGTGAGTATAGAATGAAAATGTTGATATTATGAATAACAAGATGTTACGTCTGTTCATTTCTAAGTAGAAAATCGACTTATCTGTCAATTGTATGGTGGATGAGAGAGAGAAATTGAATTATCTTGCTGAATTCATAATTTTTCCAGGATTATCTACCTTCAAACTATGCCAAAAAAATATGAACTTTTACTATGTGCCTTAGGAAATTGAACTCCCAATACAGTAATTGGAAAGATGGGTTAATAAAGCCAAAATTCTAAAAGCCAGAGGGAGGGGTAAGAGCCCCCCCCCCCTACTGGGGACTTCAAAACAGTTATATTTGCAACAAAAAACTCTACATCATTTTTTCTTACCCATCACTTAACTTTTTCTACTCTACATATACATGAGAAAGTAAAATAAAAATTTAATCCAAGATTGCTGACAAAAATGGTGACTTTCAAAATGTGGCCTTAGGAATTGGATTCAAATATCCAAATTATCAGGTTTTTCTTATAGTTGATTCCAGACTTTTGTCTCACTCTGTATATAGGATTTCTTAGTCTATGATTCATTATAATTCACTTGGCATCCTCAGGTTGAAATATAAATAAAATAAACATTTACACTCAAAACTTAAATCAAGACACCTGTAACATAAAAAGTGGATACAAATACCTAAATCATCAGGTTTTTCTTATAATTGATTTCAGACTTTTGTCTCACTCATATGTGGATTTCTTAGTCTATGATTTATTATGATTCACTTGGCATCATTAGATTGAAATATAAATAAAATAAACATTTACACTCAACAATTAAAGCAAGACACCTGTAACATAAACTGAGTACAATTAGCACAGTATTATTCATGTCTAACACAATGCATTTCCTTTTACTGTTGTAATAATAACTTTGTAATGCTTTCTGCTGTTTTAAAATGTTCTGCTGTGGATTTTCTTATCAAAATGCTGTTATCTTGAGTTTTAAACTTTATAAGGTTTTTATAATTATTATTTTTTTATTTTAGAATTTTTCCCTTACATCAAATACAGTGAATCATGAGGAAAGTTATGAGGAAAGAAATGTATGAGTTTTTCAGTTTTGAGGTTGCCTGTGTCCAAAAAAGTGGTTTTAAAATTATGCTGTTAAATACTTCATAGTCGAAACAAATGAACCGATTTAATTAAATTTGTATGGAAGCAGTATGTATGGCAGTATCTTGGGAGCTTTTGAATAACTCAAACTTTGGTATTTACCGTAAGACCAACACTCAAAGTTGTAAGTTTCTAAAAATTGGTTCTAATAATTTTAAAATTTTGCTCAAATATAGCCCCAAAGAACGTGAACAAAGCATTAGTTTAGCACATAATCTTCTAAAAAATATCCTCTTTCGAGATTTTTCGGTCCAAAAGTAAAAATTAACCATGGGTATCATTTTATAGGGCAAAAGGCTTAGGGGGCATGTTTACTCTTTGTGTCTCTTGTGCTGTTGGCTGTAAGTGTATGTGTGATGTTGAGGGTAGTGAAATGTCTAGTAGGCCTAAGTCTATTGTGGGCATTATTGGTGGTGGAACATCTGTCGCAAGTTGGGAACCAACAAATTCCTCTACATTGGAAGAGTCAAACTCACTAATATGGGGCGCGTACTCTTTGTCCAAACCACCTGAATAATCAAAAAAAACTATCTTCACTATCAGAAGAATTGTCCGCAGGCAGATTTACTCCTGGCAAATTGGCTTCTTCCTCAAGAATAGAGTCGCTTGTAACATTTAGCTGGTCCAAATCAAATAGGCAATCTTCTATTTCATCCTCTACTTTTAAATCTGAGTCATCCAACCACTTCCTCAGAGTATCAGATGGTAAATCTCAGAATGGCATTCTATGTATTAAATTTAGTGTCTAAAATAATTAACTTTAATGTAATAGCAGATATTTCTTGTTGAAACTCCATATTCAAGGATAAAATAAAGCAAAAGCTTAAAGTTTTAAATATTTAATAGTATAAATGAGCTACAATTGTTAAGCTTTTGCTTTATTTTATCCTTCTAAAATAATTAATAAAATAAATAAATAATGTCTAAAATAATAAAATGATGATTTTTAAAAAATGATGTGGAGTCCTAAAACACAAAATAATAATGTTACTGAAATAATATTCACTTGAAACAATAAATTATGAATTATTACTTACTAAACACTAAGTAAAATGCCATACACTGTACACTCTGAAGCAAAGATGTGGAATAACGGTTGGAAGTAGATTTTCATGAAAAAATGTATTACATTCAAAACCAAAAACCCTAGACACATAATATACCAATGGAAAGAGCAGAATCACTACTATACTTCTTTGTAAGAGTTTTTTTCAAAAATACACAGATCTATGATAGATAGTTCACGATTTGTTATGTGTTGTTAAGCTTCGGCGAAATCTTCGATAAATGTGCTTTCATAGATAACTGTCTATATCTCCCTATGCATAAATGCTACAAAATTGCAAAACACAGATGGAAAGAGGAAGAATTTATCTATAAGATAGTTTCAAGGTTAGTAGACTAAACACAAATATGGACATGTAAAAAAAATAAACAGATGTGATTTATATTTGAGACAGAATGTTGACTTGCCAGCGCTGATCAAGTAGAGCAACATGTAACACTAACTTCATCGAATTAAATCATATGACATATTATATTTTAGACTTTTGTTTATATGAAAATGCAAGTTCAGATATTTAGTTTTCCATTGATACCAAATTTATTGCAATTAGACGATTTTTAGTGGGTGAAAGGTTGAATGGAAAGTAAGACGTTTCTATGTTATCTTATAGGTGCTCTATAAGATGTTAGCTCTAGTTAATACACCTAGAAAATAAAATAAAACATTAAAAGAGCCAGCATAGCCCAGGAGTAGATGTATTTTCATAATCAGTTGATTGAGTTAGAACATAAACATGAAAATGATACCACAGTCCCTGGCTAGAGTATTAATCATCTTTAGTTATCAGTTGATGAACCTAGAATATAATAAATGCTAAAAGGGCCACAATAGCTCAGAATTAGAGTATTGATCTACTCTCATTATTAGTTGTTAAACCTAGTAGTTTGATAAACATGAAATGGTCTATCATAGCCCAGGACTAGAGTCTGGATCATCTCTTGTTACCAGTTTATAAATCTTGAATAAAATAAACATAAAAAGGGCCAGCATAGCTCAGGCGTAGAATATGGATCAACTCTCATTATCAATTGATAAACCTAGAATATAATAAACATGAAAATAGCCAGCATATCCCAGGACTGAGTATGGATCAACTCTTGTTATCGGTTGAACCAGAACATAATAAACATCAAAAAAACAAGCATAGCTTAGGCCTAGATTATGTGTGAACTCTCATTATCAATTGATAAACCTAGAATAGAATAAACATTCAAACGGGGTGTATAGCCCAGGACTATGTTAGAAACTAAAACTAGTAATATAAGACAGGAAGCCAGCGGTAAAACTAAATGTGAGCGGTCAAAACAATATGTGTATAAAGTTTCAGTTTTTTATTTTATTTTTATTTTTATTTTTTATTTATTTTATTTTTTTTGCTGTCTAGGCCTAGCTTTAGTTGTGGGTTCCTTTGTTATGTTTTAGGCTTTTTAATATTTTTTGTGTTCTGGATTTATTTTCTTGGCATATTTTGGTCATAACGAGGCTTTTTTCCATTTTTTGTAGATCTCATATTTTGGTTTAAATTCAAGAAAAAACATAAAATTACGATTTTCTCAAAATCTGCTGTAACGATTTTGATTATATTTTGCTTGTGTAAGGACCCAAAGAAAACGTACTGAGTTGTCACTATATTGGGCTATTATAAAAAACATAATTTTCAAAATTGGCCCAACAGATTTCATTCAAATTATAGTGAAATGTGAAGAGTAATGATGTAAGTAAAAAGATATTAAATTACAGTTCATGTTTAATTAGCGAAAAACCAAAATGAACATTCTCTACCATCATTATAAGCTTGATTTTAATCAAATGAAATTTACACTGTGATGCGTTTATAGCACAAAAGAAACAAATTTAGGCCTTATTGAAATTTTTCGGAAAGCAGTGTCATGATTCATTTTCACTTTTTGTCTGACAACCACTGATATAACATTTTGTGGGACCAATAGCTTTGGTTCAATTTTATTTGGTTTTTCGGAGATGTGTGAATGAGGAAGTTTGTGCAATCTTTATGTACCACTTATTTTAATATATTCACAAGTTTATTTGTTAGTATTTCTTTTTGGGTTGTCTTAGAAATAGGCTTGCTTTTGTTTTATATTTTGCTTTTAATTAATATCATCTAACAGGTTTTGAAAAGAAAAGTTGTGTCTTGAAAACTTTTTTTTTCTTTTTGTAATTTTGAGGTAAAATTTGTTTGTATTAGTACAGACAGTTCTATTTGTCATCTTGTGTAAAGGTTCAGTTTTGTGGTTTCATCTGTAATGGATAATGTTTGTTTGTGTGAGAGGGTTTTACAGTGAAAGCTATGTGATTTTCACTTAGTAATACCAAAAGCATATGAACAAAAAATTGTTTTCTTATGACAAATAGGACAAAAGCAATGATGAAGTGTTGTGGCAGATAAGGTGAAACCTCCTGCATAATTATCAGAGTTGTAACTTATAAAAATAAACTTAAAATACAAATGGTTTATATTAACCCTTCCATGGAAAATTAATAATCTCAAAAACTAGTGATGGAATTATACAAATTTAAACTTATTACAAAGTTAGAGAATTCTCATTACAATTCTCAAAGTATGGGGGTCATTTTGAGTAAGAACCGTTTTGTTACAGATCACAGAAGACTTTATTAATAAAACAAATTTAAACTGGCAATACAAACTATAAAATTGCATTATTTTTCAATGGAAATCTAAGCAGTTGTTAAGATATGGCAGAAGTTTGTTATTTCTTTTGTCATAGAAGTCTGCTGCCTATCCATTTAACCAAACCAGAACTAATTTTTCCCATTCACCATCATTTCCCATTCATTTTTTCTCCTAAAAATTCTTTCAGTTTTGGAAAAATATGGAAGTCTAAAGGGACAAGTTCAGGACAATTTAGCGCTATTGGGAGGGAGAGGAGGGATCAACTTTTTCACATTCAAACTTATCTAGTAATGAAGACATTTGTAAGGAGGTTGTGCCAGTGGTTTTGAATTACCTACTTAAGCTTTGTCAATAGTGCACAGTACACATCCTCGTTTATTGTTATTCCACAAAGTAAGGACTCAACCAAAGGACATCTTGCCTGATCCAGTAACTGTATACATGATTTTTTGGCTTGATGCAGTCTGTTTAAATTTTGTTTGTTTGTTATAATTTTGCCCTTGAAATAAGTACAAATTATCTATACATCTATTTTTTGGATTGCGAGACCCAAGTTTCATTTCCGGTCATGATGTGATTAAAATTTCATTACTATTTTGGTTATAGTGCTCCAAAAACAACAAAGCAACTTTTCTATCCACTTTTTCTTGTGTTCCTTTTTTAAGTATTCTAGAAACCCACCTGACACAAATCTTCTTTAAATGGAGCTTAACGGAAACATTATCATAAAATATAAATTGTGATACTTGAGGGAAAGCCTCATGGTAGTTCATCAATAGTGCACCGCCTGTTTAAACAAATAAGCTTATTGTCTATGTTTGTCACCATCCTTAGTGCTGAAAGTTGTTGGTCTGGTTCATGATTCATCAGCAACATACATCAATATTTCCTTTATGTACAACAACCTACTCCATTTATGCACATTTTCCTTCATCATAAATGCTTCCCCATACATTTCCACAAAATGTTGATGGCTATTTTTTGCGTTTTCAAAAATTTAATTAAAAAGCACGTTTCATAATTGGCGGGATTGTTGATCCAACAGTATTGTATAATGTAACTTAAACAAACAAACAACACACTCATAGATTTGAAACACACTAGTGATATTATGGGGGGGGGGGCCTGTTGAAAGTGTCTGGATTTGGAATTGGTCTGGTCTGCAGCTTGCATGGTTATGATTTGCTAATGGTTCTTACTTAAAAAATAACCCTCATATAGTGCAAATATGAAAATAAACAAGAACGGTGTTCTAAACCTGTGACAATAATCACCAATAAAAATTTAAAAAATAATATTCCCTTAGACCCTTTATTTTATACTTTGGAACTTTATTTCGGTTTTGAACTTATATCAGTCCATTTTGTGAAAACTGCTATCACACTGGACATATAGGATGATGCAATTTTCTTCAAGCTCTTTAGCAATATCAGATTAGTATAAAATAATGCAATGTCATCTAAAATATCATCAGATTGCCTACAAAACAAAAGATTCAAGAATTATCAATTAAAAACAATTATAAAATGTTTGTGGGGTTGTTATAAAAAGATTAATTTTTAAAATAAGCTCCAACGAATTCACACATGAACAACTGCAAGACCAATCAGACTTAGTTGCCGGCACAAGTAAAGTTATTAGAAAATATTTTAAAGAGTGTACGTAACAACACACTGACTTGAAAGTACTTTACAGATTTGGATTTACACATGAACAATGTTGAGGCTAGTCGGACCTAAGTCGCTAACACAAAAGATGCTAGTGGTGGTATTTAATGCTAATAACATCGTAACAACTGCATGACCACGGTCAGGTCTGAGTAGCCAACATGAATGATGCTAGTGGAAGTTTTATTAAGGAAAGTTACTGTGTAACATCTGCAATGTCAGTCGGGACTGAGTTGCTGACACAAGTCCATCTAGAGAAGGTTTTTTTAAGGAAAATAACAATATACCAAACTGAAAGTAACTAAACAAATTTGTATTAACACATGATGACAGCAAGACCAGTCAGAGCTGAGCTACAGACATGAGTGAAGCTGGTGGATGTTTTATTAAGGAAAGTAACAGCATAATAACCTGAAAGTAATTTATGCAATTTCGAGATGAGGTCAGTCGGAGATGAATTGCAGATACTCAAATGAAACTAGTGGATGTTTTATTAAGGAAAGTAACAGTATAATAACATGAAGGTAAATTAACAAAATATTGATTTTAAAATGAACAACTCTAATGCCAGTCAAAGCTGAGTTGTTGATACAAGTGAAATGTAATCCATTGGAAATATCATGACTTACAAAGTACAGTAAACCTTTGATACTTCGACATGGGAACCTGTCCAGACACATCACAAAGCATTCTGTTTGAGGATACTGCCACTTCCAGGCTTAAATTAACAAAGTAGGTTTGATAATGTACTCAAATGAAAGAAATTGAATACACATACATAATCGCTTTCCACTCATAATGACAATCTTGCTCGCAAAGTTTAATACAGACTAATATTAGCAGGCAAACAACGCATTAGGATAAATATGTGGAGTTAATTGACAGATGTCACAACGTACGTTTCTCATTGGCCTGTACAGTATTTTTAGATTAAGGGTGGGGCTTTTTTGTTTAAATGAACCGTTCTCAGTAAGGAAACAATCCTATTTCCAAGAATTGAAGACAATAGTTTCTTTTGACCAAAAGTACTTTGTACACAACCCAATGAAATGACCTTCACAACTGCAGCATTTTTCCTGTGTGATATTTTAAATCTTTATAACATCTTAACTCTGTACTACTGTATACAGTTTTATTTGAGGTAGCTATAAATAAATCGGTAAAGTTTTATGCATGAAAATCTAAGTTAAAATGTGATTCTTCAGGAATTTTGTAATACTCAGGGATTCACATCGGTTAATACAGAAACTTATTAACATTCCTTTGTGAACAGTTTCTATTTTTACAAACCGAACTCCCAAACTTTTTTATACTACCTCGGTTAGTTGGGGCTTGAATAACTGCGGCTCTACTGGTACTTTTACTTTTGTTTAATGTTACAGTATTCATTAAATTTATCCAATTTTCTCATAGAAGTCATGCTTTTAATGCTTCCTATGTTATTAGTGTATGTCCAATACACTTCCTATAGTTCGACATTTTAATACTTCAACACCCCCTAAGTCCACAATGTGTCCAACTATCAAAGTTTTGCAGACAATCAAATGTCTAGAAATCGGTCTCACACAATGTGCAGTTGTTGCAAAATTAAAATGTAAAATTTTGAGCCACTAGGGTTGTATAATAACTTAAAAGTTTTATTATGTTTCTTTTGGTCCGTAACAATCCTTATTAGAAATAATTGTATTCAATGACCGGTTTCGACAATTAAAATTGTCATCAGATTAGTCAGTCCAATGCTTCATTAAAATACAAAATATACAACATACAAAAACATTAAACAAAATTTTTAACAAACAAAATGCATTGTTGAATGTCATGTATACTACACTCATTACATTGAAATAAAATTATTTCAAATAGGATTGTGAATGACCAACAAAAAAGTAATAACACTTTTAATAACTTGTAAAAACTAACTAACTCATGTGACCAATTTTAACCAATTGGAATAAAAAAAATCTTAAAATCTAAAACAGAGAGTAGAGGGGAAAATCAGTTAGAGATGAGGGAGCTAATTCATTCAGACACAGACAACTAAAATATAATCATTAAATAATAAAATTTAGTGCAAGTTTAATAAAATTTAAAGTAAATTATTAAAAGGAATGACAATTTTACCTTATAAATGTAAAATATAATGAACAAAATAAAAAATGTTTTAAGTAAAAAGTATCTAAAATAAATTGTATAAGTCTACAGGAAATGAAAAGTAAAAGTACAAAGTAAAATTTAAATAAGTGAAATTTTTACAAATAGGAAGTGTGTCTTGAAAAAGGTGATTTTGTCCGATGCTGAAGAGAAGATCTGCGTTGGTACCTAGCTAGGTGTATAGTAAGCACAGAGTATACAGTACAATTAATTACTAATTGGTCTTGTAATTAACATAAAAAGGAAAACACAAAATAAGTTCACTTTCGCGAAATAACACGTACACTGAGTTCACACACGCGTATGCTCTCGCGTCGCGTAAAAGTTCAGAGTAGAGTCCATTGAATAACTAGTCTTTGAGCGAACGCTAATTAATGTTAATTAGCGAATATTTCAAATAGAGTTGAAATATGAGAGAAAGAGATGAGATCATACGTTCACAAAACACTTTGAACTAGGTTCGTAACCGGCGTCACCACACACGTCGACTTACACACATCGAAGTATATGTGTTCCCTTTTGAGTTGAAAACCAGACTACCCTAAGCGCTTGTAAGGCGTCGCGTTGACTGAATAATTAGCCCTTTCGTTCTCGATGTGGGAACCAATAGGAGATCGGTTTACAACGATTGACCAATGGTGAAATATTTTAGAAGGACTTGAAGAATGATGTATTGTGGGCTTACGTCATTGACTTTGCAACGATTTCCCATCGCATGGTTTTCAAACGGGAAGTATCGAGATCATATTGCAGGGGCACGAAGAAAAATCAATAAATTGTCGATTCTGCACTTAACATAAGTAGACCATAAGATAGGATAATTGTCTGTGCACAAGTGTGTGTGTGTGTGTGTGCGCGTATTTGTTAGCTCTTATTCAATTGGTAATACTTAAAGCAAAGTAAAGCATAAATAATTATTTTTACGATTTCTTAGTATTTTAAAGGTTATAAAATCATACAAATCTCTATTAAGTTTAAATACATAAGCCCTACAAAAATAATAAAGTCTTACAGAAGCTAGTGGGGGTTGTATTTAGGAAAGCAACTGTGTACTGCTGAACTGGAAGCATTTAACAAGATTGAATTTACAATTGGACAACTGTGAGACCAATTAAGGTACACTTGGACAACTGTTAGACCAATTAAGGCCAAGTTCCCTATACATGTGAACCTAGAACTGGCTATGTTAATTTTCTTCGTTTGTTTAAAAATTAATAAAAAATATTATTTTTATACAAAACCTAACTTATAAGACATAATTTTTCTAAGAAAGATGTGTAGAATTTATCTAAGTAAAAAAATAATATATATATATATATATATATATGAAACAGTTTTGGAGTAAGTATGTTAGATGTCAACAAATGATGTTAACATTTTTCAGAAAAACCTGTATCATCCGAAATCAATAGCTTACCACTTTTTTCCAAGATATACAAAATGTGTAATATTTGTGAATATATTTAGGAAAAAAAATAATAAATTTGTTACATTTTCAAAAAAAAATTACGAAAAAAGGGATTTTGTTAGGCTTATTTTCAAACATTCACCAAAAATTGTAATATTTATGGAAAACCAACTTCTATATATCATTATATTCAGAAAGGTGCATAGAATTTAGCTGTGTAGTGAAAAAAAAAGTTAGATTTAAACAATTTAGAGTTACTATGTAAAATAGCAATAAATCGGAAAGTAACGTAGGCAAAAATTTCACAGAAAAAGCTATTTAAACCATACAAAAATATTTTTTTGAAATTTTTCAAGTACTGCTAGAGATTTGTAATATATTTAGAAGAAAAAAGAAATTAATTTGTTACATTTTCAAAAAAACAAAAATAGGTTTACGAATAAAGGAATTTGTTAAATTTATTTTCAAAAATTTACCAAAAATAGCAATATTTATGGAAAACCAGCTTCTATATATCATTATATTCAGAAAGGTTCGTGGAATTTAGTAGTGTAATGAAAAAAAGTTTGAAAAATAATTTTGGAATCAGTATGGCAAAGAACAAAAAAACACACAAAAATCGAATAACAGAAATATATAATCCCAAAACAATAAGCGTCACGCCTTTCCATCTCAATTTATGTCACAAACTTGGATATTCCGAGTTGAAAACAAGAAACAGAAAATAACCGTACTCTATTAGATTCATATACCAAATAGTAGATCTAATATTCCTCTTTACAGTAGAACTAAAAACGGAAAGATTCTATATAAAATAAGATATAATTCGTCAAAAGTGTCTAGACACTACAAAGCACAAACCAGTCAGAAAATTCAGAGGATCATTTCCTAGAATGGTTATAACTCATAACCTATATAACTTAGGATAATTTCGACTTTATAGTTCGAAAGAGAAAGAAAATACTATATAATATTGTCAACTTGTAACATTTGGACAAATATTACCATTTCGTTAAATCATATGAACACAGAGGTTACAATTTCTAAAAACGTCGACGTGACAGACTGAGACGAACCTAGCGCAATGAACACCTACTTGAGTCAAGTAGTGTTTTTCTACTGTTAGCAACAAAAATTTTCTAAACTTGGTTATGATAGAATGAAACGTTACCTTTACAATGATATATAATACAGTTTGATAATATAATATCTACTAGGATAAAAGTTGAATTGGAAAAAATGTAATTTTTAGCGTGTAAAAATGACTAAAATTCTTGATTTTGTTAAATTTTTATATAATAAAAACTATAACACATAGAAGCATTTGGAAACTACAGATCGAAACAGAAAGATGCGATCTATCGAACAGTGTTATGTTACATCTGTTTGGCAGAAATTTCGAATTGGGAATATTAGACAAACATGTCGTTAGTTTTGTTTACATGTTGTCTGCGCAAATCTTTGACGTTATGTACAAAAAATACACGAACTTCAGCAATTTTTGGAATATTATTTATAACATTTTGTGGTTTTTTTTGCATGATTATGTATCTACGGAATATTAGCTTTCCAATACTATTTTTGTTATTGCGATAGGACGATTCTAAGTGGGCGAAATGTTGAATTACAAAATAAGTGTTTTAATTGAACTATCCTTCATTCATCGTCCACGTACGTGGACATTTGCCAGATGGAGGGTTAAAGAAAGTAACTGTATACTTACTGAACTGGGAGTTTTTAACAAGATTGGATTTACACATGAACAACTGCGAGGGAATCTAGGTTGAGTTGCAGATACAAGTGAAGCTAGGGGAGGTTGTATTAAGGAAAGTAACTATGTACTGTACTGGAAATACAGTACAACCTTGCTAATCTGAACCCCTCTAGTCGGAAAATTTGCTTAACCCTACTGAAAATTGAAAAAAAATTGATACTAATAACTAGGCAAGGGAAATAAAAAAACAACCTAATTCACTAGAAAAATACATCTAATTACATGTATAAGAGTTTAAACCGGTATGAAAGTTACAAGTAAGGACAATGTCTTATTATTGAAAATAAAATACAGTACTGTGCATTTTTATCCGAAACATGTAATTAAATAAAAATGCGGTACAGTAAAGTTCGAAGGTTAAATGAAAAGTAATGACTTTTAATTTAGGAAATAATTCAGTAACAATTAAAATAATACATGTTGATACTTATACAGTTCGGTGAATTATGAATTATAATAAAATACAGTAAAGTACAAACACACACACACACACACTTAAAAATCGAACACTTTACTCAGTGGTTTTATGAAATCAGTCATTTTTCTCTGACACAAACATGTCTCAGACAATGTGATATTAACCCATTATCTAAAAAATAAATTGTCCGCTGCTTTAGCGTTGGTATTCTTTAGCCTCATAGACTAAAGATATCTCTAAAGTTCTTATCATTTCACAAGAGGAAAAAGGTTGTCTAGAATCATCTGCCTCTTCTTTTCCAACAGAATCGTCGTCATATTCTTGTGTCGGTAGAGAAAGAATCTCTTGATCCATCAAAATTTGATGATCTTCAGTAATCAGCAGCCAGCCACTCATTCACGTCTGTGTTGTCTGATTCGTCACAACCTGGAATTTGATGCACGAGTTGAAAGACTTCAATACTCTCATCATCTTGTTCAGGGCTGTCCATATAAGAAAAGTCTGGCCATAACGTTGACCACGACTTTCTTATAATTATTATTTAACAATTTTCCCATCCTTCAGCTACTTAATAGAGCAAGTCTTTGACATTGATTTTATTAAGAACTTGAATAATCGTGTATATATACTTATAAGTGTGTGTGTGTGTGTGTGTGTAAATTCAGTAGTATGTAAATATTATGATTGTATGTATTATGTATATTAAATGTATTATTCTTAAAAGCCCTCAAGGTTTTTGATTTCCCCATGACCATAAGTGGTAACTTATTATTCCCAGCTGCATTACTGCAAACTAAGACTGTCAGTCCTTCTTTGCACATTTTAAAACCAAAAACACTCAGTTCTTTTTTAACCGCTAAACTTTTTTAGACAGTGCCTTCAAATTTAACCCAGTCTCATCACAGTTGTATACTTGTTGTGAAGAATAGTTTTACGACTAAGTAATGTCCGGAAATTCTCCAATGATTTTTTTTCCACTTGCTGATCTACTGAAACTGATTCTCTGGTCACAGATAGCATTTGTATCCCATACTTCCTCTTTGACCTGTTGAAACTAATTCTCCGGTCACAGAAAGCATTTTGTATCCTGTGCCTCCGCTTTGACCTATCCAACCAAGGGTTACTCGCAATGAATTTCAGGTCACCATTCATCAATTTATTAAGTTTGACTGGCTTTTCTTGAATTAGAGAGTCATTGAGGAGAAACACTATTTTTTCTTGTGAAAACCATTCAAAAAGCACTTCATATTAGCTTTGTTAAATTCTAACAGTTTTTAAGTATCGCATTGCTCAAGAATCTTTTCGAATATTGTGCTGCATAACTGCTCAATTTTGGTTCTGTTTTTCTCCAGTTGCTTTCCTGACACCAAATTCAGTTGCTAATTTTGTTCCACTTTTGCAGTTATCTAAACATTTTAAAACTTCAAGTTTATCTTTTATTGTACACGAACTGTGTTTACAATTCCTAACCATTTTTATGTACAATTTAACAAATTGTATGAAGGTATAAAACACTAACAATGTTTTAAATCGGTAGTTGTTGCTCAACTAATCTGAGACAATAGAGTACAGTACAATAGCCGCATTATTCGAAGAAAAGACGGAAGAAAGTTATGGCAATGTTGTAGGGTTGAGTCCTAGGAATTTAGCATGAATGACTGAGCCGACCGGAGCCGTGGATGATCTTGACAGGGTAATGTTATATTGTAGGCCTACTGACGTGCACACACTGCATACGCTACTACATTAAATGACTACCGAACATCAGTACTCTAATCTGTGGCAATATGTACTTTTATACAGTACTGTATTTAAAACTTCTGTAAGTATTACTTGTAAAAAATATAGAGTTTATTAGGCCACATAGCCTATTATTTTTAGATTTTGTATAAATAGGAGACATAGGCCTTCCTTGGAAAGTGGTCCTAGTAGCATAAAAATAGAAAAACACATAATAAAACAAAATAAAAGTTCTGAAATATGTCTGTTCACTTTCTCAATCAGTACAGAGTATAAAAAAGAAGACTAAATTGTTGTAATTTGGTTACAGAGCATGGATCTGTGTTGAATGTTGAACCAGAGACGAATGTTTTTATTATTGTTATTATTCCTTTTTTTAATTATATTAATTTTAAGTAAGCCTGTTGGGAGAGGAAATAGGATAAAGTATGATTTATCTAAGATTAAGGTTAGGGGGTTCTCTAGATTTTGTGACCCATTGATAATACAGTTTCCATCTTCTTAGTTTTTAAGCATTACATTCTGAAAGAAGTGATTTTATAATTTTTGTCGTGAAGTAGTCATCAAAAGTGGCAACATTGTAGATTGCTGCATGTTGTGGAGTTGTTTTCTCTATATTAAAGTTGCTCCCTCGATGTCGTCCTTTCCTTATGATTATAAGTTGAATTATGTTGGTTGAATTAATCACTCATTGCACTGAATAGATTTAAATTGTTTTAATTGTAATTGACTTTTTATTTTTAGCTGTAATTAAATTTGACACAGTGTTTATTAGTTTTATTTTAATCCCACCATTTAACAATTCTTTTTAAATTTTTTGTCTCTAACATTTATTGAAATTTCTAATATGCCCATAACTAAAATATTGTCCAAAATAATTTTATTACCGTATTCTCTCATTATTTACTTTTCATTTTAAAATGTTCATGTTAAATCTCCATACTGAATTCTAACTATTTATTACTTCTGAAACTGTTCTTGAAGTTAAACTTTCCAATTGTAGATAACTTACATCTTTTGGAGTATTTAAGAAGACCTTCCTCGATGGTGTTGTAGAACAGAATTAATCTCTAGATATTTTATAGTACTACAGAAGACTTTCCTAGGTGGTGATGGTGAACAGACTGAATCAAACTCTAGTTATCTTCTCAGAGCTTAAAATTATTTGTGTGGCACTGATGCCAATTTCTGTCTGAAATTTACCTTGGTTTTACCTTTTTATTCGTTTTATTTTTGTCTAAATTGCTAAGATTTGTTTTTTACAGTTATTGTATTAACCCTTTGATACTTTTAATTTCTTATCTTCAAATATTGGTTTTACATGTTACAATAATATTATCATTGTTTTACCCTTAGAACTACTTATAAATTTATTACAAACCTTGTTGTAGTCAAAAGTAGTACATGTATAAATTTATTTATGAAGCTACATGTTTCGCTGCCACAGGCAGCATCATCAGGCTAGCTAAATACTTTAAAACTGTTCACATATCATTAACACATATTATTTAATTCATTAAAAATATATATCTTTCGTGTGAAAATTACATCTGCCGTAAAAATATAAAGTTTTATATTTAAATAAAACATTTCACTCCTATGTTTTTTTGAAATATTTTTTTATTTTGTAAGCTCCAATGGCTATTCTATAGAATGTGATGTATCTGGAACAGGAGAATTATATTATTTTGTATTTTAACCTCTTCGCAGCCTCTTGGCGTTGGATAAATGAATTATCTCCTTTGTATTATGAAGCCATTTAAAAATTGTTGGTATCTTTCTTGCAGGATTAACCGATAAAATTTCTTCCTTGTTATAACGATTTTTTGTCTTGCTCTGTTTTTCCACAGTAAACAACTTTCTGGAATTTCTGAAAGTTGTTCTTTATTTTCATTCCTATTTTTTGGAGTATATTTCTTTTTGTCATCAAATTCGTTTCCTTAATGTGTTCATATGTCACTTAATGTGTCCATATGAGTTTATATAGTCACTTATAATTTTACTTCCCAAATTTATGTCTAAAATTAAGTTCATATTTAAAAGTGTCCATATAATATTTCAACTGGTGTTAGTTTTGTCACGGAATTAATAGAATTATTATTATAGGCAATTACGAATTATTTAACCTTTTTTTTATAATAATTGTCTCATTTTTAAATTCCGGTTAATTATTCAAAAGTCTGATGTTGTGTTCTATTATTGTAGAATGTATTGGTTCATATAATCCATTCGATTGTGAGAGAATGTGTACTTATGTAGTGAATTTTATTGTAGTGAATGTTATGTAGTGTAATGTAGTGAATAGTGTGTAATTTCATTAGTTGTAGGATAATTTTATTATTAAATTCCATCCTGTTGTCCGAGATAATAATACGTGGGACACCAAAATTGCTGAAATGTTCTATGAGTTTATTTCTTATCTCTGTTGTGTGTTGGCTCTCAATTCTGTACATCTGCAGCTGTCTTGAGAACGTATCTATCACTGTGATGAACTTGGCTTTATCAAAAGCCACTGTGTCAATTGATGAAACCTCTAGCGGTTTAATAGACATAGGGGTTTCTGATATTTAAGATTCATGGGAACTCTATCGTACTTTGATACTAAACAAGCTTCACAAGTGTTGATAAAATCTTGTATACTGGGCCAATAGTATTTGCGTTTAATTTTGTTATATGTTTACATGTTACATCTGTGATTTGTTTTGTTCACATGATAGTTATTTATTATTTATAGAACTTCCTGTAGGTCATGTTATTTTTAATCAAGAATAATTGTGAACTTCTAAAGTTTCTTGAAATACAAGGTGCAAAACGTTCATAAAAAATTATATTTAACATTTGGAACCAGTTATTCTTGAACAAAATAATTATATCTTGTTCGAAATTCTTTTACGAAATTTCGACTAATAGTTTCATTTTTGATACACCAAATAATGTTTTTCAATACCTTTTTTGGTTGGTACTTTACCAATGAAAGTATAATTTCATTTTCCCAAAGTTAACAGTTTCCTCAGATATGGGGATTTCCATTTGAGTGTTTCCTTCATAGTGAAATGTTTGATTTGTGTCTTCACTATTGTCTAGGTTGACAATTATTGATTCATTTCTGTTTAATTCCGGGATTTGTAATTGAGTTGAGTCTTTGATAACTCCTTTTAGGTCGTTATCAGAGTCCATGTTATCCGCAGATCTCTTTTGCATTATATTTAATTATATCCTATAAAGTCCGTCTGCATTTTGATTGGTTTTCCACATTTATACTTATTATATAGTCAAATTCTTCTAGCTTCATTATTTTCATAACGAATATTCATTATCTTAAATTTGTTGGTAAGCTGGCATTTTCTTTAAAAAAACAGTTTTCGTTTTCTTTTGGATTATTTAATTGTAACTTATTTAATTCCTCTTGAAAATTATCAGGGGTTTCGGAGTCATAGTCCTGTTCATAATTTCCTTCATTTGGGTTGAAGTCATTAACATTTTTTTCAACCGTTTCTTCCATCGGTCTTTCTGTAAAATTGAAACATATTTTGATTTTTCATTATGTTAGTGATCTGTTTTGTTGAGATAATCATTAGAGGCGGTTTATAATGTTGATTTGGGTTGACAATAGTTTTTTGTTGAAATTGCGGTTTTTCCAGCAATGGTTGATACGATTTATTGAAGTTTGCATTTTGATTTTGGTAAACTGGTTGTTTCAGTTGATAGAATTCATTTTTAATAAATTTCTGTAGTATTGGGCTGTTAATTTGTGGTTTGTCATTCTGGATTAGTTTATTATTTTTAGATTGAAAATTCATAGTTAACATATGATTCATTCTTATCACTCTGATATTTAGTTCACATCAAAGAGCCCAAGGATTTTTCATAAGACTCTTAACGCTAATTTCTGTGTGTATGTACATAACACATAATTAGCAATGGGTTCCTTATTTTAAAGAAAGCTATTTGCAAATTTAATAATTTCTGAATGTTTTCATACAATTTTAGCTGAGATTCGTTAAATTCCTGTTTCAATTCTGCCATTTCCAAATTTAGTGTACAACAATCTCTTTTATACAAAATAAGTATTTAATAGAGTCTTCCTCATATCTATTCGCGAATAAGTATTAGACCTTACAACTATGTCTGGAGCTTGCCCTTTAATTTTAGCCAAAATTGATCAATATAAATACTGTATTAGTTTTGAAAATCCTCTAGATTTTCCTTAACATAAAATTTTGTCACAAATTGAAATGAATCGATTCAGCATGGACAGTTCGCCATTATATTCAGGAATCATATCTAAATATTCCTTTTAAAAGTTGGAGGTGCCATTTTTCTAACTTATTTACAAGGACTAAATTTAATAAAATTTGATGAAATTGTTATTTATCTTGCAGAGTAGTTTGCTTATTCTTAATAATTAATATTCTTTTATAGTAACAAAAGAGCCAGAATTATTTTGAATGGTTTTTATGAAACAAATAGGGTGTCCTACAAAAGTGAGAATTGTATAGGAATATAATCTTTATAGGAAAAGGTAGTAATTGTATGAGAATTTTTCAGCTATCCTTGGAAAAATATTACATTTTATCTTGTTTTTATATGCTTTCCTTTTGTTAGATTATTTTAAATAACACTAACTTGAATATCAATTGTATCCATTTTGCCATTTTTTATTTATTTTATGAAATCCTAAAAATAATCGTGTTACAGTACGTTATCGTAATTCATCAGAGAATGAAGAACGCAGGGAATTTGATTTTAGTGTCTGTTTTTCTGATCATGTTATAGATAATATTCCAACAACAAGTACTAACAACTCTTTTTTTTTCCTTTTTTTTTTCAGTGTTATAGAACCAATTGGCGTCCTCCCATGTTCATATTACGTTTTTTTTTAAATGTTGTGTTGTAGCCTACAGATAACAACAAGAGGTATATTGCCATACTGAATACCGGTATTTAAACTGTGTTTATTAAGTCATTTCTTAATTATTTAGTTTTATTATTAAATCATTCCTATTATAAATGTAGATAATATTTATAAAAAATAACTCTTGTATTATAAATATTTAGGTATTATCTGTCTTTACAGTATAAACATATGTTACTCTCTTCCCTTGAAGAAGCCTGAGTCTTATTCCAAAACTATAGTTGTGCAAAGAAAAAGTGTATTTGATAAAATCTCAACCTGGTACATTATTAGTCATTTTTTTAAATAAAAGTAATATGATTCTATTGTATGCCAATATGGCAATGTTTGTGACCTTTGTAAGTCATTAAATAATGTTTTACATTTTTTTCCAAACTAGGTGTAAAATCCTAGATTTTTAGTTTTTGAAAAATGAAATAAATGATAAATTAAATACAGTTCAATACATTTTTTGGGGAAGGGGGATATTTTTTTTTCCGCTTTAACTTTTGAAAGAAATTTTCTAAAGGTATTCAAATTTCCAGAAAAATAAATATTATTAAAAATCATGATTAGGTCTGCTGATTCTGTTTACGTTTTCACAATGATATAGAAGAAACACATTTGAATAATGTCTATTTTGTGTTGAAAATTTATATGTTATACTGCAGTTTTTTATAAATTATTATTGCTTTCATCATTATGTATTTTTCCTCTTTAACATCCACAATTATTAGAACAATGCTATTTCAGTACAGTAACAATAACAAATAGTTTAGAAGTAAAACATTTATTTAATTCCCTAAAAGAGCTTTATTTAGCGACATATGTTTCGCCGTTTGGCATTTTGAAGCTGCTAAATTGAAAACAGATCAGTAAGTTTAAATAACCAAAATTGGAAAAGAAAGGAAAGAGTAGAGTAGGAGGGCTTTAGAAATGATAAAGGCCATTATTTTTTATATAGAGGACAATGATCTTTTAATGATGTTCCATTGAAAACAAAATTATAAAGTTAGAAATTTAATATCTAATAGCTATCATTATAAACCTGCCTTTATTGCTCTAGAAATATAGGAAAATTAGTTGTTAACAATAAAAATAAGAGAGATATCTTAGAAAATAGTGGTGTATATAAGATTTCTTGTAGTGATTGCAATTGTTAATACATAGAGAACATGTACACAGTTGGAAGTATGGCAAATCTAATTCCAATTTTGTAAAACAGACACAGGACATAATTTTGATCCTAAGTCACATGTTAAACTTCTCCATATGCAACAAAAAAGTAAGAAACTCAATAATTTGAAATGATTTAAAATAGAGTTGTATGAAATGATTTAAAATAGAGTTGTAACGGATATCCGGTTAATATCCGGTATCCGGCCTATCCGGCCTTTTTTTTTAGTATCCGGTATCCGGCCGGATACCGGATACTTAATTATGTAAATGAAATTAATAAAACAACTTCAAGATTAAATAGTTGTATATTCAGAAGCATTATATTATAATACAAATTTTAGTTAATCATACAAAAAATATAAAAAATAATACAATAAAAAGTCAATATTCATATTTCACCAACGGCAAATTATGGTGAATAAACACAAGTTTTTCCGCGTTTATTGGCAGTAAACGGTTACGTTTTGCTTCGTAAACAACTCCTGCTTCTGAGAACAGCCTCTCACTGTAGACACTGCTGCAAGGAGATGAAAGATACACCTTTACAATATTTGAAAGAATAGGATATTGGTTGGCGTTGGTTGACCACCACTTGAAAGGATCTTCTTTACGGTCCAGACGAACAGTTTTCAAAAAATAGTCGATCTCATTTGCTGCAGAGCTTTTCCCGATGTCGAGAGATTGGTCTGATCCTTTTGCAACTTCGTCGAAGCAGTCCCAGAAACTGTTGTGTATTTTTTCACTGTCACTTTGATTGATCTTCTTGGCAGGTGGAGAATAATCATTATCAATATTAAAATCGTTGGTAGATCTATTACCACATTCCAAATCAGAACTGATTTTTAATGCTTGAGAATCTTCTTGAGATAAAATTGTATCTCTTGCTCTGTTGACTTGAGCACTTCCCAAGAAACTGGTCTTAAACCTCGGGTCTAAGAAAGTTGCAACCAAGTATTTGTCGTCCTCTTCATAGTCAAAACGTTGCTCAAGCTGAATTTTTATTGACGACCTCATTTTTGATAAGTTTGATGTTCCTACTGCAGTTTCTTCCTTTCCCAGGTATTTAATCAGTGTTACTACGTGTGGTATTACTTCTGATATACATGAAAGACCAGAGCTAGTTATTTTGGTGATCTCCTCGAATGGTTTGAGGAGTCTGATACATTGCTCCATCAATTCCCACTGAGCTGGTAACAAGTTGCTTAAGGTGTCATGATCGGTGAAGTATAAGGATACAGCTCGTTTCTGTTCTAATAGTCGTTCCATCAAATAGTAAGTGGAGTTCCACCTAGTGCTGATGTCTTGCACAAGTTGGTGATCTGGCAAGTTTATTTCTTGACGGATGGCTTTAAGTTTCTCTTGTGCAATCGCAGAGTGATTAAAATGAGTTACGATCCACCTCGCAGCATTCACTGTATTTATCACTTCTGGTTGAATCTTCAATGATTCATTGACAGCTAGCTGAAGAGAGTGAATGAAACACCTTGCCGAATTAAATTCTGCCACTCGTACGCCTTTTACCATATTGGCTCCACTGTCATGCACCACCAAATGAATCTTATGTTTAGGAATATTCCATACGTCAGCAACGACACTTAACTCCTTCGCAATATTATCACCAGTATGTGAGCCTTCAAACGGTTTCATTGCTAAAACACCATGCTCAAGAGTAAATTCTGGAGATAACCAATGTGCAGTGAAACTTAGAAAACTAGCATTATTGTGTTGACAGGTCCACATATCAGTAGTCACAGATATTGAAGCTGATTGGAATATATTGGTTTCAATCTTTGAACATATTCTGTCATATATATCAGGAATAATTTTTTCATTAATGTAATTGCGACAAGGAATTTTGTATTGTGGCACTGCCTTATTCATAAGTCTATTGAAGCCAATACGTTCAACAATTGATAAAGGTTCATTATCTAACGCAATCATTTCAGCAATTAAATAATGGTAAGCTTTCGATTTTGAATCGTTAATGTCCCACGAAAGTTTCCTTTCAGTAGTTTCCAAAAGAGTTAACTGTTTTCTACTAGCACCCACATTTACACTAGGAGGTTTACTTACAGATGTGGAGGGGACTGCCAAAACAGTAGCATACTCTTCATGATGTTTGTTTCTTAAATGATTCGTCATCGCAGATGTACCTGCTTTCTTACCCTCACCACCCCGTGAGATTTTATTGTTACACAATAAACACAACGCGAACTTGTTGTCATGTTCATCAATATTGAAATACTTCCAAATAGGTGATCTTTTCGTAGCGGTCGCCATTAAACTACAAAAAACTTCAACCACAAAAAACAAATACCGAAAAACTCACTGACAGACCGTTGAATACTAGTGTTTGACGCATGAACGATACAAGCCGCCCACTCCTACGGTCCAAGAGACAGGTTCGTACTTGTCTTTCCGTGAATCATCGCTAGAACTACACACACTACCTGAGCCGGATATCCGGCGCTCCGGCCTAGAACCTCACCGAATATCCAGTATCCGGCCAAAACGACTATCCGTTACATCTCTAATTTAAAATCAATTGATTTCCCCTATTGAAGCATATTGTGTAACTTTTGGTTTCTAAAATACTCCCCTCCCCTCTCAATCCCACAGGTCAAAACCATTGTTCTTTCAGTCAAAAATATTGGCCTTTATCATTTCTTAACCACTCCTACTCTACGCTTTCCTTTATCTTGCAATTTTGGTTATTTAGACTTGTTTTGTTTTCAATTTATTAGTTTTTAAAATCCCTAATGGGAAAACATATTATCTCATCCAGCACCGACTGTTGTCACATTAAATTATAAATACTTTAGAATTGTAACATTTTAAGTTTTGATCCCATACAAGTTCAGAATGGCTATATTTTTACTTTTTTAAATTTCATATAGATTTTGCTAAAACTCAGTTTTGCTGTGTTTTAGTAGAAGCTGAATATCGATGTTTTTATTTTTGTTTGTAAGTAAAATAATACAATTTTAAATATGGTGTCTGTTAATGTAAACTTAAAATAACTGAACTATTAATAACTGAAAAAATGCCTCATTTTGTAGCTGATGAAAGCAATAGGAAATGGGAAAACAAAGAACATGCAGGAAGAAACCTTTTCAAGTACATGAAGTCAGTGTTTGTAAGGTGGGGGTGGGAAGATAGCTTATTGTTAGATGATAAAATACTCTCGTCAAATACAAATTGTTTCTTGTATATTGAGACTTCAAAATAGACTTTTTTAATTACTACACCTTACAGCAAAATTACCAATGGTTGCTTTTTTAGACATTTATAACTTCAACCCTTTGGGTGTAAGACTAATATTAACAGTCACAAATAATGTCACATGTATTTTGGCTAGGGTTGTGCTAAAAATACCAAGGGCTTAATACTATAAATTTAATGTTTTCGATAAAAGTCCATAACTTCTCTTCTATATAATATATTCTTATGAATCAGGTCTGAAAATGTTGCTAATAAAATTGTCTAAGATTCTAATAATGATTCAATAAGGGGAACTTTTTTTGACACTAAAATAAATACTTTTCTTGAAAATTAAAAAGTTTCATTTACAATACAAGTTTTTAATTTTTTTAGCCAATAACCTAGAAACAATTTATAAGTGTGAAACCTATTTTGTTTTGTATCTATAAAAAAAAAATAATAATAATAATAATAAATAAAAAAATATATAAAAAAATCTTATTACATAAGAAATCAGTAAAAAAAGAAGAAGTTTATTTATTATAATGAACCATGAAATTGTAAATTGCATGGACATAGAACTTATATCTACAAGGGAAAATGTTGAATCACCATAGGATCTGTATTTCATAAGTTCCAAGTTAGTTTTTAGTTTTTTTTTAAATTACTCGATTTACAAGTTTATGTACACACACATTAGGTTTTGTTTTATAGAATGTAAAATTGTTAAACTTGTTTACACTTAGGTTAGGTCTAATTGAAGTAGATGGAAGGTTAGATGAAGTTATGTAGGTAGGATCTAGGTAAAAAAGGCCTACTACAATTGTATGATGCCTCCTGTTGTTTTGCAGCCGAAAACCCCTAGAGATAGATCCAAGAATTCCAGCTGGCAGGTTGACAAAATATATGTTGTTGAACATTTTAAGAAAATGTAGTTTTCGTATTACCTGTGCACACAGATATTGTTATAACTTGGCAACTATTGAATCAATTTCAACCAAATAAAATTTTTTAATCTGACCAGCTTTTGACCTATATAGGAAAGAAAGCTGTGTGGAAATCTGATGAGCGGTATTAGAGTTAGAAACAGAGAGACATTGTGTTTTATTAGAGATGATATGCGTATTTTTTTAATGATTTTGATTTTTTAATAGAAGATATTTCATGTTTGGAAGTATGTATATATTTGTGGTGTGTGGTGTGTGTGTGTGTGTGTGTGTGTGTGTGTGTGTGTGTGTGTGTGTGTGTGTGTGTGAACATATCATGTAAAGGTCACAGCTAGAATTTTTTGTTTTCTAAGAAATCATTTCAATTTTTATTACATTTTGTATTTATGTTATATGAGTTTGTATTATATGTTTAGGTCTTAAAAAATTACAGAATATTGTGTAATTTCTATTTTTTAAATAGTATAATTTGTTGTTTTTATATATAATTTAACTGTGTTATTGAATGGGTGGGTAGGAAAAGTAATGTTATTGTTATTATTATTTATGAATTGTATATTAGGAACATCATTTATATGGCTCCAAATTTAGGTGAAAATTTTTAATTGTATGTCCCGCAACAACCCACTTTGTATAAACCTTCTTTGTGGTGGTTCAAATTTCGTGTCTTAGAAAATGTAATATTATAATTACTCTGGGTAAAACAACAAAAAACCCAGATATATTTCAAATTGATTTTGTGATTTTTATGAATCAAAGAACAAATGATTATTTTATTAAGAAAATATAGTATAGGTTAAATTAAAGATATATTAGCAAACATAAAAGGATAAAACAAAACAATTTTGTATAATAAATAAAATTATTAAATAGCTTTGATTCTATTATTTTTCCAAATGAAACTGTCCAACAATATTTAAATAATAATACATTATAAGACAATAAAATAATAATACATCATAAAACAATAAATAAAAATTAACTTCTTGTTTTTTAATAGCTGAAATTAAATAATGATTGCTTTTTTTTAATTATATGATTTATTATATTAAAGTTAATTAATAAAAGTTTAACCAAAATATAATATTTCATTTAGATTAAAATCCACCATTAATAAAAGAAAAAAAGTATGTAGGCTAGCCAATATTTGTATTTTTTTCCAACACTGAAATGTTTTCAATTGATTGATATTAAAGTAAATATATTTAAGTTCCCAATTCAAAGTAAATTTTATAATTAAAAGTTACCACTTCTCTGGTTTGGTGAGGTAGAAACCTAGAAATAATGAGGTTGACCACATATGCTGCTTGTTGAGAGTTGTTCGTAATATTTCTCATCGTAATATCTGCCGTTTTAGATTAATTGAATCGATGACAATATATATTGATGTAGACTAAATTAATTTGTTACAGTAAAAAAAAAAAAAAAAAAACTACCAGAGAATTTTAAAATTATGAAATTTAGTTAATCGGACACAGTCCAATTAATAATTTTAAAAAGAAATAAAAAATTGATTTTTTTTTTTTTTTTTGTATAATCGGTGTATATGTCATGTAACCTCATTTCTTTGGCAACTAACCACCAAATGGACCTTTTTATATTATTTTATTTTATATCCAACTTAAATTTAAAGTACCAAAGTTCTAACCTAACCGTCTTTAATGTCATCTTCCACAGACATTAATTTGGTAGATAAGATAGACCTTAAGTTCACACTTTGTTTCTTATGTAAACAGCAAACATGAGACAACTGACATTTGTTTATTTTTATGCAAAACCACTTGGAACAAAAGAAAATAATTATAGCATAAATGGACTTTCTTTATCAAATGAAACAAATTATGATGGAACATTTTTTAAACCTAGATAATATTGAAAATAAAATTACACAGAATATACTTTTAAATTGCATTGTTGGCGAGATAAACATAATAAATTTTAAAAGCATGTAAATTTCCTTTAAAATGTTTAGGATTGGTTTGTTGGTTCACTAGAGCTGAACAATGCAAGCGTAGTTATTTTTAAGAAAACCTGGGGCTTGTGGTGCACAGTTAAGATTATGATACAAAATTTGGTATTTTACTTTATCATAATGGCAGAAATAAACAACTTTGTTTATATTCATTTTCAGGATTTTTTTTCAACATGGTTTTTCCAATGTCTTGTCATCTGTCTGTATACTGACATGCTTATTTTGTTTAGTTTTTGAATAACTCAAAATTGTTTAAAGCTGCGTATGACCAAAATTCAAATTTTGTTCCAATGGTTTGGATTAAATGTAGTCTCTAAATGACACTATTGGTCGCTATCTCCCCAAAAATGTCTGTGGATAAGTTGGTAATCAAAATGTGAATATGAACCATTGTAAAAGTCATACAAAAATGTGCAAGAGTGATTTCTATCTAATGATGAAATATGAAATTTTGTAACCCAAACCAATAAAAATCTTATTTAAAAGAAGATTACGGTTTCTGAGTTAATTGTAAAATGCCAGAATGAAACCTAACCACCGTCTTGTAACATTTGGCCATTGGTTCTAGTGGCATGTCCCATCAACATAAAACATCCTTAAAAACTAAATCCTAGCCATTTTGACCTCTAGTAAAAATTTTAAGTTTTCCAATAATTTATTTAAAATACAAACTCTCAATGTTTTCAGATTTTGTATAAAAGATACAAGCAAACATATAAGGAAGTTATAAATAATCCCAAGTCTCTAGATGTTAATAGATGCCTCAAAGGCTTCACAAAAATCGGAAAGACCGTTTGGAATATAATTAACTAAGAGACCAAACAAACAATTTCTAAATCACAGAACATAGCACTGAAGTTAAATGGCAATGTTGAGAACAATACAAAAAGTGTATGTAATTCACTTTTTAATAAAGTAGATGAGTCAAAAATCAAGTTGATGTATCTTATATCACTTTGTAGTACCGGTCATCCCATCAGGTTTAACATATCTCTCGACCCAGTCACAGATGATGAAATCTGCAAAATTATTAGGCACCTCAAGAATTAATCCTAAACAGGATTTGACGAGATATCAACAAAATTAGGTAAGCAGTGCTATGAGGAATTTGTCAAACCTTTTATCAGTTGCTAAATCTTTTTTTAGTAAATGTTATTAATTACTAACTTTCTGAAACAGTTTTCCCACACCAATTAAAAATAGCAAAAATTAAACCGCTTTTAAAAGTAAATCTGTGTGGAAAATGTAGAAACCCATAGACCAATCAATAATCCTTCTACTTCCATATCTTATAAAAAAATTTAAAGGGCTTTTATAGACAGATTTATGAATTATTTGTTCGAATAGCAATATAATATTATTACAGAAATAAATGTTATGAAGAATATTGAAACAATTTTAACGGTCCTTATGAAAGAAAAGTTATATCTTCATGGAACTATGTAAGATTTTTGGAAATATGGGGTATTCACAGAAATGTACTTAATTGGGTAACATCATGCCTTGAAAATGGAGTTCACTATATTGAACTCGGAGACGCTCAAGAGCTATTGCATAAGTCGGAAATTCTTATGATAAATCATGTAACAGTAATATAGTGGGGTTAAAACAAGCGACGTGATTGGAATTTTAGAAGTAGGTCGAAGATCCTGATTGGTTCTTAGCGTACGCTAATGTGGTAAAATTAATTAAGGAAAGCTGTAAATTATTAGCGAAAAACATCCAAGAAAACAATTTTGTATAATAAATAGTCTTAGTATGATTTTATAATAAATGTTTTAATGGAAAACCATGTAAATGTGTAAATGAATAATTAATTATAAATTGATGTGTCAAGGAGTTTTTGGAGGAACGTGCGGGAGAGAAAATCTCGTGGTTAGTCAGTCTTGAGATGGGTTCTGACGGGGTCAGACCTGTCATAAATTTGTCTAGAGAAGTTTTGATAATGTAGTGCAAAATGTTAAAAGAATTATAAGAAGTATTTCGAGTGATAATTTGCGTTAGTTAAGGACTAGAAATCAATGTATACTAGAGACAGACATAATTTGAGTAGTAACATTGTGAATAACATTTTAATTAATATAAGATCTAAATGCAGTGAGACAAAGGAATGAGACAATTAGCGTATTTGTATGATGATAGGACCGTAGTTACAGATCCTTTAAATGTACATTTGTGTTTAAAGATTAATAAAAAAGAACAAAGAATTATTAAGACAATAGAATTTGACGGACTAGATAGGAAAGACAGTTATTCTATACGCGAGTGAGAAAGAGATCGTGTACCGTGTGGTGAAATTGGCTCATAAAGACAGAACATTCTTAATAAGCCATGAACATTGTTTTAGACTATTTGAAGAAAAGACTTCTAGAGAATTGTGGATCAATACGAGCCATAGGACTTCGATTTGCTGGACATCAGTTTTCCTCGTTTCAGACTTTTTTTTTATATTTGGCGTTTTGGTATAGACGCCATATGTTAACTATTAGATTAAAGATCTGTATTATGTTTTAAATTAATTGTTATACATGTTTGTTCATCTTAATAATTTTTTTTATCATTTTAAGAAAAATAAATAAAAAATGAAATTTTCAATACTAAATTAAATCTCCTTCAGAGCTGCAAAGTTACTTAAATTTTTATGAATTAAATTCCTGTTGCAACATTTTTAAAAAGAAAGTATGAAAAATATAAAGTTTTAGTTGATTCAAAATTTAAAAAAGGAAATATAAAATAATGATTTGTTTATTAAATTTAGACGATAACTATTAATTATAAAATAAGATTTTGTTGATGGTAATTGTAGGATGTTATGAATAATTAATAAATACTTATGTACAATTTCAGCAGAAAAAGACTTGGAATCCTTCTTTAAATCACCTACGCCAAGTACTTCTTGAAAAGAACTTTAGACCCTGACATTTTAAAATAATTTAACTTCATTTTTTCTAAATTGACGAGAAATCGTCTGGTGCCCTTGCTGAGCATTTTTAATACAAATAACAATAACTTCATTTCTTTCTTAAGTAAGTAATAAATAAAATCACAAACCGCCTGTTTTATTAATTATTACAATCATAGGGTCACCGAAAGATCAATTTTGGATCCAGTTTTCTTTATACAGTGTGATTCTTATATCCCTGAACTGTATTAATTTTTAATATTAGTTACAAAAATAATAAAGATTGATAACTTTTGGTTGTAATATGTTTGAGTGACTTTGGGGAATGTGTTTTTGTGATGATGTCATTACCCCCTCACGTCTCCATACACCTGTGCTAATCTGTTAGTTAGTTAGTCTGCGATGAGTCTCACACAGAATCAGAGGGTTGCATTGTTGGAAATTTACTTTATGGTAACATCTTACAATGGTTGTGTTGAGTTGTTCGTAGTGTTAATGATAGCCCTAGAAACCGCCAGCTTTCAGTCAGTATGCTGGAGTATTCAGAGCGTGTTCAGCAGACTCTTCTGTATTCTCCCGGTAAATTACAGTTATCTCAACAGATATAATGTTAACTATCAACCTTATTTTATTCAACCTGTCAAAGAGCCACTAAATATCTGAAGCTTTGGCAATATCGAGTTCTGGTAGTCCAAATATTATGACCTTTGGATCCAGAAAAGCACGTAGCCTATTGTGATTGCTTTAAGAGATTCAGTTGTAACGATAAGAATCTACATAAATATATTTTTTTAGTGATGAGGCCTATTTTTTATTTAAATGGATACATTAACAGCCAGAACACTCCATCTAGGCTGCCGCTAATCCTCACGCCTTGCACAAGGTTCCACTTTACCAAGAGAAAATTGGAGTTTCGTGTGCCATGTCCAGAAAGAGAATTGTTAAACTGATTTTATTTAACAACAGTTAATTCCGTTGTTTAAGCAGAAATCGTACAACAATTTGTAGCTATGCTTCAATTTGATGAATGCTAGTATTGGTTTGAATAAGACAGTGTGACCTGTCACACCTCTAATAAAACAATGACTATTTTTCATAAGTTCTTCGACGATTGATTAATCTCTAAACATGTGTTGCTACACAGTCGTCGGATCTGTTTTCTCCAGATTTTTTCTGTGGGGCTATCTTAAAGACTCACAATACCTACAATACTACAATAATCCTAGAACTTTTATATATTTAAAAAACAACAAAACCGAGACTGTAAGAGATAGCTATCCAATGTACTGGATCACTTATTTGTAAACATGTGTCGTCGAGTATACAAAGCTCAATGTTGCTGTGTGCACGGCACCCACTCTACTAGCCGTCCTTACAACATTGTCTGTATTCTCTTGGTTGAGTGTAAAAAAATAAAATAATTGTAGAATTTGATATGTAGAACCTTGACCACTTTAAGCCTTGACCGCCTTATGCGTGTGTGTGTGTGTGTGTGTGTGTGTGTGTGTGTGTGTGTGTGTAAAGTAGAACGACTCAGGTTCTCGAATAATTTTTGTTGGAAAAAAAAATCTGTTTAATGACGTTAAGCTGTTGGAATTTTAGTTCAAAATCTTCTTCTATCTATTTCGTTCACTTATCATTTTTCAAATTGAAATCAAATTTTTAAAATTAAAATACTTGATAAAACTGAATTTTTTTTTTTAAATCAGCTAAAAAAGGAACTTTTATCGGAAAAACTGTTAATGGTTTTGATTAGTTTGATTGGTAGATATGGTTACACAATCATAAAAATTACATCCGTTCTCGCTGTGCAGTGTGTGGGAACCGCTGCCCGATACTTTAGATAGAGAGTATATAGTGGCCAATGCTTTTTGAACAGTATTACTACCCTGCCCCTAGCCTGCGACCCATCCATTTAGTCTGTGCGCACAACTACATTGAGTTTGCTGTAGATTTGTGTTTGTTACAAAATGGAGGACAATTTTAGCATCTTTTGAAAAGGTATTTTACAAACTGTAACTTTTAATGAAAAAAATGTGTAAAATAAATACTGGGTCAAATAACATAAATTTTACAATTTATATATTGAGGTTCATGTGTCATTTAGAGTCCGGAGATATAAAAATCTCCCTGTATTTTGACCTGCCAATGAATTTGTCTTTTAGCAAACCTCTCATGTATACAGTTGAAACAACCCTTTTTCTGTATGATCAAGATCGGACCAGATTAAAAATTAAATCGGGCTATTAAAATGTTTTGACAAAAACCTCTTGGGTTTAATTTTTTTTTAAATTTTGTTCTCAACAAATTGTAATGCAATAGATGTATTTGCGAATATCGGTCGGCTGACTGAATTTGAGAATATAAAGTTTCTGGGTTTGACAGTAGATTAAAACCTGATGTGAAGTACTCACATAAATACATTATCTGTGAGATTAAATTCATCAGTCTATATCTTAAGAAATTTATCAAATTAGCTCTATATCAGTTCTGAGAATGGTCTATTATGGTATATTTTACTTATAATAATTTGTTTTCGCCATTCCGAATATTGATATACTAATTCAAATATATAAGACTTACCGTCGTCAATATTCTGTTTGCGTCGTTCAAATGACGGCCGTTTTGGCTATTAAGCCATTATCAAGTTGTAAAGATGTAATCCTTGTTTATGGAGCACATTTCCGAGTATTACTCGGTTACAAAGTCACAAATAAATTACAATATCGTATAAATAAAAGGAATAATTTAAAGGATAAATACGATGGCACTGGAGTGTACCAGTTGTCGTGTAAGGATTGCCCAAAGACTTACATAGTGCAAACTGGAAGATCGTTTTACAAAAGGTTTAAAGAACATATTCCTACAGCCAAACAATATATGGACCATACAAAAACCTTGTCTAAATTTACTGAACACATCATCCAGCAGGATCATAGTTATTCATCAATAGAAAACACCCCTAAAATATTACATCGATGTAAGAAAGGAAATTTCATGAACGCATTAGAACAGTATGAAATATACAGATATTTCAAAATTGACAGTAACTTGTTAAACGAAAAACTAAACTTTAATTCCAATTCATTGTACGACACCGTGTTAACTCAAGTAGATAACGTAACTCAACCCTTCCCAATGTCAATCTGTGATACCAGTAATATTCGAGACTCTGTGCAGTAAGGACGTAGACAATGATTCATGAATCAATTTTAATCGTATGTACGTGTAAGTGTTTCGTGTGTAATTTTGCTCTTGTGTAATGTGTATAAGTGTTTGTAATTGACGAAGGGAAACCAGATTACATCTTTACAACTTGATAATGGCTGAAAAGCCGAAACAGCCGTCGTTTGAACAACGCAAACAGAATATTGACGCGACGGTAAGTCTTATATATTTGAATTATATTTTACTATCACATGCAATTTGGATAAATGCATCAAAGGGTTTAATGTTACAAATTTTCAGAATACAGAAGTATGTATCCCATGCTAGTTTTGGTAAAAAGTCTTACAGACTCATGCCATCCTCTCTTTGAAAAACTTGAGATTTTGACGTTCCCTTCTTTTTATATTTTGGTAGTGGTTTTTTAAAAAATTTCATTCTAAAGCTGACCAAAATCGCAGCACTTAAAGCATTTACTCTAAAAACAAATAAAAAGTAAGTTCTAAATAGTTTTATAGTTTAAGGTTTTTGGTATTTATTTTCAAATAGTTTGTTACATTTAAGTGAAATTGATACCAAACAATGCAACAGTTTAAGTTATATTACTCTCACATAACTCAGAATCAGGACATTTTCCTATTAAACTTTGAACTTACGTACCTTGGTTGTTTTGAGCTATATTTTTTTTTTAATAAATGTCTCAAACAAGGTTTAATAATACGTAAAAAGTTTAGTATGATTATACTTAAAATATTCGAAAAAAAAAGAAAGTTATATTTCACACCCTGTACTTGTAACAAATGTTTTGGCACTCTCTGTAGATACAGAATAACAGTAACTTTCAAATGTCGTTTATTCCGTTGTTCTATTTCTATTACAACTAAAGATATAAGGCCATTCTTGAACTTTGGGACACACAGTATAACTTGAGCAAAAGTATCAACTCTGAAAATTTAATTTGTTAAATTTAAATCTATTTTGTTGAATCCCAGTTACCTCTTAATTTTTTTTTTTTTTTTTTTTTTTTTTTTTATAACAACACTATACTGCCAGTACGTTATGTCTAACTTGTGATACACCCATGTCTAGTTTATTAATCTCTAGATTTCAGACTTTTCAACCCATGATACCATGGCACTATCAACCGTGTTTAATGATTGAATGTCGTAAGTAAGGTTAGACATTAATCTGATCATTAGTTTGTTTTGTTTGAAAAATGATTATCTTTGATCTATTTTTTATTAAATGTTAAATATATTGCAAGAAAACTAATCATTACATTTGATCAGAATTTACAAAATTTTCTTTACAAGCAAGGGTTGGTTATCAGGCTACGAGGAAGATCAAAACAAAGTTGAATTTAAAAGTGATCCTTGAGGAACTCTACTATATTTAATGATCTTCCTTGTAGCCTGATAACCAACCCTTGCTTGTAAAGAAAATATACATATTTATCGGAAACAAAGTTGAATTTAAAAGTGATTTTTGAGGAACTCCACTGTATTAGTTTTATGATGCAATAAAATTCTACGATAACTTATAGATAATAAAACTTCTGAATTCTTAATAAGAACTCAGCTAGAAATGTCAGTGTGCAATACTGTTTTGCTATGTAAGCTTCTTCAATGATCACACTTATTCCTTTTGTTTACACTTCATTTTGAGGATGGGTTTTACAAGGTTTTTTTTTTTTTTTAACACAGTAATAGCTCTTCTACTTTTAAAACTTATCATTGAATTTGAATGAAAAATCCTTGAACTGTTTCTCAACCTTAAATGTTATATAATGAGATATATGAATTCACACAAGTAGTTTAGAACTGTTTTACTAAACATCAAAATTGATATTTAAAATTTATTCAAACTACACTCTTGTGAATTTTCTATTTGTTCAACTGAAAACTAAAAGCTAGAGGAAAAATCACGAGTTCTTAGTGAATGAGATTTGAGTGAATGCAAAATATTGATGTTTTAATTAACACTATTTTAGGTTAATGTACTGTAACCCTATTTAATCTTAAATTAAACCCTTATTGAATTAATGTCATTTTAAATTGAGGAACTGTGTATACATTTAATAATAAATTGATTCAAATGAGCAAATGTAATTTTAAGCCAATGCATGTAAATTTATTATTAAATGCACCTGCATTTAATAATAAATTTACCCAAATGAGCAAATGTCATTTTAGGCCAATGAACTAAAATATATTTAATCTTAAATTAACCCAAATGTGTAAATGTCATTTTGAGCCATGAACTGCACATATATTTAACGATAAATTGACCCAAATGAATAAATGCTATTTTAGACCAATGCAAACTGCACTTGAATTCAATTATAAATTAAACCCTAATAACTGAATGTTGTTTAGAGTCAGTGAATTCCATTTGCATTTAACAGTAGGTTAAACCCTTATTGAGTGTGCCATTTTGAGCCAGAAAATTGCAGCATTTAGGGGCTATTAAGTTAATGTCATTTTAAACCAGTGAGCTTTACCTGCATTAAATTTACAAATTAACCCTTATTTAGTGATGCCATTTTGATACAGCAAACTGCATCATATCAAACATGATTTTATTAAACTGATGATTTAGCATAATTCCAAATTAAACTATAAGTTCCATTATGAAGTGAATAATCTGGACTTGCATTTAATAATAAATCAAATCCTATTTATTTTATACCATTAACATTCTTAATAAAAATGTAAAGTTTGATCATGATTTTTACATGCAAACTTGTTATTATAGTTATAATGTTTAGTTTATATGCTTCAACTTTTATTTTTAAGTTAGAATTGTTCCCTATTTTTAAAGTGACCTATACATTTTGAGTAAGTTTCATTTATTTTAAGAATTGCAAAAAGTAAGAACAGATCAAACATTTTGTGTATTTTTTAAACATTTATTCGTCCATGCTTCATATCCTTAAACCTTTAATACCCACTTAGACCTTAATTTCAAATAATAGTGAAAATATTGTATAACATTGTTTTTCTGAATGAGCCATGTTACAGGATAATGATGGTAATCAGGTATGGATATGTCCTGCCTGCGGAGGCCAAGATGATGGAAGTCCTATGATTGGGTGCGATGGTTGTGATGCTTGGTATCATTGGTAAGTCATTCTTCTATTTAATCTACTGCTTAGAAATTTGTATGTTTATAAGGTATTTAGATTTTTTAATTTCTGAAAGTGGTTATGACAGGTGTAGTGCAAGCTCAAAAATTAGAACTCTCCTAGATAAATTTCATGACTACTAGGTGTGTGTGAAATAGAAATTTTCAATCCAAACCAAGCTATCATTTTAAAAACTGAAAATATCCTGTTCAAATCTGAACCTTCTTAAAAAAATCCAAATCTTAATTTTTTATTACATGCAAAAAGTGATAAGAAAAGTCCAAGCAAATATAAGGGTTTGCTTGCGTGTTATTTCCTTGAATTTTTGAAAAGATTTAAATTACCCGTCTGTTCATTAATTGTAAAACCATAATTCGCTAACTATAAGAGTTAGTAATGCGTAAAACTTGTCTATCGTTGGGACCATCTGATAAAATTATAATTTAAGTTTATGTAAAATCGGGGGTTTTACAGTATACATATTTTCATTATGGCTTCAATGAATGAATCTAGTTTAGGCATAATCTGAGTTGTTGATCTTTTAACTTGTTTATGATTAGATCTTCATAACTGTCCAGACATAGTGAGTTCTTGTTTGATTACTTGTCAGAACTTGTTGTTAATAAAGATGAATTGATTTTCAAATTGGACTGAACTTTTTAAAATTATAAGTTCAAAATTTAAACTAAACTAAAGTATATATATATATATATATATATATATATATATATATGTTAGAAGTGAGTAGAGCCTGTTTAATGTAGACACAGCTATAAGGCTAGTCACAGCTAAGTAGTTGCATGTACAATAACTAGATTTATGTTGGTTTCTTTATTCTTTATCTTGTTTTAATTCATATCACGTGGAATCTATAAACTAGCATTAAAAAACTTCTTTTTTATATTCTGAAACTGAATTAATTGGAACTACATTTTTAAAGGAGTTTTAACACTAATTTTTGTTATACCTATTCTTGTTTTGTTTTATTAAAAAATTTTACATTTTGTTGAAATTATTATTATCAGATGTTAATAAGTTGTTATTATTTTTACAGGGTTTGTGTTGGTATACAAGTACCACCAGATTCAAATGATTGGTTCTGTAGAATCTGTATTGGTAAGAAGGATGAACTTGTTGGTGACAAAAAGAAAAAAATGCGTAAGAGGAAAACTGTATCTTGAATTAGGAGGTATTTAAAATCACATGAGTCTTAAAATATTGTTACATTATATTGTTAGTGGTGCAAGATAAATTAATCAATAATTTGTGTATGATTCTATAGTTTGTAGAAGTGGCTTGTGATGGGATTTTATACTAATACAATATTATACTGATATTTTCCAGTATGTGAATCATGTATCAGGTATATTCTACTTAGTCAGAAACACATAATGTATATTATACATAAATTAATCAATTTTTGAAAATTATTTAAACCCTGAATGTATGTAAATACACTTGTGTTGAGTAATAATTATAGGATCTGTTTGACAAAGTACCATATGAATATGCTTCTTGGTGGAATTGGTGAATTTCACTACCCTAAGGAAATCATTTTATTAAACCTAGGGTATGACACCATGGTAACAGTCAGAAACTAAGAACATAAATGCTGTTTGTTGATTGTTATGTAACAACATAATGCTTGCAATTTAACTTATATTTTAACCTGGCAAAGTCAGTGGCCAAATCAGTCAAGAGAGAGAGAATCCGGTATATGTGCCTCTGTCTTCAGTGAATTCAAACTACATGTGAACTTTTCTATCTGGCACTTAAAGTGATATAAAATATTACATATTTATTTATTTTTGGGGGTCAAAGGGTCACCCAGGCCCCCTCTCCACTACGACCCTTATGGATATATTGTGGAAGGGGACTAGAATTGATCCCGTATTCTACTCAGGATTCATATGAAGCCCATGAGGATCATGGGATCAGAATCTCTAAAATTATTCAGTGCCTTTAAATGTCCTATCAAATTCACTGAACCTCCACCGAGCAAACACTTCACACTTGCACAGAAGATGTTCATCCAACTCCTTCCCATGGAAGCAATAACAAAATGTATCCTTTTCTACCAACCTAATTTTCCTGAGATAATAATAATCCATTGTAACACCTATCCTACACAGTGATATATATTTTATGGTTTTGACTTGAAAAATCAGATAAAACCTCTTTACCTATCCAAATCCAGAAATTTCCTCCCAATCGAGGGACCAGCATCTCTCTGTCCAGGCCTTAACAACATTTCTTAAAGTGTTCTTGAAGTGTTTTTGAGCAGCGACTCTTGCCAGGTGATAAGCAGCCTCGTTTTTGTTAAGGCAATGATAATTGTTGCCTTAAAAAAACAAATCAACCCATCTATGCCTGTATGGCCAGAGACTCATAAGGTCTCCCTATCCATATCATTCACCACACTAAAATAGTCCCACAATAGCCTGGATTCAAAGATAAATGATTCTAATAGTTTTAGAGTGGATTAGCTATCTGAGAAAATATGGAATTTAGCGTCTCTGTAAGCTCTTTTAAATGTCTTCATCATTACGTTTAACACTGTTATGTCCACCTTCAATTCCTGTACTTCATGGAGAATTTTCTGATGTCCAATCAGGTCTTCTGGTCTCCAACCCGGTCTCCTAGTTTATAATTAATCGTTCTCAAAAGCATTAAGTCCATCTACAATGCTTCCTTTTTCACAAAGATATGTGAAGGGGGCATATCGAGTATCACCTATGGCTGCTGTGGGACATGTGCGAATATAGCACCATTGATACTAAGGCACAGTAGCCATTATATCTTCTTAACGGCTCCACTCTGACCCATCTTCTGCTACCAAACGACGGTAGGGCAACAGTCTCATATTGGCACCATAACACCAGGCAGCTATTTTTGAAAATGACCCATGTTTTACCATAGAACTAATTATAGGCCACATAGATCTAGTTGCCTCGTTACTACCCAGTCCAGCTGGGTACTCAAAGGAGCTTCAAGCATAAGATCCAGATACATCACCGCCCCCGAAAACCCTAGCTGGAGTGATGACCACTAACATCTTTCTTCTGATGAAGAGAGCAATCACAATTTTGCCAGAATTAACTCCCAGACCCTACTCTCAACACCAGTTCTAGAGCACTCTAGCTCAGATATGATGAAGTTAAGGGGACTCATACTACAATGGCCCAGTAATCAGCATAACCAATTGCCACATAGCCCTTGCAAGCCAGTTGGACCAGAAATTCATCAACTACCAAGGACCATAGGTGACTCCTCCCCTGTAAAAAAACTTCTAGTAGTCATGATCATAAATGAATCTCTCTCATTTTTTTAATGAAGATTCTTCTTTGAGCCAATGTAGAACTTATCCATCTGGATATCCTGGGTTCCACCGACTTGGATATAGCTGCATTCCTGGTGGACTCATTGGAGGAATTATCAAAAGCTCTAGCTATGTTCAGAAATATGAGAGGTTATGTTTTATGTTACTTTTTGTTTTATGAGAGTTTTCTTGAACCTCCCTACAAGGTCATGTATTACTGTAATGGTTGAGTTACCAATCTGATTTGTATGTTGGCTGCTGTGCAGTGGATTGTATACAAGATGAAATATTCCTAATATTCTGATTCAGATATTTATAAATATTTTTAGGAGGAAAAGCTAATTGGTCTAAACAACATTGGAAGGCCCTTTTGACCATCTTAAGAATGAACACTACCTTCACATCTCTCCTATATATCGTAACTTGCAAAACGTTCCATATACAAAATATACTTTGTACTACTTTAACATATCTGATACAAAGTATTGTGTTGATACTTTATGACATACTGCTACTAGTGTGTCGGTTAGTTCTTCAAGTTGATTTATTAATGGATAATTTTGTATCTGCCGGTTAAAGGTTTACCATATCTGATACAAATGATTAGATTTATATGTAATAACATACATCTAAAAGTGTGTCATTTGGTTTCTAAGTTGATATATATTGGCGTACGATCTTAATATAGCTGTATCGTAATTGTATTTATTGCTGTACCAATGATCTAAATGTCAGTGATAATGGCCATGTTGTAACTATACTACTCTCAGGGGCTCACTATAGTAAGTACAGGCATGGCAATCCCCACGGACCCTATCTGGATAAATACTTTTTTTAAATCTTGGGTTAGAACCCTTTTTTTCATCTGTCCGATCAGGCCTCTCTTGACCAACTCGTTTTCTATTCTGATACTGACATTATTAGAGTATTCGAGAGCTAGAGGTATTTATTTTAAAAGTACCTACCTTGTTTATTACCAGTTATTAAGGATAAGATCCTTAAATAGATGTTTCTGGAACCAGGAATGGTAATATGTTTGAATGAAGAGATCTGGATAATTTCGATTGACCTGTAATTTATTTAACCTTTTGTTCAATTTACGGATTCTAGTCTTGAGTTAACCATTTACAACAAAGTCGGCATATAACATAGATTAATAGTTTTTTTTTTATGAAAAGAATATTTTGCAAAGAAACAATTGACAATTCATTAATAGCTAGTCTTTTACATTTTATACGCCCTTAAGAAAAAGATTCAGAAAATATTAATCAAAGCCCCCCCCCCCCCAATATAATTAAAATACAAAGTAAAGTTTTTTTTTAAAGAACATACATAATGATGACAATTCATTAAAGTATCCAATGTTACAAGGTATTTAAATTTAAGCTATATATAAAAAGTAATACAAAATTGAATTATTTAATTACATATATATATATATATATATATATCTCCAACTGAATGGCGTCGAGAAGAGTGGGAAAAATATATTTGAAACTAATTAGAAAAATGTTCACTCTAAAATTAATTAGTCGGTTAATTACTAAAATATTCAAATTAGTTCATGATAATTTTAAGCTCGGAGGACCATCCACAGAAAAGCTGTGGAACTTTAATGTTTGTAAGATATGTAATACAGTACACACAACAGTTAATGTACAATGAGATTTAGACCAATTAATAATGTTATTTTGTACTAAAAGATGTCACAGTTACTTTGAAAGATGGCGAGTTTTCCTCTGCACTTGTCCGATGCTGAAGAGAAGATCGGCGTTGGTACCTAGCTAGGTGTGTAGTAAGCACAGAGTATACAGTACAATTAATTACTAATTGGTCTTGTAATTAACAATAAAAGGAAACACAAAATAAGTTCACTTTCGCGAAATAACACGTACACTGAGTTCACACACGCGTAAGAGTCCAGAGTAGAGTTCATAACTAGTTACAAACTAAAGAGTCTTTGAGCGGACGCTAATTAATATTAATTAGCGAATATTTCAAATAGAGTTGAAATATGAGAGAAAGAGATGAGATCATAGTTCACAAAACACTTTGAACTAGGTTCGTAACCGGCGTCACACACACGTAAACTTACACACATCGAAGTATATGTGTTCCCTTTTGAGTTGAAAACCATACTACCCTAAGCGCTTATAAGGCGTCGCGTTGGCTGAATAATTAGCCCTTTCGTTCTCGATGTGGGAACCAATAGGAGATCGGTTTACAACGATTGACCAATGGTGAAATATTTTAGAGGGACTTGAGAATGATGTATTGTGGGCTTACGTCATTGACTTTGCAACAATTTCCCATTGCATGGTTTTCAAACGGGAAGTATCGCGATCATATTGCAGGGGCACGAAGAAAAATCAATAAATTGTCGATTCTGCACTTAACATAGCGGCGCCCTTGAACCGGTGTGTTCAACAAAATTAACATTGATTTTTCCTTCCTTGAGAAGTTCCCAGTGAAGAGAGGAGAATGGCATTCGAAGATACGTTGATGCGAAGAGAAGCGTTGATGTGTGATGCGATGTAGAGAGTTGCGAGAAGGGTTGAGAAGAGTTGCGAAGAGTTAAGATGAGAGGAACTGGAGTTGTAAGTTCCAGTCCTTGAGAGGTCGGTCTGACATTTTCCATGGCGAAGGAGAGAAAGAGCGAGAGCGTAGAAGTGGTAATGTTGAGTGAACCAACGAGAGCAAAAGAGAGAGATGACATGAGAGACGAGGCGCATGAGGGCGAGCGAAGATTTAATATCTACCGAAGTCTGCTGACGTAGCAAGAGAGTATGACTAGTCAGCGTACCATAGCAGAGAGGTTGAGAGAGAGAGAGAGATGTTGTCATCTTGTTACCACTTCTATTACAAAAATGTGAGGTCTCCAGAGAGCAAGGAGAATTTATTGGGAAAATGTCAACCGAATCGAGAAATTAGTGTTGTTGTGAAGAGTCCTCCGTCGGCAGTGAAAAGTTTCACTGTTGGTCGACGTAGAATCCCTGATGAGGTGCGTACCGAAACCACTCTGGTGATGCCATCCTTTCCGGGGTGAACTTTGACGATCCTTCCCATCGGCCAAGAGAGAGGGCGAGTTTTGTGGTCGTGGATTAAGACGAAGTCTCCCACCTGCAGGTCTGCTGAAGGTGAAGTCCACTTGAGGCGCTGCTGAAGCGTGTGAAGTTATTCGATATTCCAGCGTTTCCACAGCCTTTGGGTAAAGGATTGTACCAGTTGCCAATGTTTGAGTCGGTTAGATGGAATCAGAGAGGACTCTTGTTCCGGAAGGGCAACAAGAGGTTTACCAGTAAGGAAGTGACCTGGGGTCAGAACTTGGAGGTCTGCCGGATCACTAGAGAGCAGAGTGAGAGGTCGAGAATTGAGAATAGCTTCCACATTGGTGGTGAGAGTTATAAAGTCCATGAGATGTAATGTTTGTTTCCCGATAACGCGGGTGAGATGGTGTTTCGCGCTCTTGACCGCGCTTTCCCAAAGGCCTCCTTGATGAGGTGCGGCGGGAGGCAAAAAATGAAATTTAATATTCCGCGTGGCGGTGAAATTAGTAACATTCTCCTGAAAATCCGGCAGTTTCTGGTAGGCAAGAGACAGTTTATTGAGCTTAGCTGCGGCGCCCATGAAGTTCGTACCGCAATCGCAGTAGAGATCAGAGCAGAGACCTCTTCTGTTGATGAAGCAAGTGAGTACATCCAGGAAAGCTTCGGTGGTTAAATCCATTGCGACTTCCAAGTGAACTGCTTTGGTAGAAAAACAAACGAAGATATTAAGATATACCTTGACGATCTTGGTGTGGCGCAGAGTGTGTATCTTAACCAAAAAAGTGTCAGCGAAGTCGGTTCCAGTGTGAAGGAACGGCTTGGCAGGAGTTAACCTTGATGCTGGAAGGTCTCCCATCAAAGGCGAGCTGTTGCGTGGTCGAGCTCTGAAGCAGGTGATACATCTGTAGATACTTGAGCGAATGGTACTTCTTGCGGCGAAGATCCAGAATTTCCGGGACAGCAGGGCGTGTAGAAGTTGCGGTCCGGCATGTAAATAGATCACGTGATAATGAGTAATCAGAAGGTTTGTTACGTGATGGTTTTTCGGCATCAGCACGGGGTGTCGAGTTAAATTTTATAGGAGCGTGTTTAAGTTGTCCACCTACTCGTAGAATTGTAGTTTCGTCGAGAAAGGGTTGACGTCTTGCGAATTTCGTCGAACAGGGTTGCTTGGATTTTAGTTTTGCAATCTCTTCCGCGAATTGTTCTCGTTGCTCGAGTTCCACGATTTTTAATTCAGAACGTTGCAGCTCAAAACTAGTGAGAGGGCCAACAACTTTAATAGAGCCTTTACAGTTGTTGATGAATCGCAGCACGTGAGCCAGAGTGCGATGCAACTTGTTCCATGTGGAGAACTTGGTGAGAAGATCCCAATCCACGACAGTAGAAAGCCCCACCAGGAATGGTTGAGCACGGGTTTCTGGCAAAATGTCCAACACCGGAGTAAAGGTAACTGGCCATTGGGAAACCGGAAGTTGTAACCAGGGCGGACCGGACCACCACAAAGGGTGATCTAGAAGCGCGGTGGGAGTAGTGTTCCTGGTGGCACAGTCGGCAGGGTTGTACTTCGTGGCGACGTGATGCCATAGTTCTGGAGATATCCATTCTTGGATCTGGCTCACACGATTCGAGACATAGACTTTCAGTTTGTAGGGAGGCGTTCTTATCCACGCTAGAGTAACGGTGGAGTCCGACCAGCACCGCACCATACTGATGTCCACGACAGGCTTAACTAAGCTTAAAACATGAGTGGTTAGTTTTGCAAGTAAATGAGCACCGCATAATTCAAGTCGCGATAGTGATATGCGTTTGAGAGGAGCTACCTTCGATTTTGCGGTTAGTAAGTGGACCTTAACTTTGTTGTCTGGGTCGACGAGACGAAGGTAAACAACAGCCGAGTAACCTTGTTCATTGGCGTTGCAGAAGCCGTGGATCTGAACGTCGGTTGCGTTGTCTATGTTGAGGCAGCGGGGAATCGTTAGGTTTTGTAAGTTTGGCAAATCTTCAATGAATGTTTGCCATTCTTGAGTTACTTTTGGCGGGAGCGATTCGTCCCAAGAGACACCTAAAGTCCAAAGAATTTGGAGTAGACATTTAGCGAAGAATATGACCGGAGTTAGCCAACCGCACGGGTCATAAATGCGAGCGATTATTGAGAGCAATGAGCGTTTATTATAAGAATGATCTGGTACTTCAATCTGGTAAGAAAATACGTCCGTGACAGGCAACCATTTAATGCCTAAGATACTTAACAAAGGTTGGTCAAGTGGTTGAAAGAATATTGGATTTTCCTGAAATTCTTCCGGAATATTTTTTAATAATTCCGGTGCGTTAGAGGACCATTTTCGGAGTTAGAATTGGCCTTTGTTTAACAACTTTATGAGTTCTTGTTGCAACGAGAGTGCAGAGCGTACATCACTGGACCCGGTCACAATTTCGTCCACGTAGGTATTGTTGGTAATTATCTGGGCGGCGTTAGGAAACGCGTGTCCTTCATCCGTAGCTAGTTGTTGGAGCGTGCGGATAGCCATAAACGGAGAGGGTTTTAGACCATAGGTGACGGTCGTCAGCTTATACATTGCGAGAGGTTGAGACGGGTTTGAGCGCCAAAGGATTAGTTGAAAGGGTTGATCTTCTTCCGAAACCTTGATCTGCCGATACATTTGCCTTATGTCACATGAGAAAACAATATTGGGTTTACGAAAATGAAAGAGTACATCACAAATGTTGTTCTGTAATTTAGGCCCGCAGTGTAGGACATCATTGAGCGAAAGGGTTGAAGAGGTTTTAGCACTCGCGTCGAAAACTACACGAATTTTAGAAGCAGCACCGCTTTCTTTAAAAACTGCGTGATGCGGTAGAAAATAATGAGGTTTATTTAGTACTGTAGAGTCCGTTAATGTCACGTGACCTGAGGAAATATAATCGTCCATGAACTGAGAGTAAGCGGTTTTTAGTTCTTGGTTAGCGGTTAACTTGTTTTCTAAATGTTTAAAGCGAGTTTGAGCCATCTCGAGAGATTTTCCAAGTTTGAAACAGTCCATTTGAAACGGAAGTCGCGTGACGTACCGTCCGTCGGACTGACGTGAAAATGTGTTTTTGAAGTGAGATTCGCATTCCATGTCTGATGAGTTTAATTTAGAAACGAGCGGCGGTTCTTCCACGGTCCAAAACTGTTGTAAGATCTGAGTTAGATTGGCGTCTTGAGTAGTAAGGAGCGTAACTGGAGGTTTAGCGGATTTGTTTACGTTAATTGGCCCGATGATAACATAACCAAAGACGGTTTCAATCGCCGTGGGTAAGTTGTCTGCTAGATCTAATTTGCGGCCAGTGATTAGTTTTCCGTACAAATCAGCGCCGATCAACGCATTGATTTTATGAGGATTTGTAAAGTCCGAATCCGCCAATTTTAAAAACTTGGTTTGCCGGTCCAATTGCGAAGAATATGGTAACCTGGGTAAGTTAGAAGTGATGGTATCCATTACCAACACTGAGTGATTGGACGAAACCAGTTCCTCGTTTAATGTTGACAAACTAATAGTGGTTAACCTTTTTATTGGGGTTGAAATGTTCGAGATTCCCCCAACCAAGATATCCACCGGGTTTAATTTAACAGACAATTCTTTTGCACACTTGGATGTAATAATGGTCGACTGACTTCCAGGGTCCAATAGAGCGGTGTAGGTTTTACATTTATATTATTTAGACACGATTCTAACTTTTGAAGTGCCCAATAGGACGGAAGTGTTGTCAAACCCCCTATTAGTTTCATTGTGAGTGGAGATGGAACATCTAGGTGAGACAAGAGACTGTTTATTGTTATTGTCTGGCTGGGCAGACAGGATTTCCTGTTTCCGAGTTGAGGTTGGTCGCTGTCATGTCGGCTTGACCTGTGGAGTGCGAGAATTTGTGAAAAATGTAGAAGCGTATGGTGTTCTAAATTACACGTTTGACACTTCCTTTGAGAGTTACAATTGTTTAACGTATGACCTGTCCCTAAACAATTGACACAATAACCCTTTGACTTAACAAATTTAAAACGTTCGTTTACACTGAGGCCTTGAAAATCCTTACACTGATATATAGAGTGAGATTGAGTTTTACAATAAGCACACGAACTTGTGAACATAGTATTAGCATGAAACGTATGTTTATGTTTATAGTCAGGCTTTGGAGAAGTGTTTGATTTCGAAACAAGATGAGGTTTAGCGGGGAGCGGTTTGCTTGTCGCGTTCTGAGCTGCATTCTCGAACTTCATGCATTCATCCATGAGAAAGGTAATGAGCGAGGTAACCGTTGGCATTAACCGTTGATGTCACGTTTATCTTCGAATCTTTTTGATAATTCGTTATCCAATTTGCGAAAGAGAATGGTGAAAAGGGTTAATTCTTGTGACACATCGTAATTTAGAGCACGTAGGGCCTGTGAGTTTTCGTTGAACGTGTCAATGAATTGTCTTAACCCCTTGACGGAACTAATAGTTACCGCGGGCAGGTCAATCAATTTTGAGATATGTAGATTGATTAATCTACGAGGATTCTGATAACGTTGCAAGTTTTGCCACGCGATATTGTAATTAATTGATGAGAGAGGTAACCCTTTGAGCAGGTTGAACGCTTCACCGCGTAAACACGACAGTAGATAAGAGAATTTCTCTACTGGCGAGAGAGAATTGTTGAGATGTATCGTGGTTTCAAAAAGATGATAAAAGGACGTCCACTCTGTTAAATTACCCGAGAAATGAGGTAAATTTATTTTTGGTAACTTGACAGATTGTCGTGGCATGGTGATAGGAGTTTCGTGAGATTCATTGGAAGCATTAAGCTCCATGTCAATAGCGTCGATATTAGGTAAAATGGCTTTAATGTCTGTCTTGACATCTAACACCGCTTCCAAAAACTCATCTTGAATTTCTAACACTTTCTGTAAGTCAAAATCTGCCGCGGTGGTCTGCGATATCTTGTCCACCAATCCGTCAAAATCGTTAGCATTTGTTTGTACCGACGCGTAGTAAAGGTGTAATTTAGTAATCAATGCATCCGCTAAGGTTTCTGCAGCATGAAGAGTCGCCAGCTGTTTAACATGCCCGTGAATATTTTTAACCCTTCCGGCGATTACTGACGATTTTGTAATAAAGGTAGTGAACTTCATTGTGAAATTTCAAAAAACAAGAGTATTTGTTTTAGGAATTGAGATGAGAAAAACAACAACAGAAAATATTTTGCGCAAAAAAAATTTCAAGGTCGGAAGAGACAAAAAATATTAAACACCCAAACAGTAGTTTAATATTCAAAATAATTTGATAATATTTAAAATATCTATTAATGGTTGATTAATAGACTAGTTATTGAATTTAGAGATTGAGATGAGAAAAACAACACCAAAAAATATTTTGTGCAAAAAAAAAAAAAAAAAAAAAAAAAAAAAAAAAAAAAAACTTCAAAATCGGAAGAGATGAAAAATATTAAACACCCAAACAGTAGTTTAATATTCGAAAATGATTTGATAGTATTTAAAATGTCTATTAATGGTTGATTAATAGTTATTGAATCAACACACAAATGTTCAAACACAATGATGTAACAATTGTTTACACTTGAAGTTACAATTTTGAGGCTATGTTATTGTTTATTATTTTGACAGTTGAGACAAGATGGCGTCGGAGAGATGTGTTTCGTATCGTGGCGAGTGACGTAATACGTGTGCGGTGAATGTGACGTATGCTGAGGGGAGAAAACTTCCTAGAGTGACGTATGTGCGCGACTTTACTGAAATTCGCAAAGTTGACGCATAACAATGGCGTCTTTTCCAATTTTCCAAGCGTTGTCCAAACACATTAAATTTCCAACTAAATTAATTAGAAACTTATCCGACCCGGAGGACCAAATGAATGGCGTCGAGAAGAGTGGGAAAAATATATTTGAAACTAATTAGAAAAATGTTCACTCTGAAATTAATTAGTCGGTTAATTACTAAAATATTCAAATTAGTTCATGATAATTTTAAGCTCGGAGGACCATCCACAGAAAAGCTGTGGAACTTTAATGTTTGTAAGATATGTAATACAGTACACACAACAGTTAATGTACAATGAGATTTAGACCAATTAATAATGTTATTTGTACTAAAAGATGTCACAGTTACCTTGAAAGATGGCGAGTTTTCCTCTGCACTTGTCCGATGCTGAAGAGAAGATCGGCGTTGGTACCTAGCTAGGTGTGTAGTAAGCACAGAGTATACAGTACAATTAATTACTAATTGGTCTTGTAATTAGCAATAAAAGGAAAACACAAAATAAGTTCACTTTCGCGAAATAACACGTACACTGAGTTCACACACGCGTAAGAGTCCAGAGTAGAGTTCATAACTAGTTACAAACTAAAGAGTCTTTGAGCGGATGCTAATTAATATTAATTAGCGAATATTTCAAATAGAGTTGAAATATGAGAGAAAGAGATGAGATCATAGTTCACAAAACACTTTGAACTAGTTCGTAACCGGCGTCACCACACACGTAAACTTACACACATCGAAGTATATGTGTTCCCTTTTGAGTTGAAAACCAGGCTACCCTAAGCGCTTGTAAGGCGTCGTGTTGGCTGAATAATTAGCCCTTTCGTTCTCGATGTGGGAACCAATAGGAGATCGGTTTACAACGATTGACCAATGGTGAAATATTTTAGAGGGATTTGAGAATGATGTATTGTGGGCTTACGTCATTGACTTTGCAACAATTTCCCATCGCATGGTTTTCAAACGGGAAGTATCGCGATCATATTGCAGGGGCACGAAGAAAAATCAATAAATTGTCGATTCTGCACTTAACACCAACTCTAAAAAGAAGATTTTTAAATATATATATTTTAGCAAAATAAATAAAATATCTATTATTTATTGACGTCAATATAAATTTAGAAAAATAACCCCTTTGGGGTCGTGAGATCGAAAAGTGCATGCTTATCCCATCCAAAAGAATTTTATTATTTTTTTAGTTTTGCATTTTTCAAAAAAAAATTTATTATATTTTTTTTTTACAAAGACATTCAAAATATCAATTCACAAATTCACTTTCAAGTTTTCCACTAATAGAATTTCACAGGTTGAATTGTTCTTTTATTTTTCACTTTTGCATTTTTACATTATTTGAAAATATATGTTAGTGATGTGTATATAATAGTATACATAAGTGTATAACTGGCCTGATGATGCTGTCTGTGGAAGCCACCTAATATACCAAAAACAACTACGACTTATAACATATAACGTCCTACCTAAGTTTAATTCATTCTGCACAAGGATTACAGATTTAATATTTACAGCCCGTCCGTCACTTGAACTCAGTGCAACAATATTCAACAACTCAAAACATAGTATAGTAGATAATGAGCATGCTTTATACTTGTGTACCATGTTTCAAGACAATATTTTTAAAAATAGAACTAATTATTGCTGGAATTGTTGATGGCACTATCCGAACATGTTAGACTTTAATTTAGAAATGTCCATGGCAACATCGATAAACTATGTATACACATTTATTAGTAAGTGTTTTACTAACATACAGAGTTTTGACACAATATCGAGAAAAAATTATAAAATAAAGCCAGTAACGAAAAGCGAATTTTAGAGCTGTTACTGAAAACATAAATACTTCTTCCGGTTCCATTAAAAATATTTAAGATACGAATTGAAACTCTGTACACATGCAGAGTAACTTGTAATCCAAGGTTCGAGTATATACCTCAAAAATTTAGAACGGATACAATGCATCAATTTTTGTAGTACCGGTGGGAAAATCTGTGCGTATACCAGTTATACTTTCAATAATGTTTTAGATATCAGCTTAAAACTTTGTATATACATTAACTAGTATATATATTACTAGTAAGCCAAGTTTTAAGTTGATACCTTGAAAATTGTTGAGATTGGAGCCTATAAATCCATGCAGCTTCGTACTACCGACCCCAAAGTTACAATTTTCTCGAAATTGTCTCCAATGATTTTAATCAAATTTTGCTCAAGAGTCCCAAACAAAACGTATTGTTCAGCATCTACAAAAATTTCGGTTCATGCATTATCAGTAATAAATTTTTTTAATTGGTCTTGGGTGTGATATAAAAGGCGTAATTTATGAAACTCTGCTCTTCTGATTTCGTTCAAATTTTTAAAGTTATGTGAAGATTAACCTGTTGAAGAGTACATGAAAATACCGATTAACGAGTACGGCCGTTCTTGAACGTTCTCTGTGCTGTTTGCGTAAATGAGTGTGGACGTTCCGGAACTTTTTAGGTAACGTCTGAGCAATAAAAGTATTTATCATAAAACAAATTAGTCATGGCTTATTGTGTTGTCACAATTCAACAAGAAATAGTATTAAGAACACATGAAATCGGGTTTTTCACAATTGTAAGGCAGGACAACTCTATGGGGGCGTGGTTTCAGGAGAATTCACCATGCGTATTGATTGGCGAGTAAATGTAGGCGATGGCATCGTCTTCTCCGCGGTTGTTTCCCCCCTACACACACCTGTGCCTATGTTCCTTGTCTAGTATAAGTGATTTGTATCATTATATTATGTTACGTATATTATACATCAAACATGAAAAATTAAACACTACAAAGCTTTTTTACAGATTCCCCTCTGTCTAGTCTTTTGACACATTTAGCCGCGTCTCAAACGAAACCAACACACGATTCCAAGATAATTGAAAAGAAATGTTATATTTTCCATAATGTAGGCTATACTAAATTGATTCGTGGAAAAAAAGCGGCCCATCGAACGTTTTTGTCTGTGTATGTCTGCTATATCGACGGGTGACAATGCCACGGTGTTTTTATGCCGCCGACAATGGGATACCGCTATCAGCAAACGAAACCAACACACGCTTCCAAGAAAACTGAAAAGAAATGTTATATTTTCCATAATGTAGGCTATACTAAATTGATTCGTGGAAAAAGCGGCCCATCAAACGTTTTTGTCTGTGTATGTCTGCTATACCGACGGGTGACAATGATTTTTCAGTGCAAATTTTTTTTAAAGTACATTTATCAGTGTAAATTTTTATTCTTACAAGTTTTTAACACAATATTATTATATTATTATACATTTGTAACCAATAAAACAACTATTTTCAAATTTTTTTTTCTTACTCCTTGACAACAATTTTCTTGTAAATACTTACTAACCAGCTGTTGGCTATTTGGGACGTTCAGGAACGGCCGCCAAAGGGTTAATAACCCAAATTCATGTTCAAAATCACAAGGATAATGTATTACAGTTCAGGAATAATTGACAAAAAACAAAAATGAACCTTGACCACCGTCATTAAAGTAATTTATGTTGATTATGATTTATGACTACATGAAACAAATTAAGCCCCTATTTAAATATTTTTTCTAGGACAGGGTCAAAGGTTTATATTCTAATTTTGACTGCCAACTACCGAACTGGTAAATAAAATATATGAAGTAAATTAAACTAGTTAAACACGTTAAATGAATTTACAAAAAAATATATAACACTACAGTATAGAACAATCATTGCGTCCTAATAGGAATTGTATTACAATATATACTTTCTGAGAATAAAAATTAGTTTCCAATATGCAAGAAATATTTCCTTTAGACAGCGGGTGAGGAAGGGACCGGAGAAAAGAGTTGTGCTTTATTTACACTGTTATTTTAAGTTCACAATGTCTTCCTTATCAGAACTTTTCTTTATAGGTTCCACTTCCCCTAAAGGACTATGTATTATCTTCAACCTTATACATCTTACCATCAATCAAAGTTTATTTGGTTATACTTGTAGCATTATGAAACAATATGTATTTGAAATTATTTAACTTTCCGAATATTGTTTCATTATAGGTGTCAGACTATTCAATTATTACAGGTACTCACTATTTATGTTACTTAAATTGATAAATAATCAAAACTACTTTTTATGTAAGTAAATATTATTTTATAACGCTTAGGGCCCATTCCTGTCCTCCTCATATTATTTGTGTAGCCAAAAAATTTCACATTTCTTCAAATAATTTTATTGATACAATTTTTGTTTGAACCTCCAAAGTCAACGTTTAGGTTCATATAGCCTACAAATTTTGTTCGATAACTTCTGAACAGGATTTTTTTTTTTTTCTGCAACCAGTATGTTTGGCTTACACCTTTAGGGTTTAAAACGGAGTGGGATGAGAAAATAATTTTTATGTGTAACGTCGATTTTTGTTATAGTACTTGCTCTTCATTCTGCCTGTACTCTTCGTTTAAAAGATAAAAAAAGTTTGTAACACGAAAATGTTTTCATTGAAATGAGTTTTTAATTATCAGTTAATAACAATTCAATTAAAAAGTGATGTAGAGTCGTAATGACTCCACTGTTACAATGGAGGGTTGGGGGCTACGCACATATGGTACAGATTGGTACATAATACAAAATAAATCCTAACATAAATAATACATGATATAAATAGCCTATTAAATTTACTAATGAATAATGTGTGTATGAAGTAATACATGGTCTAAATTACAAGATAATTTTCGATTTTAGTTGTGCTTAGTGGAAAGTTTTACGCTATAGCCTAAAGTAAAATAAATGTATTTATATTAATCATAAAATATAAATTATGATCAAATTGTTACGTTATCAAGATTTTAACTTGATTTATTTTAATTTCCTTGCCGGAAGTTTTTATAAACTGTGGAACAGCGAAGCGCCTAAAGCTGACAGACCAATTAAAGTAATACAAATTTAAATCATTATTTTTACTAATTTTCAGAGTTAAATAAGCTAAGTTTATTTATATTTCAACAAATGCTTAAACCATGTTTTATCTGTAACAGATAAGGGACAAGATCATTCCTCTATCCTTCTGAACTGACTTAACTATCTATATCTGACAAATTGCTCCTGATCGTTGAAAATTAGTTTGTGGTGGTTGGACCGGCTGAGAGTACGTTTTGCAAAATCTTCATTCTTACAGGACTGATATATTTCACAGTAAACCATTGATTCTTTAAAGAAATATAACTTGGTGATAATTTAGAAAATATTAAATATTACAAATTAAGACTATTTTATATGTTAAAAATTTTAATGATTCACTTTAAGAAACTCTTCAAAATGTTCAAGCGTTGGATGTTGTCATATAATGTAAAAGAAAATCTTTTACTTTATTTTTTATTACAATTTTTATTTTAATATTGATTGTTGCATAATAATTTATCTGTGTTAAATATAAAATGCCACCATTGACATATTTGTATATTACAATTTTTATTTTAATATTGATTGTTGCATAATAATTTATCTGTGTTAAATATAAAATGCCACCATTGACATATTTGTATATATGGAAAATATTTCCCCCGCCCTTTTTAACATTGCATAAAATAATTAACGAATATTGTATATTATGAACTTGTACTGTATATCCTTAGTTAATTAGAAATTACTTGATTTGATTTGTAGCTCTTTGCCTTATTTATTTATTAACAAAGATTTAAATCAGTTTATTTAGTATGTAGCACTATTAAAACTATTTTTGTTTTAACTTGTTGGTTTATTTGTTTTACACTTAATTATCTTTTATTTGTGGGTGTTAATTTTATATACTGATGTTTTAAGTATTTTTTAATTTAAAATTAATTTTTAATCTGTTATATAAATATACCCTGTTTTTGATCTTTTAATTAATTGGTTAATTATATATTTGATGAAGTGATGTTTGAAGTTGAAGATTTTTTAAACCTATTATATAAATATATTTTTTATTTTATAATTAATAGAGATATTTGATCAACTCATGCTTTGTCATACATTTTTTATTTTAATTTTTAACCTATTATATAAATATATTTGTGAAACTATATGTATATATTTTATTTTTTATAACTAATACATAAATGCATTTTATACCAAAATCATAATATTTGACATAAAATTTTATCGTTTCGTGTTAATTTTTCAACTAGATAATTATTTATATCAGTAAAAAATGAGATATTTATTAATAATTATTTAAGTATTGTGACTGATATTTTACTGCATGAAATATTTTAAGCTCAAATATGTGTAGTCAATATGAAATGAAGATATAAAAGTGTATACCATATATATATGTTTATTTTATTCTATTTCTCATTAAATAATATAATTGAAAAAGTATGAGTAAATAATTTGGTTTTTACTTCAGTGTATTCAGCAATACATGTGGAAATTTAGAGTTGATAAATTAAAGAAACATACTTATTTCATAAACTCAATAAACAGATAAAATATGAATTATAACAATGAAATAATACAGTTGGTATACTCATAAGATATAATGAAATAATGTATAAAAATTTGACAGTTATATTAATTTTTAATTTTATTAATATAATATTCACTGTTAGATGTATTAGTTTATGTATTAAATATTCATCATTTAGTAAGTGTTATATTAGTTTTAAATTTTATAAACTGACATCTATTTTATTATCATACCTTATTTCAAGTTGATAGTAGCTCCTTATATTATAGTAATAGCTACATGTTTTGCTTTCATAGGCAACATCATTGAGCCAGCTAATAACATTAGCACTTTGTTCACATACACATCACAAGCACATATAAAAATCTCAGTCTAGCACAAATAATCGTGCAGAAACGGCACTCATTAAAAGTTAAAAATTGTTTTTGTTCCCAGTATTTTGGCCACATGTTCACTAACTGAGTTAGATTGGGATACTGCTACTTTGAACATTCCTTATCAGATATGTTTGCCCTATTCTGATGTTCAAATATCAAATCATACATTTAGTTTGAGGTGAAATTTAGTTTGTCATTTAAAATGTTGAGTGGATTAATCTTCTGGTGTTTATAAATTTCAAATTCCTCCATAATGTTCATTTAAAAGAATGTTTAAAGTAGCAGTACCCCAATCTAACTCAGTTACTGAACATGTGGCCAAAATACTAGGAACAAAAACAATTTTTAACTTTTAACGAGTGCCGTTTCTGCACGATTATTTGTGCTAGACTGAGATTTTTATATGTGTTTGTGATGTGTATGTGAACAAATTGTTAATGTTATTAGCGGGCCCAATGATGTTGCCTATGAAAGCAAAACATGTAGCTATTACTATAATATAAGGAGCTACTATCGACTTGAAATAAGGTATGTTAATTAATTAAAGTAGTTCTAAGGCAAAACAATGAATATCTATTTTATTGTGTATTCTTGTAATATATATATTTTGTTTCACATGGATCAGGAATTAATTAAAGAAGAATGGTTAATAAAACTTTTAATGGTTTAGCTTTTGATTATTATTCAGTATTTTTACTATGGTAAGATGACTTGAATACCATCAAGGGGTGAAGCGGTGTGTGAGCATCACTTATATTCCCACCCTTCATTACCATGGTAATATGTCTACTACTCACTCTGCCAGCATTTTCCATTCAGTTGACTCAATTTAGTAAATGTGTGTGTGTTGGATGCTGTACAAGCTAATGTATTTAGGTTAACAGATAGTGAACTGATGACTGGGGCAGGGTTAAACTTCCACCAATAGATCACACATTCTTGTCATCTCGCCACAGTACTATGGTTTCTTTCCTATTACATACCCTTTTAACCCTAGAACTGGTGTATGTTAATTTGTCTTAAAAATTCTTCGTTTGTTTAACAATTAATAAAATATATTATTTGTATACAAAACCTAACTTATAAATTATCATTTTTCTCAGAAAGATGCATAGAATTCATCTATGTAATAAAAAAAAATTTTTGAAACGGTTTTGGAGTAAGTATGTTAGATGTCAAAAATGATATTAACTTTTTTTCAGAAAAACCTGTATCACCCAAAATCAATAGCTTACTGCCTTTTTCTAAGATATACACAATATTTGTGAATATATTTAGGGGGGGGGGATTTGTTACATTTTCAAAATTTTAAAAAATATATTATAAAAAAATGTAAAAAGATCTTTTTTCTTTCAATAATTTACCAAACATAGTAATATATATTTTATACAAAAGTACTATATATCATTATGTTCAGAAAGGTGCATAAAATGTAGGTGTGTAGTGAAAAAAAAAATGTTAGATGTATCACATTTGGAGTTTTTTGGTCAAATACCAAAAAATCTAACAGTAATGGAGCAGAAATTTCACAAAAATGGTAATCAATAACATACCAATAGATTTTTCGGAATTTTTTCAACCGTTACTTGAGATTTGTAATATATTTGTGAATATATTTAGGGGAAAAAAATAATAATTTGTTACATTTTCAAAATAAAAACAACGATTTTGGCTAAAAAGGTAACTTTCACAAGTGAAGTTAGGTTTGACACCTCGACAATTTACGCGTAATTAGTAACTTTCTAAAGCTAGGCCTAAGACAAAATCATTAGATTTCACTAAAACAACATACTTTACAAAGAATAACACGCATATAGGCTACACTTACAATATTCTTCTAGGTTATCCAAATATAAACTGTTCACAAACTAGAAAATCACACAAAAACATAAACTTCAGATATAAAAACACATATATTGTAACTTGTATACAAAATTTATATACAATTTGTATACACAAACCTTCAAAAAAACAAAAATCTAATCCCAAAACCAATATGCGCTACGTAATTTGTTACAGTTTTTACGTCACACAATTGCTACGTTTGGACATCAAAACAAAACCTTCTAAGTAAGTATTTGCCTATATCAATTGGTACCAACTTATAGAATGAAATTTCCTCTACAACATACTGTAAAGAAAAATACGTTTTTAAAACATAGAAAAGGGATTACGTCTATTCGTAAACTGCACCGAATGCCAAATGAATTTCGTGTCGTCAGGTTTGTTCTATGGTCAAGTAGATATATCTCTGGATCTGTGAGACGCAGAAAAATTTGTAATCTACGGTTTGAAAGAGAAAGATGTGATCTATAGAAAACAGTGTTTTGGTCGACTTATTTGACAGAAAAATAGAAGTGTAATCATATGGGGAAAAATGGTGTTGCTTTTACTAAAAACCGCACAGTTCAAATCTACGATTTTATGCGAACTTCGCCAATTTTTGGAATATTATTTATAACATTTTGTGGTATTTTTTTTGCATGATTATGCATCTACGGAACATTACTTTTCCAACGGTATTTTATTTATTGCGATATGACAATTCTAAGTGGGCGTAATGTTGAATTGCAAAATATGTGTTTTAATTGAACTATCCGTCATTCATCGACCACATACGTGGACATTTGCCAGATGGAGAGTTAACGTTATTCTTTAGTGGACCCTGCAATAAATCATTGTACAGTACTGTAGTGTACAATAGAGTATGCTATTAACCTTCATTTGGACAAGTCCACTTGTATTCACACAGGGGTGTGTTGTAGGAAAATCCTACAAAAAGATCGTCTGACTATCTTGCTTTGTTGCAGTGCTAGTGGTTTACAAATCGCTAAATCCGAGGGCACTGAAAGGGAAAGACAAAAACCTCTTGCCTGTTTTATGGAAGGCTAACAAGAAAGCATGGGTAACTGCCAATGTTTTTATTGAGTGGTTTGATTTTTTGTAAAAGAAGCTGAACGTTATTTAAAATCAAAGTCGTTGCCATTCAAAGTTCTCCTTGTAATTGATAATTCTCCTGGACATCCAGGAAACCTTACACATCCCAATGTGCAAGTCTTATTTCTTTCACCAAATACCACAGCTTTTTTGCAACCTTTAGAGCAAGGAATTATAGCAGCTTTCAAAGCATATTACCTACGGCTAAATCTGAGTAGGCTATTACGCAATTTGGACGAGGATGTAACAGTTATTAATAGTTGGAAAAATTATAATATCGCAGACCGCATTGTAAATATAAAGGATGCGATTGATGAAATTAAATCGTCAACAATCAATGCTTGCTGGTAAAAATTATGGCCAGAAGCTGTTTTAGAATTTACGATGTGTCCTGATGAAACTATGACAGAAATTATATCGATAGCTCGTAAAATTGAAGGCGATGGCTTCATTGAAATAGAAGCTTCTGACATCCTTGAACTTTTGGAAGATAATGAGGACGAACTAACAGAGGAAGATCTGGAAGAGATTTTAAAAGATACGCCTAATATAATGAGCCAGGATGACAATGATGAAGAACTATAAAATGATGTTTCTCAAAGTCAAATTAATTTAAAAGAAGGGACTGAAATTTTTCGATTAGCAAAAGAGTTAGCTGCGAAAAAGTTAGCTACGAAAGTGTCAGAAGTCGATCCTTCTCTTGAACCGTCAATTAAATTCAGTCAAGAACTTGACATGGCATTAGCCCCATACAACGAATTGCGAAAAGAACTAAAAATGAATAATAACAATTAAAGATTACAAGTTTATTTAACTTTTTTAAAATGAAGTTAATTATTTTATTTTTTTTTTGTTTTATTTTTGTAATTGTAGTGTTTTAGATTTCTCAGTGATAAATATTTCCATAGTAGACTGTACGGTTCTTAGATTTTAGTGACTGTGTCAATGATTATGTCTTTAGTGTTATGAAACTGAATTTATCATTTACGGGATAAGCAGGATACTTTATTCAAAAATAAAGTAAATAAAATGTAAGTAAACATGAAATTTATTATCTTATATAAATTAATTACGTATAGGTACTGTATTAGTACAGTACATGTTTTAAATTGTTCTATACAGTATATCACGAATATAACCTCCCTTTTCCGATAAAGATTTGATTTTTCGATATTCGCGGTACTGTACTTTTTTGGAACGTATTTCCCGCGAATAGCGATGAATTGATGTATCTTGTTTTGATTCTTTATTAATACCACCTCAAACCATCTAGTGCCACGTAAACTTGCTACATGCAACAAGTCTTATACACATAAAACACAACATAACAATGATGTCAGAGAAGAAATAGAAACCATTAAACACATCGCTAACTGAAACGGCATTCATTCAGCAATATTGACAAAGATATCACACCAGTTATCGATCATCCAATAATTTGAGTAATGTATTAAAAAATTATTCAAACACAATAAAAAGAGTCTACAACAGTGAAGTATACAGATTATCTCTAATAACTGCAAGAACCAATACATTGGACAGAACGAACACATTCATTGAATTATCTAACAAGTTACATTTGTGGTAACTTCAAACACCAAATGAGTGTAACACAATTTTCCACCAAACCTCTTTAGTATCAGTAGGGATTGTGATGCATGTAACAATTGAGGATGATGATTTATTCATTGAAACTAGACTTATATTTGCAGGCCCGGATTTACTTGTTAAAGCCGACTAGGCACTGAGTCTCACGGCTCTTCTCCTCCCCACTCGTTTAGCACCTCCCCATTTTCCAAATCACAATTAATTTAAAGAGAAAACTTTGTCAAAAATGAGGCTTACTTAACCTATGCCCCTTGTTTTAATTCTACCAATGTTTACTTATTGTTTAAACAAGAAAACAAAATAATGTTAGTAGTCTAGCTAAGTAAAATTTGCATATAATTTAAAACAAATTTGGTTCTTTTAATGTTGAACTAAAAATCTAAACTTTCGATAAATCATTTCTCAGTTCTGTAACAAAGACAGCCAAAGAATGGAAATTCTTTCTTACTTTACTCCAAAATTGTTTTGTACTGAAGTTTGGTATTGTTTTTCTTGAATCTTTCCAAAACAATACTCCAAATAGGGAGGAAAATGTCCTTTGAAGACTCTCAAGGTTCGATCTTTAGAGCAGATGCTTCACTTCGACAAGATGGTTTTTCATTACTATCATTCTCAATCAGATTCTAAGTTTCCAGAATGGCTGGCCAGTTTTTTTAAGAGAGCGACAGACACCATTTCTCATTAACCATCATCCTTTAAACAAGCTTTAAAGTTGAAGGGTTATACATATAAGTAGTAGAGAGTTGCCAACCCCGCCGGGGGTAGTTTTCTGTAATTACCACCCCCAACCACCCCCTCATATTTTTGACGTCACTATAGTGACGTCATCACCACCATACGTCACTATAGTGACGCCACCATCCACACGTCATCGGGTGACGTCGAATTACGTATATTATAATGATGTCACCTCTACATCGTTAATTATGTTTTTTACGTATCTGTAGCGTCAACGAATTACGTATGTTATAATGATGTCACCTCTACATCGTGTAGTGACGTTTATTATGTTTTACGTATCTGCAGCATCACCCCAGTGACGTGCTATTCTATTGCCAACATGAATTACGTATGTTATAATGATGTCACCTCTGCATCGTGTAGTGACGTTTATTATGTTTTACGTATCTGCAGCATCACCCCAGTGACGTGCTATTCTATTGCCAACATGAATTACGTATGTTATAATGATGTCACCTCTTCATCGTGTAGTGACGTTTATTATGTTTTTACGTATCTGTAGCGTCACCAGTAACGAGTTATTCTATTGATAACACGAATTACGTATTATAATGAAGCCACTTCTACATCATGACAATATATGTATGAATGTTGACATGTTCAAACATGAACACTATGATAGCGAATAAATATATATGTATTGCATTATAAACAACTAGTAACATTTACAGTTTTATAATGTTGTAGTTATTTTCAATTGTGTTCGACAAAAGTTTGCAGTCGAGTTAAAGATATTGAAAATTTGAACTACTAGCAACTGTTCAAAAAAATATTTAAAAACAATTTATAAGAAAGCATGGATGAATTTAAAGTGTGATATATAGGATTATTTATATGAAATTATAGACTTTGTCATGATGACGGCACAAGAAAAACTCAACAGATTACTTATCCATCCGAATCTTTGTTCATGTGGAAAAACACGAGCCCATTTCAATATAGATAAGGCACAAACTTATATAACTAATTATGGACTGTCCAATTTTGTGCTCGAAACTGGTCATTATACTATGTGTGGTTGGTCGGATCCGTTATATATAGACAGCTGTTTATGTGTTCTCTTTGAGAGCTGTATACAATCGGCGTTGAATGAATTGGAGGGGAATTATTTTTGTACAGATAGTATAAAAAGTAGGAGCAGTGATATATAGTTATTAGTATCATAATGGAGTTCCTGGTTGACTTCCAGGGCTTTAAGAATTCAAATAATGAGTTTATTGTTAAAGAATTAGCAATTTTATCTACTAATGATGATGTCTACGAATTGCAGCTTTTTCAACCGCCTTATGGTTTTAACCAACTACCAACCAGTTTACAAAAGCAGGTGATATGGTTGGAAACACAATATCATGGTCTAAGATGGGATTCGGGTGTCAAACCCTATTGCGATTTAAAAGATTTGTTTCGCAACATATCAATAAGTGGTACTGTTTATGTTAAAGGAAGTGAAAAACAAAAATATTTGTCAACTCTTTTATCAGACTTTAATGTAACGGTATTAAATTTAGATGATTTAAATTGTCCCAACTTAAGTGTTTTAAAAAAACAATTTTGGAATAATTTGCTGAAACCGTGTATGTTTGAACATAATTCAAAAAATTGTGCATATGTCAATGCCAATGTTTTACTTCAGTGGTGGAAATTGGAAAAATTAGTTAAAGACCGAATTGGAGCTGTGAATTTAGCAATTAAAGAGTGTATAACTAAAGGATAAAGACATGCAAGTTGAATTAATTAAATATTTACCAAAAGAATTTATTATAAACCATTTTGAGAAAGTTGAAAATATTTTCAATAAATTGCCATTACAATTAAAAAAAGATATAGACGTATTAAACTGTTTACAATGTTCTGATCATAAATTTTTTAATTTGTCTGATATTCCATTTGAGATGAAAAAGAAAGACTGTTTTTACTGCACGCAAAATATTCTACAAACTAAACAAGGTTAACAAGTCTCCGTTGGAAATTTGTATAAAACCGGTTGCAATTAAATACTATTCCATCAGTTATAATGTCGTCATCAAGTGAGAGTGGTACAAGTGTCAACATGTGTTGTAATATATTTAATTGTACCAAAGAAAATTTGGCTGAATCAGGTTTTTATCGAACAAAGTTGTTGGACAATCTTGTTTGTTGCGGTTGTGGATGGCATTCTGATGAAAAAAAGTTATCGCTCAAACATTTAAATTTTCTACATGGTGTATTAAATCCGGATTGTGTTCAGAGTAAAGTTATACCAATAAATTTTAATGAATATGCAAATTCTAAATCTGCTGTTGTGAATACTGAAAAAATGATGAAAGAGACTTTCACTACATGGCCTAAACTTTATCCGTCAATAGATAAAATGGTGCAATCCGGATTTTACTATACCGGTTCCTATGATGATGTCACCTGCATAGAATGTGGAGTTACACTCGGAGATTGGCAGCTTGACGACGAGCCAAACCTCGAACATAAAAAGGCATCACCCGACTGTATTTTAGCAAATTTGTAAATAAAATATATTTTTTTGAAAAATTAATTTATGTGTAAATCATTTTACTATTACCTGTTGTACTGGAAACATGAATATAAGAAAAAAAATTGCTAAAGAGTTGCATAAACAAGTTCGAAGGAATTTTCCAAGTCGATATGTAGAACTTAAAGGTTTAAATGATCTTTATCAGGCTGACCTTGTGGAAATGATACCATTTTCTAAAGCCAATAAAGGTTTTAAGTATATATTAGTTTTAATAAATTGTTTTACTAAATACGCTTTAGCTGTGCCAATAAAATCTAAAAATGCAATTGAAATTGAAAAATCATTGAAACCTATTTTAGACAAGTATCCTATGAAAAATTTGCAAACTGATAAAGGTACCGAATTTTATAATACAAAAATTCAATCGTTGTTAAAGAAATATAATGTAAATCATTATTCTACTTTTTCTGATAAAAAAGCCTCCATAGTTGAAAGATTGAACAGAACACTAAAGGGTAAAGGGCTTTAGCGAACAGGGAAATTATAAATGGTTACATTTACTCCCACTTATAGTTGATAAATATAATAATACTGTGCATAGAACAATAGGTATGAAAACAAATGAGGTTAATAAAAACAATGAAAGTTTAGTATTAAAAAGAATTGTTAAAAAGAGAAATCTAAAAGTTGCAGCAGCACCGCGATTTCAAGAAGGTGATAAAGTTAGAATAAGTAGATATAAGAAACCGTTCACTAAAGGTTATTTACCAAATTGGAGTAATGAGGTGTACACAGTTTGGAGAATTCAATCAACAGTTCCAGTAACATATATTTTAAAAGATGAAACCGGTACTATAATTAAAGGTGGGTTTTATCAAGAAGAATTGAGTAAAACCAAGGTTGGTGATGTATATTTAATAGAAAAAGTGCTGCGTAAAAAAGGTGACAAATTGTTAGTGCGGTGGTTGGGATTTGATAAATCCAAAGACTCGTGGATAAATGCAAAAGATTTAATATGAAATTTGTAAAACAATCATCTAGATTACCAATTATAAATCTAGACTCTTTTATAATGTCAAAAATAAAAATGAAACAAAAAAAAACATGGAATGTTATTGCCTTGTAATATTAGATCGATTATTTGCGGTCCGTCTAATACAGGCAAAACAAACTTGGTAATCAATTTATTGGTTTCCAAAAATGGGTTATATTTCGAAAACATTTACGTATTTTCTAAATCTCTATATCAACCCAAATATAAATTTTTACAATGTGTCTTAGATGATGTGTCGGAAGTTGGCTATTATCCATTCACTGAAAATGAAGAAATTCCAAATCCCAATGATATCAAACCAAATTCAATTATGATATTTGACGATGTGGCTTGTGAAAAACAAAATTATATTAGAAAGTATTTTACAATGGGACGTCATAATAACATTGATACGTTTTATTTGTGTCAGACATATAGTTACGTTCCAAAACAATTAATCCGTGATAATGCCAATCTTATTATATTGTTTAAACAAGATGAACGAAACTTGCGTCATGTCTACAATGATCATGTCAATACAGATATGGATTTTGATACTTTTAAAAACATTTGTTCGCTTGGATGGAATAAAGACGGCAACTCGTTTATAGTCATTGATAAAGAGAGCGTAATGAACAAAGGTCGTTATCGATTTGGATTTGATATATTTATCAACATTTAATTTGACGTCATTCTGTTATGAGTGTTCATTATGAACACTAACACACCGGAGAATATTATTATAGAAATAAATAAATTACGAAAAAATATTAAAGACAAACATCGTACTTTAAATCGCGGAATTATTAGAAAAACAATTGAAACCTATTGTCGATCCTCTAAAACAATTAGTTGAGGAAAAACAAAATTTATAAACGGAATCTATAGAGAGGAAGCCTGTAAAACGTAGATTAGAATTAGATGAAGCAGAAAGAGAAGAAGAAGAATTAGATTATATAGATTTTGGCGAACCTTTAGAGAAACGAAAATTGTACAATCCTGTACAAGGTCAGAAACGTAAAAAAAAATGAAAATTTAAGTTTAGATTTATATGCCGATGACTATGAAGATTACGATTATGAAGATGTTGCTAGAACTAAAAGCAGGAAAAAACATATGTCTAGACACGAAACGTCTATGGATGCGGAAGATATTCAAAATAACGAAATGGAGATAGAACCAACACATACCGAATCTGAGGTATACGAATCATCGCCTACAGGTGAAGAAATGATTAATACACCTGAAGGAAGACAAAGTATTACAAATTATATTAATAATTCTTTTACCGGTCATATATCGAAAATTTATTTTAACAAATTTATTAATGCGGGTGGTAAAAAAATTGACATCGTTTTTGGTCCACACATTGTTGGCAACACTTGGATGTTGGGTGATAAAGTGTTAGAACTTGACAAAGACGATTTGGTTATTAATGGCAAACAATATACTGGAACATTGGGATTTTATGAATTAATTTGTATGAACGATCCAGATCCTTACGTGTATACAGAAGAAGATTTAAACACTTATGGAGAAATTTTAAAAGAAACCAATGTGTATAGACAAAATAATTCGGCAATAGGAAAAGTGAAATCTAGTAGAGGTAAAAAATATAAGACTATAATATCAAAATTGATTAATGCAACTGGACAGGGGTTAAAAATAAATAATAAATGTCGTAACAAAAACTCGGTGAAGAAATGATTGTAACTAATTCACAGCAACAATATGTATATTGGAATAGTGTTAACGAATTATGTGAGCGGTTGAAGTTATTATTATCTTCCCAGCAGGCGGGCAATACAGGTCATATTAACGAAATTAATTCAATATTAGAAGAACTAGTTGAAACAGGATTATTAATAAAGGTTTAAAAATGAGTGTAGATAAATTTGGACGACATTCTAAATTTTCAAGACAGAGGGGGCTTCAAGGTCCAGCTGGTAGAGGCTTTGAAATAACTATAAATGGTGATTATAATATACAAAATAAGAGATTATGTAATGTTCATGAACCATTACTTGATACAGATGGAGTAAATTTAAAAACAATGAGAAACGAATGTTTGTCATTTAATAGTGAAAATAAAGAAATATATGATGGTAAAAATAGAAAAATATGTAACATCGCACCACCAACAGAGGATAACGATGTTGTAACAAAAAAATATTTCAATCAATATGCAATTCCTATAAAAACTCGAGAAGGTCATTTCTCGTTTGAAAATAAAAAATTGCAGAACATCGCAAGTCCGGAGATGGAAAAAGATGCAATTACTTTGGGTTATTTAACCAATCATGTCTATATGAAGGATAGGGATATTAATTTACATAATAATCGCTTAATGAATATAAAAACATCAGATCTTGGAGATGCGGTATCTTTGCGAAAAGTTTTAAGTTTGTTGTATATGTCGTACGTTAATAGTCTAACTGGTACATCTAAAAGTGTTTTGACATATAATGATTGGTATAAAACATTATTGCAAACTAGTATATAATTTATTTTAAAAATGTACACTCAACGACGAGGTCGTGGTCTTTTTGGTGATATTGTAAATAAAGCTATTGACATTTTGCCTTTTGAACTACATATTCCGGGTTATCAATATTGTGGGCCTGGAACAAATTTGAGTAAGCGTTTAAAACGCGGCGATGTTGGAATTAATAAATTAGACTCTGCATGTAAAATTCACGATATAGCCTATAATAAATATAGTGATAGTAAAAATCGAGCCATTGCTGATAAAGAACTTGCCGAGAGAGTAAACGCTAAAGATAGCAGTTTAGGGGAAAAAAGTGTAGCTTGGGCAGTGACTAATATAATGAAGGCAAAAAATAAATTTGGTGGTGGCTCTAAGAAGAGAAAAAATAAAAACAATTCGACTACAAAAATTAAAAAAATGCTTGAGACTATTGAAAAAAAAAGTAACCCACCTAGAAGGAAAAGGTTTATATGTTAGACCATACAGAGGCAGTGGGCACAGTTAAAAAAAAAAGAAGCGCAGTACTCGACGAAAATAATCAATTCTATTGCCAATAAACCATTATCAACATTAGAATTATTAACTTACGCTAATATATTAAAAATACCATACTTCAGAGGGGTGTTCATGCGTGTTACATTGCCAGGATTTGTATTAGATAATGAATCAGCTATAATTAATCTTGACAGTTTCAGAGGAGATGGTACACATTGGGTTTGTTACAAAAAACGAAAAAATATTGTTCAATATTTTGACAGTTTGGGAAATTTAAGACCGCCTGTTGAATTGGAAAAATATTTGAATTCAAAAGAACGAGTAATTATTAAATTCAATTATAAAAAATTTCAAAAATTTAAATCTGTAAATTGTGGTCATTTGTGTTTGAACTTTCTCGCATCTCAGTCATGATTTGTATATCTGGAAGGAGTTCGGAATTTACATGCGAATTTTTTCCTCCCATCGATTTGTCTTCATCATTAAAATGGGAAATAGGATTGGTCGATCTAATGACCTACAATTCTATCCCAAATATAGAGAAAGGTATTAACGATAAATTTTATTATGGAAACTCTGAAGAAATCGTATTTCCAGAAGGAACATATGAAATTGATGATATAAACGACTTTTTAAAAAATGAACTGCAAAAAAAGAACAAAGAATATCCTAATGAAACACCGACAAAACTTGTTATTAAAGCAAATAATAATACTTTAAAAACTGAAGTTTTTTGTAATAAACGTATTTTTTTTAAAAAAGATAGTATAGCATCTTTATTAGGTTTTGAAGATGCGGATGAAGTGCCTGAAAATAAATGGCAAACATCAACCAATCAAGCAGCTATTGTCAAAGTGGATGTAATTAGGGTTGTATGCGATGTAATTAGGGGGTCATATAAGGATGGAATTGAAGGCCACGTATTACACGAATTTTATCCTGTTGTAGAACCTGGATTCAAAATAGTCGAAAAACCTACAAACGTAATTTACTTGCCTATAAACGCTAGAGGACTGTTACATAAAATCAATGTCAGATTAGAAGATCAATATGAAAAGTTAGTAAATTTCAGAGATGAAAATATAATAATCCGTCTACACCTAAGAAGCGCATGACAACATTTTCAATCTTGTCAACCTTGTTTCAACATTCAAAAACCAGTTATAATTTATTTGCCTGCTTGACATTCAAAGTTATTTGCATTAGCTTGTTTTGGCTACTCTCAAGGAAAGAACTTGTTTGTAGTCGGCCTTGCCTTGACATTTAAAAATATTACATCAGCTTGTTTGGCCTGCCTCACGGAAAAAGTGGTTCTAGCTAACCTTGTCTCAACATTGCATCAGCTTGAAAACTTAAAGGTTAAATATTGTTGTCTTCCCAGAATAGTATTTCCAAGGTTAAAAAGACAAGTATAAATACCAACGATTTAGAATTCATATTTATCCAACTTTCAACAATGGCATCTCTAACCATCTGTAACAGAAATAATGTTTTTGTAGAAATTTTGATGGTAAATCAGAAAAAGATGTGGGCGTTTGGTGGGTATTTAAAACCCGTCAAATCATATGTTTCGGCTGACGAGTTCGTCTTTATTTTCAAGAACGATGTGGACGCTAAAAATTCGACAATCATCGCAAGTGACAAGCATTTAAAAGAACTTCAAGCGCTTTTTGATAAAAATGAAGTAGGAATCAAGATAACACCAGCATCATTTTTCGCACATATCGAAATGATAGATGATGTAGAAGCTCAAGTGGATGAATGTTGGGTGCCACAGCCCATGGAAGTAGATTGATTGTATTTTTATGTAATAAAAAATATTATAAAATGTATTTTTTTTGTTTTCATTTATATTCTTAGTCAACCTTGGCTTAACATTCTAAAAGTATTGCATCAGATTGTTTGGTTGCTTCGAGGAAAAAATGTGATTGTAGCTAACCTTGTCTTGACATTGCATCAGCTTGAAAACTTAAAGGTTAAAGATTGTTGTTTTTCCAGAATAGTGGGGGTGTTAAAGATATTTTATAAGTATAAATACCGTTGATTTAGAATTCATTTTTATCCAACTTATCATCATGGCTACATTGACCATCTGTTGCAGAAGCAATGTCTTTGTAGACATTTTGTATGTGGAGAGGGAGAAGATGGTTGTATTTGGCGGGTTTTTGAAACCCGTCAAATCATTTCTGACGGCGAGGGAGTTCATAGAAGATTTCAAAAAGGATGTGGAGGCTGCTGCTACGGTTATTTCCAGCGATCAGCATTGCGAGGAAATACAGTCAATTTTTGATAGGAGCGGCATGCAGCTGAAAGTGACACCGCTATCTTTCTATGAACACTTTTCACCTATAGACGGTGTGGAGGCACAGGTGGAAGAGCGATGGCTATGATACTGTATTTTTCTGTAAATAAAATATTATAATTGTATTTTTTTGTTTTCATTTATAACATTATTTTTCCTATCATCAGTGTTAAAGTAGACTTCATACAAGTTGAACATGGGTTTTGTATTTACAGCAACTCACATTCCAAAATATAAATTGCAAATAAGCCCAACCAAAATCATTCGCCGACCGAAACTTGAAGAGTTAACATTGAGTAATCAATTATTTCTTAAATCCCTCCCTGGTTATAAATTAAATAGCAATTATGGATCAAATATTAAATATTAATTCGTAAATTATTAACAATGATTCTATTATAGATTATGAATGGCATTCACATAATCCATACTCTTCTAATTCATATGGTAATAGTGATGAAATTAGAATACCTGTACACCAACAGGATGTGTACACATTACCCAGTAAAAGTTTTTTATTAATAGAAGGTAAAATAGTAAAAGATGATGAAACTATTGATAGTTCTACCGAACTTATTAGCAATGCAATAGCATTTATGTTTGAAGAAATACGTTATGAATTATGCGGAACAGAAATAGACAGAGTTAAAAATGTTGGTATTACAACAACTATGAAAAATATTTTAACATTGCGGCCTGGTGAAGGAAATTTAATCAAGAATTCTGGATGGTCAACAGACACATCGTCTTTATCAGAAAAGGGTACTTTTTCTTATTGCATAGCACTAAGACTTTGGCTTGGTTTCGCTGAAGATTATAAACACATTATTTTAAATGTTAAACAAGAATTAGTTTTATTACGATCTTCTACAGACAAAAATGCAATTCTTCAAAAAACTGCAGTAGCAACACCTTTTAAAATAAATATATCTAAAATTGTATGGAAAATTCCTTACGTGCGAGTTGATGATGAAATAAAATTATCTTTATTGAAAATGATGGATCAAGACCGACCAATATCGTTACCTTTCAGACGCTGGCAACTACATGATTATCCTGTTCTACCATCGTCAAAAAATCAAACTTGGACTGTTAAAACTTCGTCTATGTTAGAGAAACCGCGATATGTAATTATTGGATTTCAAACAGGAAAAAAAGATAGCTATACACATATCGCCGGTCATTTTGATTTTTGCAAGATTGAGAACATTAAACTCTATTTAAATTCAAAATATTATCCTTATGATAATATAAATGGAAACAAAGCAATTATATATGATTTTTATAGCAAATTTCAGTCATCATATTACCAAGGAAGTGATGATCAACCTTTTCTTGACAAACTTGTTTTTCTCCAAAAAACGCCATTATTTGTGATTGACTGTTCGAAGCAGGTGGATACATTAAAAACAGGTTCATTAGATGTAAGACTTGAACTACAAACTGCTGAAGATTTTCCAGCCAACACAGCCTGTTATTGTCTAATTATTCATGATGCTCTTGTCCAATACACACCACTTTCAGGAATTGTTAAAAAAATAATGTAGAAAAATTATTTTAAACTAATAAAAATTTTATTTACATAACATATGTTTCTTTATTTACACTTTAATACAATATATCACATTTAATTCGTTTCATCACTGTCACCATCATTCATTAAATCTTGTGACATTTGATTTTTGAGCAATTCTTTTAATAAAAAATGACCATAGGCTAATGTTGTAATACCATCGTCACAAATAAATCTCTTATCATCGTCAGCACTAAGAGCCAATTTATCCACTGTTATTGTTTGTACAATGTGTTTTTTTGATCTAAATGTTACAATACTTTTTCTTATATTAATAAAAGATTTCAAACAATTTTTATAATCCTCAAACTGGATAGTCTTAAGAGCGGCTTTGGTTATCCCTTTGGCTTTTTTTGTAACATCATTTACGGTTTTAAAAGTATATAATTTAGCTCTTAGCCCGACAAACTCTAATAGACCAACACCTTTACACTCATCTTTAAAACATCCTAATTTTTTTTCATTATCATTAAAATAACCTTCATGTGTGGCAGGAAGGTCTGACATGTCAAAATATTTTCTAACAGTTAAATTTTGTTTTATATCCAAATAAAAATTGTCTGTAAAAATTTTATAAAAAAGCCCATCTGTATCCATATAGAGTAAATTAAGATTAGTTTTGTACATACTTTTCATCACATCATAATGCATTTCATACATATGGGTTTTACTTATTTCCAATACAGTAAAACCTATATATATTGGCTTATTGAAATAAAGTGACTCTTTTTGTAATTCTACAGCACAGAGCGATTGATCATAAATTATACGATTCAAAAACGATGGTTGACTAATTAATTTATTTAATTTTCTTGTTGTGTTTACAAGTTTTAGATTCTTTCTTTTTCTAATATTTTCAATAGTTTTACCAAACATTGCATTTATTACAAATTTATAAAAATCTTTTTTTGCATTTTGTCTTTTTTGTGTGTTGTATAAAACATATGACGCCAACCAAGGACTTTGTTTGAATCCCATAATTCTATGTATTTTTGTAAGAACTAAACCATGGTTTAACGCTTGTTTTAAATTTACATAATGACACACATATTTCTTTTTTGGTTCTAGAGTAGTTAGCAATTTAGCTTGCTTACTACCTAAAGGACATTTAATTTCAGGTAGGAAAGGAAGTTCATTGTGTTGGGAATGAAGTGATGTGGGGTATTCTACATCAACTTCTAGGATATAACCAATTGGTGAATCATCTGGAATGGACATGACATTGAAGGAATGCAAATTTTTTGTTACCCATTTGAAGGATTTTAATGGTAAAGGTCTCATCATGCTAAATCCATATAAATTCGTGGCGTCAATGTAAATCAAACAAGATGAAGGTGTGTCTGATTTATAATTATTTTGCAACGGATTGTTTACTTCAGCATGTCTAGTTACACATGTAGTTATTCCGCCTCTAATCCCATTTTCAATAAAAAGATATTTGTCATAATCTTGGAATAATTCCAATTCAATTTTAGTGAATTTAAGCATAGCATCAAACGTTAAACCTGGTAATGTGTAATAATATGCACAATCTAAGCCATAATTTTCAATAGATAAACTTCTAAAATTCTCAAACACATCACACAACAACAAAATATCAATAAGCAAATACAAATCGCTATATTCCCCTAAAGTTGTACATTTAAAATGATTCCATACAGTTATTGCATGTTCATAGTCTGCATCTGATATATCATTTGCTTCAAGGTGATTATAAAATTTATCTTTAGACGGTAGTTCAACTTCTTCCAACTTGTTCCAAGAATCGGTGTAATTATAGGGATATACACCTTTCCTTGTTACAAGATGCATATCATTTTCAGAAAAATGTTTACTTGTATGATTAAATTTATTACGTGGTAGATTATTAGTCAATTTACTTAAACTGGAACTCATAAATTTAAATGTATCAATAAATCTTAATGTAATTCCATTAATAGTTTTTTTTGGAAAAAGTTATGTATTTTTCGCTAGTATTAGGAATTACATTAATATCTTGTGAATCAAAACCCAATTGTCGAACAATAAAATGACTGTCATAATTTGAACTACCGTGTATAAATATTGGGAGAAATTTTTGATTAATTCTTTGTAAATTGCAAGAATTGCATAAAACTGATCTAAAATTACCAGTAACATGACAGTGATCACGCACTGCTGTATTAAGCATGCTAAATTCACAATCACATGCTTCACAATTAGTAGCCATTCTAAATTTTAACTTTTCAACATCACTCATTTTTTTTATGGGTTTCTTTTGTTTATAAATCTCTCCAATTGTATTTGCAATTGATATAAGATGAGTCATAAATTTTTTCGCTGCATCTTTTCCACGATATATAATCGGTTTGTTAGGTAATTCACTCAAAATATATTCGGGTAAATTTCCATCAACAACCAAATATATACCAAAAGACATAGGTTCGTGGATATCATTTAATTTTGTTTTTAACTTATTTTTTGATCTACATTTCTTAATAAACATTCAAAATCTGCATATAATACAAAAGGTATGCGAAATTTGCGATTAAAATTTTTGAATTTTAAAATATCTTCTCCCTCTGAAGGCATTTTCACTTTTAGAGGTTTTTTTTTTTACAGTGTAATATATGCTTTTTTAACAATTTTCGTTTATTTTTTAAAGTAAAATGACACAAACATCTTTTACAAAATACTGTTTTATGACCATTTTTACTTATCTGACTATTTACTAATCGGGAAAAATCACTAATATAACAATAATGACTAGAACCTTTATCATCTGTTATAAAAAATAAATCATAATGATTTCTTTTAACTTTACTACATACTCTTAATGGAAACACTTCCCTATCATTATTAATTCCATAAACATTCACACTAACTCTAGGATTATTTTTTTCAAATTTTGAAATTTGATTTAATGGTGTTGGAAATTTTATACCTGTAACATTAAATTTGTTAGCTAAATTATAATAGCGTCTATTTACAATGTGTACATTTTTTAAATCAGTTGTTATATATGGAACTAACAATGACCACAAAAAACATTTATTATCATACAAATTTCGTGGATTAATAATTGCATTTTTATTTTTTATAAAATCGGGGAGTGGAATGAACGAACTTGCACTCAATGGATTATATCTACTAAAACGCAATATAATACCATCAATTCGCTCTAAAGTCCAACCAGAGCCCTTACCTTCGTATTCAATTTCTTCGTAGCATATTTTTCTACTTAATTTTCCTAAAATTAAATTCAAATTTGAATCCAAATACACTGGCACACTTTTTGTTTTAAAATATCGCAACTGTCTTTCTCTTGTCAAAGGTTTTACATACGATGTTTCAACTACAATATTAAATTTTAAAATAGCATATTCATTTAACATTTGACTAATAAGATTTTTCATTTTATCTTTACTATTTTCTAAAAACGTGCAAGTATCTGCCACACCTAACATATTACCTAAATAAAACGTTTTTAGGTTTCCTCTAAAGGCGTGTTCAACTTGAACAAAATGATTCATTTTTCTGAAAAAAAGGAAAAAATTAAAAATAGAAAAGTACACTATAATAAATCTCTTTTTTATTTATATAAACAATATACAATTTTAACATAAATAATAACTAAAATATCTAATTGTGACAAAGAAATCAACTTAATTATAACGACTAAATTTTTCAATATTTACAACATCAATAGCTGCGTTTTCAAAACCTTGAAGCTTTGAACCTACATCTACTAATAAATCGTTAATTCTTTTTAATATAGGATCGCTTGATTTCTCTGCAAGAAAATATGCTTTTTTCGAAACTTTCGTCCAGTACTGTTTTTCTGAACAATTTTTGAGGTCTTTACAATCAGTTACTTCTATTTTAATTAAATGTGAACCCTGTTCACCGGGAGTTGTGATTTTACTTCTTTTACCATTTTTTACATACTGAACAACCTGTTTGACTATTGGTAATTTACTGGAACGTTTTAATTTTTTATTAGATTTTTTAAACATTTTTTCAAATTTGTCACTGTCGTCATCAAAATCGGTATCATCATCATCATCTGAATATGATTCTGATTTTGACGATGACGATGCAACAGAACTGGACGATGACATTGAATTGCGTTTTTTATTTTTTTTAGTTAATTTACGTTTTCTAGATTTTTTTTCTTCATCTTTTTTAGCGTCAAAATTTCTACTTAAAATGGCTCTAATAATATTTATAAAATTTTGTACAGCTTCAAGAGGAAAAAGTTTATCTTTGATATTTTTTCTCTTTAAAGGTGTAGATAAAATTTGACAAATTTCTTCAAAGTTCATTTCTTTGTCATTAATCGCAAATATTTTATGTTGGGATTCTACATGCAATAAAATCCCATTTGATAGTTCAATAAATAATGCCCTTATTATAAAAAAAATATTACATAATTCTGCATTACTGCACACATCAGAATTAATTTTTAAATCGTTCACTACAACTTCCCATTTTCCTAATGTCGTCATTCCAATTAAAATCAATTGTTCTAATAAATTAACAACATTAATTTTCATCCTATTGTCTTCATAACGGCTGGTGGATGGTGTCTCCAAATTTTGAATTATATTTCTCTTTGGAGGACAGTCAACCGTACAGTCGACGTAGACAATGTCAGATGGTTGTTGGGATGACATTACTGAAAAAATAAAAAACCTATTTTTTATCAGTCGAACCAAAACCCGAATCACCTCTTTCAGTAACAGGTAATTCACAAAAAAATTCTTCTAATTTAGGATATAATATTACTTCACAAATTAGCTGAGCTATTTTATCCCCTCTTTTTACAACAAAATCTTCACACGAATGATTAAATAAAATTATTTGTATATTTCCTGTATAATCGTTATCAATTACACCAGCGTCCAATATTAATAAAATAATTTAATGCTAACCCCGATCTGGGAACTATTCTTCCATAACAATTTTTGGGTAAACTAATTGCTAAATCGGTTTTAATTAATTTTCTATTTAACTTAGGAACTATATAATCGTAAGCGCTTCTGAGATCAAATCCAGCAGCATTAGCCGTTCCTTTTTCTGGTGTAAATGCATTAGATGTTAATTTACGGAATCCTAAAATTGGTTGTTGATTCATAACTGAAAGACCAAACATAACTATTGTTAGGTCAACAAATACTAAAAAAATTTACTAGAATTACATATGTGATTTTTGTATTCTCACAAAAATTAAAAACAATTTTTGGATAAAACAAGTAATGCATTAATTTTTGTTAATATGTTTACAATATAAAAAAAGTTTTTTTAAATTAAAAATATTAACTCACCTATTAGTGGTAGTTGAAAGAAGACTAAACAAAAAGCAGCAACGATTAAGATTTGTAAAGTTGTAGTGAACTGATGGTGTAACAGTGCAAGCAGAACTGGTAGATGATCCAAACAAAAAAGCAGCAGAAATAGTGTAGCGATTACGATTTGTAAAGTTGTAGTGAACTGATGGTGTAACAGTGCAAGCAGAACTGGTAGATGATCCAAACAAAAAAGCAGCAGAAATAGTGTAGCGATTACGATTTGTAAAGTTGTGATGAACTGACGGTGTAACAGTGCAAACAGTGTGGACTGTAGCAGAACTGGTAGACAGATAAAGTATAAAGAAAAATATCTGACTACTTATATACTTGTCTCAGCCTTCGAGGAGAAAACCTTGAATTCGCAATAGCTTAGAAAAAACAACTTTTTAGCACAGCACTTAATGTCAAGATAATTAACAGACAAAATATTCAGAGGTCGGTGCCAAGAAACAAGTTCTTTATTGACTAGTCGAGGTTGGATCTTTAGCAAACCTTCTTTGGAATTTTCTACAAGATTATAAAAGTCAAGATATCTAATGCAAAGACAGAACAAGGTTATAAGCTGATTCCCATACAAAAACCTTGTATTATTATATAATTTCTATCGTAGCCAAATTTAGATTTCTCTAGAGAATGATTCATTAACATCTTACTCTCCTCTTAAATATCTTTTCTTCAAAATATAATCAAAACAAGCGTTTTTGTCATTAAGTGCTGCTAAATCAATTGAGACTTTGCGTACATCATCAATAGAACATTCTCTGATATTGAAAATGTTAAATAGTGGCGATATGACACATTTATCACACCAACTTTCGCATTTTCATATAAGATCAACTAACAAGTCATCCCTATATACAACATCTGGGATAAAGATATAACATGCTTTTTTTATATCAAAATCGTCTTTGAAAAGAACATATTCACTCATACATTCGTGACACAAAAAAAATGAATCATTTCCATAGTGAAACTTTTGAATTATTATGTAATTTCTATCGTAACCAAATTTAGGTTTCTCTGGAGGATGGTTCATTAACATGACAAAGTCTGTATGCGAAACATTATTCCAGTCTATATTTTCATATAAATAACCCTGTGTATCACACTTTAAATTCATCCATGTTTTCTTACAAATTGTTTTTAAATATTTTTGAATAGTCACTGGTAGTTCTAACTTATCTATATCTTGAAATCGTTTCACTTGACCGCAAACTTTTTCCGAACATAATTGAAATAAACTCACTGCTGACAATGACATTATAGTACACTAATAATTGTGACTACGTTCACCAGCTATTTATAGCCAAAAAAATAACGCAATACTATTGGTTGAAAAAAACTCTTTTACTATTGGATGAAATAGTTGTCATGGCTACCGTTGCTCTAATGTTGATACAAGATATTTTAATTGCTGCAATACGTTAGTATAAGCTGAAGGTTTTTTTAAACGTTCAATTTCAAAAATTGATAAATTATTCTTTTCTACCTTAACTAATGTATTTAAAAACTCGTCATATTCTAAGACTGTGTTATTGTTGAAAAAATATAGTAATCCTTTTGTATATCTAAATATTGATTCCATATTAGAAGGTAAAGTGTTAAATGTTTTATATATAAGTCCATAACTCTTTCCAGTAAAACTACATTCATCTAATTCCATAAAATAAACATCGTTGAAAAATAGAAAAGTACGTCCTGAATATGAATTAACTACACCATTAATTTTCATATTTGATCTAGCGCCAAGAACGCTAATATGTTTTGGATAGCCAACTTCAAGTTTTAAGGAGGGAAATTCAAGCATATATATGTTGTTCTTAATAAAAAGTACAATTTGTCCCGACGGTCTTTGGTAAAGAAAATCATTTTTTTCATAATCTGGTGGAAGAAACAGTAACCAGTCTGTTATAAGTTGTGGTTTGCTATAATGTTTATCTTCCAAATTTACTATCCAAAACCATTTTTTGTAAAATATATATAGTTGTTGATTAATTATTAAAAATGTTTTCAAATTATTCAAATCACATAAATCTGGTTCTTCAACCACAGATACCGTTGTCTCTGCTGTAGTATATGTAGTCGGTGTAGTTGAACTGAAATAAGTGGGTGTTGTCGTTCCATATAAACTTTGTACAGCTAATATATCATCCTTTCCTAGATCGATTTTATCATAGTTATAATATGGAAACATTATAGACGTTACATCATTTGAATGTAATATACCCAACGTATGTCCAATTTCATGAATTAAAACAGCTAATAAACTAGTTGTATCTGGGTGACATTTAGTAATATCCATTTCTAAACACCAAGATTCATCAGAATCAACATGTATTTCAACTGTTGAATAATCATATTTAGGAAAATATGCATGGGCAACTTTATTACCTTTACCATCTAAACTATTGGAACAAGTATCGGATAGTTTGTGAAATTTGTGCGTTCTTCTTTTATTAGAAATTAAAATGTCTTGTTCGTATTTATCATATGAAAAAATTAAATCTGTATGTTGTGCCCAAGTATTAAAAGCCTCCTTAGTTATATTTATAATAGTTTTATTGGCATAAGAGTAATACCATTTTAAATATTTCTTATTCCATTTCCTCGTATATGTTGAAAAACCAAACACATCATCCTGCAAACCACACCTCGGTGTTTTCATTAATTCTAAAGTCTCATTGGTAATTTCTCCATTAACAGTTAAATTATAGAATTCTTGAAAGAGAAGTAAAGCATCCGTTAGTGTTGTTGAATCAACGTTAGAAATGGAATTGTTTAAAGTATTCAAATAACCAAAATTAGATAAATGTTCTAAAACAAATGAAGTTTCATTTTCCGTTTTAACAAAAACGGGTAATAATAAAAATATAAATATCATCATTACAACGTCTTGGTACAATTGACTGCAATAACGACCAATAAATACATTTTATTTTTTCAGATCAACTAAGTATTGACAATATGTTTCATGATTGAACATGTTTAAAATATGTTTCATGATTGAACATGTTTGGACATGTTTGAACATGTCAACATTCATACATATATTGTCATGATACGTCACTACACGATGTAGAGGTGACATCATTATAACATACGTAATTCGTTGACGCTACAGATACGTAAAAAACATAATAAACGATGTAGAGGTGACATCATTATAATATACGTAATTCGTGTTGCCAATAGAATAGCACGTCACTGGGGTGACGCTACAGATATGTAAAAAACATAATAAACGTCACTACACACATACGTAATTCGACGTCACCCGATGACATATGGTGGTGGTGGCGTCACTATAGTGACGTATTGTGGTGATGACGTCACTATAGTGACGTATGGTGGTGATGACGTCACTATAGTGACGTCAAAAATATGAGGGGGTGGTTGGGGGTGGTAATTACAGAAAACTACCCCCGGCGGGGTTGGCAACTCTCTACTACTCATATAGTTTAAATAAACCTGCCATCTATCCATCGAACAAGTGAAAAAATTCTACCATTCTTGAATTAGCACGAAAAAGAAACAGAAGAAATAAATGCATGAACCTGCACCCAAAAATCCAACTAAATTAAGGTATGAGCAGCGCACAAGAAATATTCAGCCTGAGGGCATAACATCTTGATTCAGGCTTGTATGTCCGAGTAGACAATAAGGGCATTTAGTCACATCCAAACCAAATTATTTAGAAACACTTACAATAACATTCACTATCTTCAATTTACCATCACCATAGTGTGTTTCAAATGCTCTGCCAGGAAGGAGTCAAAATTTACTAAAAATTCAATTAAACCTAAAAATTTGCCTTGATCAAGTAATACTAAATGTTTGTGAGAACCACGTTTTCGATAAAAAGAAACATGCTTTAAAAAGAATATTGATTTTTTTTAAATTTATTTGTTGCTGTTATTTTTAACTGTTGTTTTCCTTTCAATTTTATATCTTTTGGTGTACAAATCATAGATATAGTAAAGCTTTTTATTTTTTTTATTTTGTTAAAAAAATACAAGAAAAGTATTTAAAGGAATATTGATATTCTAAAAGCACATAGCGATTCCAGACTTGGTTATGGTTATAACTGATTATAAACCAGGAAAAAAAGTTATTTTTGGTATGTTTATAGGTATCTTAATATATAAACATACAACAATGTCATTTTTTGAGCTTAAAAAAAATCAAGTGTACATCCTTAAGATTTTCCTTAAGTATAAAATTATTTTTACGGAAAATAGGAGTTATATTTATTCAATTTGATTGAAAACAATTTGAAAGGAAAATTTGGACTTTCTCATTTATTGATCAAAACTTATATCATTCGGATGAATTATAAGCGTTTCTATTTTAGTAAAGGCTTGCAAATGCTCAACATAGTGATTTTTTTTTTAACATAATGTCAAACAAGCACTTCCAAAAATAAAAAACTCATTTTTCGGCCTGAGACCAGTGGCGCCGATAAGAACCCGCGGGCCCCCTAGCAAGTTTGTTCATCGGGCCCCCCTCTCCCAATAATCTTTAAAAACATTACGGGTATTTCCACCTAAGCTTGCACTTGGGCAATGTTGGCGGGGGTGGGTGGATGCTAGGCAAAGACCTTTCTGCGACCATTCCACTACTGATGTAGACATCACTTAATAGAATTTCGTATTTCACCTATTCTAGCGCCTTCACGCAGGCCGCGAGGACAGTTGATGCAACCCGCATGACTGCAGACAATGTTTTTGACCTAGGGTAGTAGAGAATTTCTATCGATCGATCAAGTGTCAGTTTAGCTTATTTTAGTAATTTCTTGACAATACTCATAAAAATATTGTTATGATAGGGGGGGGCCTGTCACGGGTCCGGGTCCTGGGTAAATTTCCCGAAAAATTCCGGTCAAGGCTCACGGGCCCCCCAGCTCGAGGGCCCCCCGCACCGCGGGCCCGCTATCGCCGCCACTGCCTGAAACAAATTCAAAATGTTAAAGCTGTTTCATGCTAACATTGTATTTTCTTTTAATGCTTAGTAATTGATACATTATTTTAAATGGTCTGGAAATGTTTATAAATTATTCTCATACCCATTTTCAGTCTACCAATTTAAACTTATAGATACATATACCAATAGGTTAATGATATACAAGGTATGGCTAGAAAAAAAAACTGGATTTTTGCTGTAACATTTTTTTCCCTTAACAACTTTCACATTATCCCCTTCAATATACTCCCCTCCAAGATTCCTATACACTGCTCCATTAGAATTTTCCATTATTCAAAACAGTGTTTCAAATCATTTTCATAGTCTCCGTCGCTTTTTCTTTCACAGCTTCAACTGTCTCATCAACAGTTTCAATGCTTCCTTCACTTTTGGGAACATAAAAAAGTCACATGGGGCTAGGTCTGGTGAGTAGGGTGGATTTTCCAACACAGGGATCCCATGCTTAGCCAAAAACAACTTAACAATCAGTGCAGTGTGGGCTGGAGGGTTGTCCTGATGAAGAATCCATGATTTGTTTTTCCACAACTCAGGTCGCTTTCTTCTTACTTGCTCACGGAGAGTAGATAGAACCTCAACATAATAATCCTATTCACTGTTTGACATTCAGGCACCCAATTTACATACAGAATCTCACGGATGTCGAAAAAACATCATCATGGCTTTGAATTTTGATTTGAACATTCGCGCTTTCTTCATTCTTGGTGAAAACTCTACCAGTGCATTGATTAACACTTAGTTTTCGAGTTATAGGTAAAAAACCACGATTCTTCATACGTAATTACTCTTTCCTTTTTTTAATGATCCTTTTTGATGTTTTTTTCAAAATATCAGAACAAATATTCATTCATGAGTTCAGGCGTGAGGATCTTGGGCACCATGTTTGAAGAAACTTTCCTCATGTAAAATCTGTCAAACTGTTTCTTTGTCGACTCCTACAGTCTTGGCAACTGCACGAGCTGGAATGTGGAAGGGGGATGTCAGGCAACTTGACAATATGGCGTTTGGCCTTGAGGCTTGTGCTGTTTGTCTTACAAAAATCAGACCTGTTATTTTCTATCCATACTGTGTATGAGAGAGTAATATCTAATTGGATATCCAAATTTTTTGATATTAGGGATCCTCAAAACATTACGTTGAAATTAATAAATAGATTTCTAAACTCAAAAACATAAATGAACGAATTAAATTATTATATGGATGCATAAGGATTTAAAGTAAAAACAATAGGAACTTGTTCAGAGCGCATACGAACCCTATAAAGGCTACAGGCTGATATATATCAAGTTTAGTAAAGTAACAGCCACTAACCGATATTTCAATTCATTGTCTTTTTTTTTTTTATATAAAGCTATCTACATCTGAGATTATTCCTAAAATATAGCCTCTAAAGACCTCCAAAAATTCTAGAATGGGAGTTGTTGGTAAAAAAAAATTCAAAAATATATTAATGGAGGTGTTATAAACGAAGTAATTTCTCAAAATCAACTCTACCAATTTGAAGGGCCAACGATCAATGTGTTTTACTACAAACAAAATAATGTAAGTGCCATTACAAAATAATATTTATAATTATTACATTATGTTAAACTACTAATGTAACAAAAATGACTAATTGCATGATTGATAGACTTTAGTTAAAAGTGGCCCAATAATCTCATTTACCATCACATCTTTTTCAGATTTTTAGTAGTTATACAAAATACTATACCATGACAGTCGTAAAAACTGTAATATAATATTTTCTATTATAACAAAAAAAAATTGTTATAAATCAAAACAAAAACTGTTAAGATATTCACTATATTGGTCAAATTATACATATTTTAGCAACACTGTCAAAATTGCATATTTGATTCTGGCCTTTCTCACATACAACAAACCACTATGACTTAAAGGTTTAAGGATAAGAAATTAACCAATAAGTTAGTTTAATAAAGTTACTTTATGAAAATTACGTATATCAGGTCATTTCTTTTTCATAAGGATTGGTAAATAAGAACAGCTACTATGAATTGACTACAGTAGGTATCTACGAGTCACATCAACATTTAAACTGGTAAAAATTTTATTTATACATAATAAAACAAATTCATATTATTTTACAAAATAAATTTTGTACAAGAATAATGTTTTAATTATAATTTAATTGAACATTTTTGTTATAGAATATATAAGTTTAGGATTACATTAATTTGTACGTTGTATAAATGGTAACTAAAAAAAAAAAAAAAAAAAAACATAAATGCATTGTGAATTGTACATATCCACACATATACAATATTGAACACTCTTATATATGTATATAACATTGTAAACAATTAAAAATAATAATACAATTATCTAAATAAACACATCTTGACTGGATTCTGACTGAAAGCTCTTACTTCTGTTTCGCAGAAGAATGTGAAGTGATGTAAATATATTTCTGAAATCAAATTTTACATCATAGATAAGCGATCATTTACATTAACAGACAAAACATTTTGGCGAATTATTAAAAATGTTATTACTCACAGATAATAAACTATTCACTGAAACTAAACTGATCTTTAAATTTGTCACACCTCATATTTTACATTCATTTACATAATTTAAACTGAAACAAATTTGAAACCTATTATTATTTAAAAAATACAAAAAGACTTTTAAATATTTAAAAAATGAATAAAATAATAATTATTTTCCCTTCACCAGTTGGGTCGTGCTTTGATGCATGTTACAAGAGAGTATGTATTTTACCAAATACAAACCACAAAGGAGTAAGAATTTTTAACGTGAAAACTTATTTCTTTAACTCAAAATAACAACATATTTTAAATAAAAAAAAGTATTTACTTTTAGAATTTTTTTAACATGTGATATTCTTGGAAACAAGGATATACACTTAGGTAATAGTAAAGTCTACTCCAAAGTAAAAATTCTATATAATCTTTATACAATTTTACATCAAACACATCTAAACAACCACAAATAAGATCCAACATTAACTACTCTTTTCACAGCTAACTAGTAATAAAGCGTGCCAAACAATGTAAACATGTGTGTTAAAGAGGTAAAACAAGTAATTGTTTTACATGCCAGATGGCACTGATAATGTTACCAGCAGATGTGTTGTGATAAATAAATATTTAGGAAGTCTATTTAGTTCAACATTATGCTGTTAGATCTCAGGACATTGACAAAATAAAATAGGTTTAGAGTAATGTCAAAAATGGCAAATGCTGTACGTACTTGTTTGGGAACTTACAGCAATTACCAAGCACACTCTTTTGGGATCATTACGCTTACTCGTCAAAAGGTTAAAAAGTATCAATTCTAAAATCAAAGTATTCACCATTTATATTCAACAAATTAATAACTACATAGTAGAAACTCATTAATTCGGACTAATAGGGACTCTACATTGGGCAAAGTAAACAAAGTCAATATAAAATGAGCCAAGGTATGATTAAAATACTGCATAAAAGGGCTAATCCAGACAAATGAAATTGGAAAAACCATTTACAGCCTCATCAAGAGATTGATCTGGAGTCATTCAAATGCTTTTCACACCACTTGTTTCCTTTCCCACATTAAATTTCAAGACAGTTTTTGTAAATCATTGTTTTTCATTCATATGTTTGAAACAGTCTGTATGGCCACAATATAACCTTGTCTTTACATATCTTGCCTTCGGCTAGCTTACTCAATGACATCACAGTACTCAAGAGAAAATAATATATAAAAGTTTCAAAATCACGAATTAAAAAAAACAATGTTGAAATACAAAATACAGTGTGCAGCGTAACACACAGAATTACCAACTAACAGTGAAGGATACAGTCCATACAAGCAGAGTCCTTGGGGAGGGGTAGTGAAAGCAAGTGAGTCACAGTAGCAGTAGATCAACAACTACCCTCTAAATCATAAAATGGAGTCACTCACCTTTATCTTATCTCACACAACTTATCTTTTTATCAATATTTTATATTACTTTTTAAGACTGTCCAGATTATTGAGGTTCTACTATCTACAACATTTTTAATTCCCTAAACACTCAAAAAAAATATTTTTTTTCAAAACTACATTGGTCTAAATTAAAAATGATAATAAAATATTACCAAATATAAAATTATGACAAACCTCTACCTTATATTTTCGATCAAAAACATTACACAGCAGAACTCTTGCCTTCAAAATGTCCAGATCATCCACAGAAATAAAGACATGGACACAAGCTTTGTCTTCTTTTTGCATTAGCACTTTATGGTCTCTTGCCCAGACACTAGAGCTTACTTCACTTCCCTTACTGAATTCCTCTTCTCTGAACAGACAAACTTAGATCGATCAATTTTTAATTCCCAGTAAGAATTGGAAAAATTACAGTTCTCTCACTGTTTTTGTTGTTGTTAATCTCATATTTCACACTCTACCTAACAAACTTAACAATAATTCCTGGTGGTTTGTCACTATTTTTCTAGTTCCGGAAAAAAACAGGCATCAGCCAAGTTGTCATTTATTTGTTAATTCAATATTCAACCTACTGTTTTTAAGGCACCCAAACTCCTCCGTGATACAATATGTTTCTATGGTGTTCATCCTAAAGTACTACTTACATAAAACTGCCAATTCATACTTCACGAACCATAACACAATTTATCAACACCAAATTTTCAGAAGACAAAATTTAGAATATTTTAAAACAATCTTCCAGTGTATTAGTTTGGTCCTGAAGCTTACAGTTTTCCTCAATATTGTTATTATTAAATTCAATTATCCGGTAAAAGTCTTCATCTTTTTCTTCCTTCTGTTATCTACTACAACATGAATTTGTTAGCAATTGTTGGGTTCTCCTTTCGTGGTGGACTTTTCTTGTTTCTTCTTCATTATTTTCGCTATATTTTATATATAAATAATAGTTTTAACTTAAATGAACGACTTTAATAATCTTCCTAAATCCCATTATTTTAATGAAATGTATTTTTTATACAACTTCAACAAAACAATAGAAATGATTGATTAGTGACAGAATCTAATAAAACTAATTTGATTTAAGGTGAAGCTAGCACGATTCATGTCAGTTGTTTTCCGAGAGGTCACAGCACTAGTCTATTTTGGTAGTGTGCTCAGTCTGTAAAACTAGATCCCCACCTTCTCCCACCATTGGCCATCGCCGGCTAGAGAAGAGACAGACAACTTTAAGTCTTTTCCCTTCTTCTCTTCACTAGTAACTAGTCTCCAACCTTTTTGTATTTACAACTATATTACAAGCAGGCACCCTGTTTGTTTTTATGCACTGTTGTTTTATTAGTCAACATTTTAACTTACCAGTAAAACTGTTCCTAATAACTGCTGAATGCTTTTTAAAAACCATATAAATTAGTATCAAATACAATCGTATTGTCACAAGACACATTTTATAATTTCTATTTTATTTTATTAAAATTAAAATTTTCACAAATAGTTTACAATCAAAAATATGTTGTGTTTTATATAAATCAGTATACTCTATCTTATACGTTTATATTTATCAGTTTATTTTCTTAAACGCTATTTTTTTTAACTATAAATTCAAAATAATTAACAATGATAATGAGATTGTAGTTTTTGGTGACATGTTATTTCAAAAATAGCCAAATTTAATTTTGGGGTTTTGAAAAACAACCCCTTTTTGGTGAAACCCCTCAAGTTTTTTGTAAAAAATGGCTCTAACGATTTAGATGAAACTTAACTCAAAAATTAATATAGAATAACCTAGTTTCGTTATTATTATATAGAATACAAATAGAAATATTTTGAGACCTTTTAGAAGAAGTCTAACAGTACCCGAGGAAATGAAGAAAACGATTTCAAAATAGATTCGGTGGAAAATTTGATTAGATAAGGCTCTTAAGTATGATGCTTAAATAGACGTTTACTTCTTTATTTGATATTGGTTTTCTAAGCATTTTAGTTACACAATGTTACGACTAGGTATAATTAAATAAACACAATCAAATCACTCATATAACACTAATACTATACAAAGTGAATCAGACCACCTGTACGCAATGTATAGCGACAGAACCAAATGAGGTACAGGCTTCATTTTAACTAAAATCCCCTCTATTTCGACACTAGAGAACTAAGTAAAAATGTTTTCACATCGCAAAAATAGCCCAAAAAAGCTTTTTTGAGGAGTGGGGGTCGTTTTTTGAAAATTTTTCAAATGTAATGGTAGGTCGAATGATACCTCATTTTGAATGTCTCTGTTCACTGATCAATTTGAAAAAAAAGTTTTAACTTATCTTATTGCGTATGTACAGGATGTTCTAAAACGTCAAAAAAATAGTGTTTAATAGTTAGTTTTATTGGTACCACATAACATAGTCTACATAAACCAAATTTTTATCCTAGATTCATGAGAAGATACCCTTTCCAAAAATGTACTTTAGTTGCCCCTTACTCAAAATTTTTTTAAATACATACAATTTTGGAAAAAAAAGCAGATTAAAACTCAAAAACTCCAAATATAAAGGGTGAATTTTTTTTGTTCTAAATAAAACTTCAAGTTCATACTTAGAAGATGGCAATTAAAAAAAATAATAATTATTATCATTTATACCCTATAGAAAAATATTTATAAAATTAAAAAATCGCAATTTTTGGAATATGAAACTTTTAAACAGGTTAGATTATAAAGGACTTTTTTTATGTAAAAATAAAATTAACAGATTGAAAAATTCAAACCCATATCCTTACAGGGGTGATCCAAAGTTTACAAAAAATTACCACTTTAAAGTCTAACAAATCTTAAAATAATTTTTTTATACATTCAAAAGCTTTAGTTACTATGATTTACACAAGTTAATATAGAAAAAAAAACCTTTATTTTTTATTTTTTCAGAGCACAACCTTAATAAATATATTTTGGTGATGACAAGTTAATAGACACCCTTTGCTATTGCAATGAGATAAACAGATTTCATTTCCCCCTTCCATGTCCACATATATAAAACAAATAATAATAAACAGCCTAACTTAAGACACAAACCATTTTTTATATACTTTGTGTATTTTGGTGTGACTTGAGTTTCCAGGTTTATAGATTGAACATTGCAAGTGTGACAAAATAAAGACATGGATGTTGCCATCTATCAACAGTCAAACCCTAACTGAGATTTGTGTGTCATTTAAAAATGTGTTTTTAAGTTCATTTTTTACAATGTAAGATTTTAACTCTTTGGAGACGCATTTTCAACTAAATTTGCATGCTTATAAATCTATTCACCTCTGAACAATGCAATTTTAACAGGTTTCTTCTGTGTAATTTTCTTTTAAAACCTTTGTAGGGTATAGAAAAAATTAGGCACCATTATTTTTCCTTTTTAAAAAGAATGACCGTTTACACATTTTTTTTTCCATTCCAGTAATACATCGATAGTCAGTTATTTCACTGTCACTCTCTTTATCCAAACCTGATCCAGAATTTTAAAGGAACTTCTCTAATTCTTCAAGTGACAACAGTTTACAACCCATATTTTAAAATACCAATATTGGGATAAACAATTGAGAAAAACCTATAACAATGGAACTAAAAAACATATTTTCATAACTTTACTCACAAACTGCCGGCTGAAACATTTAGATTCATGTTTGTTGAGACTAAGAAAAACAAAAAGGGAAATTTTCTCTTTGAAAAAATATTGCTCCATAATTTTTTATTTTAGTATCACAACTATTTATTTTAGTTATATCACCATCACTCTCACTATCCAAATCTGATCCAGGATTTTGGAGGAACTCCACTATTTTCTAAAGTGACAAACTTTTAGAATCTATATTTCTAAATACAAATATTGGGATAAAAATTGAAAAAAAAAAGAAAAAAAAGCAATAACACCGAGACTAAAAGACTTCGTAACTCAGAGACAATATAAACTAGCCAAATGTTTAGATTTATGAACTGCCGAAGCCTACTGCCGTCATTGAAGCGACAGTTCAAACAGAAGCAAAGCAGAAGTTTGTGACATCAGACGACCTATGTATTGAAATTCATCCTGTAGCGTCAGTTGTGACAGCAGTTAACAATGTATTAATGCAATACATACACAATGGTAAACTGAAGTAAAACTGGTTGGAAAGAATTTGAAAACTTACAGTATAATTAATTTGATATTGATTTATTACAATAAAATATAATATATATACACACTAACAAATTATGTATTACATTTGAACCATACAATTAATCTACATTATAACCAAAGAGTTGATTTTGAATAAAAATATTATTTATATTATTAAGCATGTTTAATAATAAATATACAAATATACTACATTTATCCATAAATAAAACATGTACATAAATTCATATTCAAAGTATTAGAGGTTAGGTATAGTTGTATGAACTATTTGTTCATTTTAATAATAGATTAGTATATCCCACACTTGTATATTAGTTAAAACTAAAATAGCTGCTACAATATAAGCCTAAATATAGATAGTATGCATATCTCTTAGCTCAATCAGTTTTTTAACACTATCTAACATAAAGCTTAACTTAGTTTAGCACTATACGTTTGATTTTATGTACAAAAATGCGCATTTAGAATGTGGGGATATAATGTATAATGTCATCTCTCTATAACAAACATTTAGTTGCCAAATTTATAATAGTTTTCTTTTTCTCTATTGTTTTAGACCTAAGTAATAGATTAAAACAAAATATCTTCTAAATTTTTTTTTTTTACATAAAATTTGTTAACTTTTTTTTATAAATAAAAATGTTAAACTTCTACCAAATGATAGTGATACCCTTAGTTTTATGAAATGTGTTTTGAAACTATCTTACATATTCAGATTCTATAACTATACCCTATTCCACCAGCCTTGGCACCTAATGGATTAGGACACCCTTCCTCTCGCATGCACACTCGCAAGCGCCTTGGTCTGACTGGCCCAGCCAGGCAGATGACTCATACACTGGGGCGTCCAGTAAGCAATTGCTGATTTATAAATCACAAATTTAAATGGCATATTTGAAATCTTTGTTAAATTTAAAAGAAAATGACACCAAACACGACATAATGATGACAATATAATATATGTATTTAAACGTAAGTATTAATTTTGTTGACGACACTTTAAATGGTATTTTTTATTTTATAACTAAAATAAGGACTTAGTGATTATAAAAGTTTAGATTTTTATTAATAAAAAAATGTTTTTTCACCTTAGGTTTTTGACTTGCGCTGCAAGTAATTATTAACAACAGATTTACACTAGTAATTATTAATTTACATTTAACAACAGTTCCTTTGCATTTCAATTTATTTTTAAATTAGTCACCAGTAATTAATTGTTTACTTCCGTCAGTCATTAGCGAGAGTATATTTAGTGCGATTGCTTGGACTTTGTTTGGAGGCGTCCAGGAAATGACTATAATACTATTATACTATTATAATAGCCTACATACTATTTCGTGAAAACTGTTATAAATATGAAATATTTACAAGATAAATAAAATATTAAAGTTTTTAAGACAAATAGTTATTAATGCATTGTTTTTTGATTGTCACATTTGCGTTTTTAGACTATTGCATCTATTTCTTATCAATATCACTATTATAATATAATGTTACTGTTTTTGAAGTTTTAAAGTTAATGTCTCAGTTTTTTTAATATCTTTATCACACCACTGAAATCTATCTATCTTTATCTTTATCTATTATAATTATTGTATTTGTCACTGAAATACAACAAATACATCATAGTCATAACATCTTTTTTGTTGTATCACTATTATCTGATTATTGTTGTTGTAGCGTGTTTAAAAATAGTTTATCTATGGCATCTATGTTCTATTATAATTATTGTATTTGTCACTGAAATTGTTTGTAAATAGTTTATGCCGTAAATTAACAAATAAATAGAGTAAATAATATTTCTGGTTCGTTTATTGTCTATATTTTTAAAACGTCTAAATGTTCACTGAGTGTTAAGTGCATCATGTAAATAATGTACATATACAATTTAATATTTGTTCTAATTATACTATATTTTCTTTCTGATTATTTGTCAGATTTATTATTAATGAATAATAAACTTTTTTTAAATCACAGAACTTTGCGTTTTTTCTAAAAGAAACCTTAGTCCCTTAATTGTTATTGTAACAATACGGCATGTTGTTTGGACTCATTACTATGCATATATTATCATAATCATGTCGTGTTTGGTGTCATTTTCTTTTATATTTAACAAAGATTTCAAAATGCTATTTAAATTTGTGTTTGATCAAATCAACAGTTGCTTACTGGACGCCCCAGTGTATGAGTCTTTTACCTGGCGGCCGGGCCAGCTGTGATTGTGTGTGTGTGTGAGTAAGGGTCTCCTAATCCGTCAGGTGCCACTGCCGGTGGAATAGGGTATAATTTAAATTTATAATTTTCCAAATGCATGGACAAAATGAGTTTAATACAAAGCATTATTAATATAAAGCTATTTGTTATTTCAATACTTACAATTACATAACTAGTACAAACTATATATACAACAAAGAAAAGAATAGTATGAGAAAAGAAAGGGAAGGAAGCCTGTCCACTACCATACTTGACAATCAGAGCTATATGAAATGACAGGAGGGGAAGCTTAGTCATGCACACATAGCCTACTTGTTCTTTTGTTAATTGTAAATGTAAGTCAATAATTCACATATTAGACATCCTTCATATTAATAAAGTTTTAACATTTGTTTCCATATGAGAGTATGTGACTAATATTTTGTGTTTATTTTTACAATTTGGTAATGTCAGAAGTGTATACACAAAATAATCAATACTTTAAAATGACAAAGATGGATGAAAAACAGTCGTATAACTCTAAAAACAAATAAAAGCTTCTAGATTTAAAGTTATTGGATAATGATAGAGTGTTCATATTATAGGTATAATCTATATGGACATTTGCTAATAGGCTATGTTGCCCCTATTTCATGTTCTAGATTTTTCTTTGATAACGAGAGTTTACACATATTCTCAATATATCATATTATGTTGATTTGTATATACATAAATGATGGCAAATGTCTGAATAGATTATACCAATAAAATATAATATGATTCAACAAAAGAATAAAAATAATTGATTAAATTTAAACCAATACTCCTTTAACAAAAATATATTATAGAAAAACTAACTATTTTTTTGTTAATTTACAAAAAAAAAGAATGATTAAATGTTTATTTGTACAACTGAATGAGAGAAATATTATTAGGAGAGACCAGCTTGGAACTGAAGTAAGTTGATATAATATATTATTGTAAGTACTAAGAAATTATAAAGCAGGTCAAGCAAGTAATATTAAACAAACACTCTAGCATGAGGCAAACAATACAATTAATTACATGACATAGATAAACCTATAAATATAATTATCTTTAAAAAATTATATACACAAAATATGTGGATGCCTTACAAGGCTAGTGTTTGTAATAAAAATGAATAAGCCTAAATAGTTAAAATGTTTTTTGTTTTATTTAAAAATGCAGAAGAAAATGTCAATATATATTCTCATATATGTTAAAAGGCACATACAATTCTCAGATCATAAAATCAGATTATTTTAGTAGGTGGACGATACATGTGTCAAAATAATATTGTATTTCAGATGAATGTAAATATAAATGAATGGGGAAAATTATTAAAGTATGGAAAGAATTCATGTGTAAAGGTTATTTGGTATTTCAGATGATTGTAAACATAATTAAACGGGGAGAGTTATTAAAAGTAGGGAAAGAAAGCACTTGTTAAGGTTATCTGGTATTTCAGATGAATGAACTTATAATTGAATGAGAAGGATTATTAAATGTAAGATAAGAGTAGACATGCTAAGGTAATGTAGTATTTCAGATGAATGTAAATATAATTGAATGGGAAGGATTATTTAGAGATATCACATGTGCCAATGTCATTTGGTATTTCAGGCAAATTTGAATATAATTGAGTGGAGAGAATTAATAAAAGTAGGGAAAAGGAGCATGTGCCAAGGTAATTTATCATTTCAGATGAATATAAATATAACTTAATGAATAAAATTATTAGACATTGAGAAAGAGTGTTCAAGCAGTAGGTAATATTTAAATATAAATAAATGGCAAGAAATATTAAAAGAAGGAAAGAATATACATGGCAAATTAATATGCTATTTCAAAAGAATTTAAATACAAATTAATCCCTGTTGAGAAATATTAAATTATGGTAAAGAACACATGTGCCAAGTTTATTGATATTTTATAAGAATGTAAATATAAATTAATACAAATATTATTATCAGGGAAATAATACATGTGCCAAGTTAATATGATATTTCAAGAGATTTTAAATATAAGTAGTTGGGGAGGAGAAATATAAAAAAGTAGGGAAAGAATACATGTATCAAGTTAATAGATAGGTCAAGTTAATATGGTAATTCAAAAGACATTAAATATAAGTAGATGAGTAGTAGGAATATTAAAAGTAGGGAAAGAATCCATAGGCCAAGTAATTATGGTATTTCAAAAGAATTGAAATATAAATGAATAGGGAACAATAATAAAAGTAGGGAGTGAATACATGTGCCAAATTAACATGGTATATCATAAGATTTTAAATATTAGTGAATGGGTAGGAGGAATATTAAAAGGAGGGAAAGAATCCATAGGCCAAGTTAATATGGTATTTCAAACGAATGCATATATATAAATGAATGGGGAGCAATATTAAAAATAGAGAAAGAATACATAGGTCAAGTTAATAGGGTATTTCAAAAGAATTTAAATAACGTCTATGTTGAAAGTAATTTACCATTTTTATAATACTGAATTGCAGATTGTGTTTAAAACAAAACATAAGAATTTCAAAAATGAATAGCTCATATAAATTACTAAACTACTAACTATACTCTTTAATCAAACCAAACATATAGCTCCATGCCTTGCTACAAAATTTACTTATTTTTAACCCATTTATATAATATGCTATTAATTCCTGTGAAGTCATTATATCTTTTTTAAATAACATTGTCTAAAGACCTTAGTATACACAATAAGGAAATCCTCTTCATTGCCAACACAAGAACTCAGTTTAAAAGTAACAGAATTAGAAATACTTATTAAGATGTAATAACTCCGTCCTTGTTTTTAAAAACCAAATAAATAAATTAAATTTCCTATCACTTTTAATTATTCATTATTTAAAACTCATTTGTTTGTTTATTAGAAATGACCACTGTTGTGAAATAAAAACTCATAATTGAATTTAATTTTGGCTATTACTTCCTCAATCAACAAAATTTGAAAAGTGATTACGAATATATACAAGTCATATAAATCTTGCCATTCTTTTATCACTACACTTTCTTAACTATTAGTTGATTTAAAAGAAAATTTGGGTATCAAATTGCAAACACTTTTCATGAATAACACATGCATTTTAACGGTACAAATGAAAATCAGATATATTTTCATTTCCAGAAACAAATTGTAATTATGAACATTAGCTGACATTTGCAACATATTCTTCATTTAAAAAATTGGTGCACCATTTCTACAGACTCATACAATTTGTACTCCCACAACTGAGCACTGTAACTAATCATTGATCTGAGGACGATTTAAAATGTCAATTTTCTTTGCACACGAAATTTTATCGTTTAAAATTATATTACTGATTGAATTCCAAGATAATTTTGCTACTGATAATTTGTTCTTGAAATGATCCTCTAGAGACAACATTGATGACAGTGTAATACCCAAGTATTTGTAGTTGACACCTTGGACAAGAGCGAACAAGCACTCAGTGTTTTTCTGAAGCTTATTAAAGCTTATCAAAAGATAGAATTGATTTTCAGATAATTTTCAATAAGCTTGAAAATTATGGCATAAGAGGATTAACATTACGGTAGATTAAGTTCAATATGATGGTGAGAACTCAACAGGTAATAATTTCTAGTGTGTTATCGAATCAAGTAGAGCTCATGTACAGAGTTCTCCAATGATCTATTCTTGGCCCTATTTTGTTTTTATTATATATTAATGACCTGTCAACTTCTGTCAGTGTTGACAATATAAATATCAAATTACAAATTAATCCCATGAAGATCAATAATATGCACTTAGTTTGTATGCAAAAGAAAGATTAAAGTCATAACATCTTTTTGGATGAAGAACAACTTGATGATGTTGGGTACTGCAGTTCTTGGGCTATTTATAGAAAGAGAACTAACGTGGTCAGACCATATTGACTAAGTATGTGCCAAAATAGCTTCTGGGATTTATATTCTACGAAACCTTTGCCACAATGGTTGTAGCAAGCATACCTTGAAATCTGTATATTATGGTGTAATATATTTGCATTTGAATTATGGAATTGTATTGGGGGAAAATTTGGGTGTGCTGCAAATACAAAGACTGTTTGTTTTGGGGAAAAAAGTTATACCTATAATCAGTGGCAGCTGGTGCTTGAAAAACTTGGTGGTTGCAAGTGTTTTAAATAACAATAACAGGCTAATTGTAAGCTATTTTTTATGTGTTTAACTGATGCTTCATGTTTTTTTTTTTTTTTATTCTATCAGCAATATGATTTAGATCTTTATATACTGTCTTAACCCATGTGTCTTTTCCACCAAACAATAAACAGAGGAAACAAAATAATGCCAATTCTAATTCACAGCCACACAATGAACTGCACGTTTTGTATAAATCCGAATTAAATTTTCTGTTAAAAACCTTTTTCCAGTTTGGACAATTTGGGTAAAACCAGGAAGGTCAGGTGTTTTATAGATCTACCCAATTGTTTAATTTCACATTTTTCTTCACTTGACAGCAAACTCAAAGGTCTTTTAAATAAATTTTCAACAGAATTCATTGTCCTAACTTCACAACTAACACATAACCTCGAAAACAAATACAAACAGACGATTCGAGTTAATAATTGGATGAACAAAGGAGTGCTGCTGTAGTCCACCCCATAGTCAAATTTAAGCTATGCACTACGCATGTCTACTGTCAGGTTGCAACCTAATAAAAAGATAGGCCGTTGCTATGGAACAAGTTAAGTTTTCAAGACGCAAAGTGTTCCATGTTGTTTTACCATTAGAGGGACGGGTAAGCCTGGTGCACTCAAGCTCTGCAACCTAAGCGATGATGTCACATCACACAATTCTTTCTTAGTTATCAACAGCTCTACAATGTACTTTTTTTATCTCTTTTTCGTTTAAAAGGATGTACATAAAACTTGAATTCGTAATAATATTTTCAAAAAAAGTTTAGATTTAAAATATATTTTTAATGTTTAGATATTATATGGGATGGGAGTTGTGCAAACTTGCAACCTAATCACGAGTCGCCACTGCCTATAATTGCAAACCTAGTTAATGGCCAATCATCCAGGGATGCATTAAAAAAAAAAAATGCCTTAACCTTTCTTGTATGTATATAATGAAGTTCATATTTTGTTGTTGTTGTTTCAAGTCCTGTATAGCACATAATAGTGACTATCATACTTATTTCATCGGAATAAATGGTGATCTAGGATTAGAAAAACATAGAATTAATCTCCATAAAAAATTACCTGATCAAACTGGAATAACACTATTTAACAAGCTCCCAGAGTCTGTCAAGTGTATAGAAAATTACTAAAATTTTAAGAGGGACTTAAACGAATTATTGTTGGCAGGTGGCTACTTCTCGTTCGGTGGGTGAATTTCTGAGTAGAATGGAAAATTAGATTCGAAGAAAGCTGTGCCATTTCATTTAGGAACTTTACTTAAACAGTGTTTTATTTTTAATGTCCAGTACTTGTAGTTTCACATAGACTTCATTTTTTACTATGTTAACCTAAGTTAATCCATGATTTATTATTGAATATTAGGTAATGGCAAAATTGTATTAAATTCTTGTACTGATCATTTATATAATAATTTGTGTGTTAGTTTATATTCAATTCATGTAATTATTATTTTTACTCAATTGTTGTTAATTGTCTAAAACATAAATAAATAAAATAAAAAAGTTTGATTTGTTGTTTACCATACCACCATTTCTTGTGCTTTGCTAGTTTTTCACCTTTCCTAAATAACAATATCTGATTAATCAAATTTTACAAGAATATTACATTTTAAGCAATAATCTTATATATATATATGCATTAACCATATATTTATATATATCCAAGTAGATATATATATATATATATTTAGTATATATTGGTTTGATAATTAATATTCACTTTTTATTGAAATTTGAAGAAAAAAGTTAGTCAATTTTTAGAAACTGGTTTTTTATAACAATTTCTTTTTTAGCACAATTTAATCAAAATAGTTATAACTGGAATTTTATGTTTTGGTGTTATCACAGTTGAGAAAAATGAAGCATACATTTTTTAACCCATCACATAACTTTATTTCATAACCCATCATTAATTTTCTTGTTAAGACGTAGCCAAACTGTCGTTTTTACTATTTCACATATTCATAGTTTATATGTGAAATAATAAAAACGACAATTTGGCTACATATTAACAAGAAAATTCTTTCAAGTATTAACAAGAAAATCCTTCTAAGCATTAACAGGAAACTCCCTGTGAATATTAATAGAAACATTCCTTTAAGTATTAACAAGTAAATCTCTCTAAGTGTTAATAATAAAATACATGTAATATTAACAAAAAAATTCCTCTATGCATTAACAAGAAAATCGGTTCAACTATTAACAAGAAAATCAGTCTAATTATTAACAAGATAAATCTCTGTAAGTATTAACAACATAAATCACTGTAAGTATTAACAACATAAATCCCTATAAGTATTAACAACATAAATAAATCCCTCTAATATAAAAGCCATTTATTGTTAATTCATTAGCTGCTAATCAACATGTATTGCTAAATTGAATGTTTTCGGTTATTCATTATGTCTACAAAAGAAGGTGCAAAGAGGGAAAATAAATGATACCTACCAGAAAAGCCGAGGAAATGCATAATTTATACTTTCACATACACAGTATAAAGAAAGTAATGTAATAGCAAACAAAATTTAAGTAAAAATTTTGATGATACACTATTTTGAGAGTCCCTGATTCGAAAAAGTAGTTTTTACAATAATGTCTATCATCTGTTTTTGCACTGAGCTATAGCCTAAACACTTTGGATCAAATTTTCTAATTTTTATTGTATGGAGATTTTGGTCATACTTGTATCTCTAGGGTTTTCATTTTTTGAACAACTCAAATTTTGAGGTGTCTGTCTACATTTTGAGAAGAAACCCTAAAATTTAAATTATCTGAAAAAGAATTGTAAGAAATTATATGAAAAAATTTTTAATGTAAAATTTAAGAACCCAAACAAAACTTATTGTTTGTCATTTCTAAAACAAAAATCTGTTCCCTGGGTTATCGGTAAATGGTCAACGGACACCGCTGTTAATATTGAATATTCCAAAAACATTTTGGATATAAAATATTTTGTTTATTGGAAAAAGTGATTTTAAGTAATTTTTTTATGATATATGAAGGTTTATGGTCCAAACTGTAAATAAAGAATATAAGATTTGTCATTAAATTGGTGTTAACATTGCTCTACATCAAGTTCACTTGATTTTTTCCAAAAATAAAAATATCAAGTGGTTGGTTTAAATCATACATCTTCTCATTTCACCCAACATATACAAATAGCTAGAACTGTTGTTGTCCATGGTTTATTTTCACTTATTGACCAAACACTCTTGACTTTAGATTTTCAAAGATAATAATGAATACTTTTTCTTTACTAAAGATAGAAACCAAGCAGCTTTTGTTTACATGTTCGATGTGTATCAGAGGGACGAGGCATGGGCATGGTAATAAATGAGAAGAAGAATGTCGAAAGAGTTGGAAATATATAACTATACTTTCAAAAGTGTGAAAAGTTTTTTCTATATGGGAATCAATTTCAACCAAAACACAAAATATCACAAAAAGTTAGCAAAAGGATCATTGATGGAAACAAGACTATCTTTGCTGATTTAAGTTTCATAAAATCTAAAGTTCTCTTGTCCTCTATAAAACTTTATATATATATATATATATATATATATATATATATATAAGACTTTAATCAGGCCAGTAGTAACTTATGGCTTTGAAACATGGACTTGAACATCTTGAAGAGCATAAATTCTTCAACGATTTTTTGAAAGAAAGGTAATCAAAGGGATTTTTCATCCAAATTGTGAACAAGGGAAGTGAAGAATATGGAGGAATGCTTAAATTAATTAAATTCTAAGCAATCAAGACAGAGTACTTTATTAAATCTAGGAGAATCAGGTGGTCGGAGTATGTGCAGAAGAAGATTGTGGACAGGTTAACAACTGTTATGGAAAACATAGATGGTGTAAAGTTAGAAGGTGTTGACTAAATAAAATAAAGTGGAAGGAGAGTCAAGAGTAATGGGCATTCAAAATGGGAGAGAAGCTACTAGCGATGGAGGTGAATTGGAGAAGAAGCCAATGTCCACCCTATCCTGTAAAGCTGTGGAAGTAACAAGTAAGTTAGGCTTTGATATTTGTATGGATCTTAGAAAATGTTAATGCACTGTAAAAGTGATAACAGCACAGTATTCTCAGACCAACTCAAGGTCACGTGAAACACTACTGGATTAATACAATTAACTATGTAATCAAACTACATAACAAGTGTCCCATCCCAATATAGATTTTGAATGAGTGAATTCAAAACAAATTTATTTTAGGAAACATTATAATACTAAAGAATTTTGACATATAGGACTAATTTGCACTATCCACTAAATTTGGGTTTCTGGGAGGCAACTCAAAATTTTGAAATAGTAACTCCCATGAAGTGATAGATCATGTTAACCCTAGAAGTGACAATACCTTCTTGGAGTGACAATACCTTCCTATAAGTGATATGCACTGGGAACTAGTATCTATACAGGCACTTACAAACACAACTGAAAGGCACAAGATTGGGTCAATCCGCATCTAGTTAGTACAAATCAATTTCTAAAATTCAAGCTTAAAATAATATTTTTTTCTAAGCTGACTATTATGTCCATACTCCCATTTCGAAAAAAAAAACTATTAATGATCAAACTGTGCTTATATGTTGTAATGAAGTGTACTGTCTACTTTGTTTGTTTTGAAATTTTCAAAATGTCCCAAAGATCTTTGCATTTACTGGTGTCCTTGTTGTATTTGTTTGTTTCATGAGTTTTGTTTTAGTCAGATGAAACATTTCCGAAGTCAAATGTTGCAAAAAAAGTGAGAAGGAAAACCATCAAATTTGGCTATTGTACAAGAGTTTTTAACTCAACAACTCTAGTTTAGTTTATATATTATTAAAAAAACTGTTGGCATATTTCAACTAAACATTCAAGTGTTTGTAACTTAACAACTCCAGTTTAGTTTTTATAATATCAAAACTGTTGGTATATTTCAACTAAACATTTAAATGTTTGTAACTTAACAACTCCATTTTCCCAAATTTGAGATCTTCAAAAACTAATTATTTTCAGCTTTTTGACTAAGTCCCTGAGAGTCTTGGAATCCCTTAATTGGTTGATTTTGGACTCGGGACGCCTAAAATTCGCTATTTTAGTTTATATATTTTAAAAACTGTTGGTATATTTCAATTAAACATTCAAGTGTTTGTATTTCAAACTGATGCTACTACAAACCCGATTAATAAATGATAATCTAGTAATTTCATATTATAAGTCGCCATTTTTTTTTGGGTTGTAGCATTGTTCTCTATGTTAAATGAGCTTTCCAATGAGATCCTCCACCACATCACCTCTAAAGAAAAATCATTATTTCTCCTGTGAAAATGGGCCAAACATTAGTTCAAAAATTATATTGAGATAGGATATCCGAAATATTTGGTGTATGCATAGAACACTTACATAATACATACCATAAGGAAGAGCATTTAATACAATATATAACTAGGTCATATTTTGACTGTTACGAAAGTAAAATATTGGTATTAAAATGTAAAACTAAATATAAAACAGTAGCATAAAGTGGAGGTGGTGAGGTTGATGTTTCAGTGTGGTGAGTGGTATTCTTCTATCACAGTCACAACAGATAGAAAATTAATGGTTTAACATTATGAAAGAAAGTTAATTGATATATTATATTATATAAATTTTACTAATAAAGAAACACAAGGTAGAATTAAATCCCAAACTCTACATGTTAGTATGTTATTATTGCTTAACACGCTCAATTCTTAACAGTTTTAATGTACAAGGGTAATTTTTAAGAACTATTTTCACACTGTAACTGCACAAGCCACAAATCAGTTTAAAGTTAGGTGCTGTCTATTAGTTCCTCACAACATTCCCAGTGTATTTCAAATTGTTGTATATGTTAGTTGTTTATTTATCTTATATTGTAAAGCACTATGTCGCTCACCAATCTCGCCAATTGTGAGGTAGGCTTTGTGATTTGATATTTTAATGCAAAAAATATTCGTCCTGTTGAAATTCATCAACAACTTATGGAAGTGTATGGGAAAGGAGTTGTAAATGATAGAAATGTGTGTAAATGGCATAGGCTGTTTTAAAGAAGTTCTGATGTCCTGTTTTATACTGATGTTCATTCTTAATTCACTCTTAGTCACAATCTGGAGAGCTAACTGTAATCACTGAGGACTTGTCAAAGCCAATAAGCATATATGTGAAAAAAAAGTGCTACACTATTGATATCCTACATTAGATTTTTTTTCTCAAGTTTCATAAGCTATAATTTATGACATTGTTTCTGTTACCATCCAGTACAAGAATATTTGTGCCAGGTGGGTTCTAAGAATTCTTACACATTAGGCAAACCTCATGATGCTACTCTGTCTGCTCAGCCATACATTGCAGTACTGACATTGTTGTTACTCAATAAGTTTGGATCAGAAAAACTTGATCACCCCCTTAAGTTCTGATTCTATGCCTTCATTCTTTCATCTTTTTCCAAAGCTGAAGGGAATTTTTAGGAGAAAGTAAATGGCAAACAATGATGAATTGAAAATATCAGTTGTGGATTAGTTAATTGGAGAGGTGGTTAACTTTTATAATGAAGGGATCAACAAATTTCTGTCATGTCTCAACAAGTGCATAGATCTCTCTATTATTTTTCTTTATATTATGTAGAAAAATAAAGAAATGTTAAAATTTGTATTGACAATTGAAATTTTGTCATTAATAAAATTTTCTGTGATCTGTAACAAAACAGTTCTTACTTAAAAACTCTTACCCATGTACACTCTTCACTCTGTTTTTGGCACCGCGTCTCAATGAGACGTGGAACGAAACGCTGGTTACACACTCAGATTAAAAAACTCTGATATTGCAACTCGTCATTAGGGTTACTTAAAACCATCCTACCGAAATAAATGTTATACCATTGTAAAGCTGACGTTTCGTAGATGCATATACATGTAATCAAAAGTTCATAAAACGCTATAAAAATATTTAATCAATTAGTAAAGTTTGGGGGATTTTAGTCATAAAAATGGTGACTAGAAATCTCGCACTGAGAAAGCAAATATGGCGTCGTTCTTTGCCATATGTCAAACTGGACGTAACGAAACATTTTACTTGTAAATTGTACTGTTTTTAGTACAAATCTTTACCTATCCAACAGAGTTCGCCGCCACATGTCAGTAACACAAATCGTATAGATTCTACATTGTATTTACGACAAAAACCCGTTTTACAGCAAAAAAAAAAGTTGTTTTCTTCAACTCAACTTTTAGCCTAGTAACCTGATTGTCGTAGACTGAACAGAACAAATTCAAGTAATTCTCGTAATTTAGCAATTTCGCCGTGAGACCGCAGCACATGACGGCAAGTTGAAGTTACATTCTTCTTCCTTATGAATTATTTGTAAATAATAATTCGTGTCCAAAGAGTACAAGTTTTTATAGTATTTTTCTTCCTCTTTCAAACTACATATTCCAAATTATCTTAGCTTTTAGATTTATTGAGTTATATTATATTTTATAAACCAGCAACCAAAAGTCTAAGATGTTTTCGGATCTGGATCAGTCGAAATATCGATTAGTTATATTTGCCTTAGCTCACAGATTTTTATCTCTTTGTATAGAATAAGATCAGACCTGTCCAATGCTATAAACCAATACGTCATAGTAGGTCAGATTGTAGACTTACTTTTACATTGAACAGCTGGCAAAATCTAAACGTCGCCATTGCAAACACTATACAATATCCCGTGTTATTGGTTATGTTATGATCTTACGAGTATTTTGTTGTATTTATCGAGTGTTTTATTTGAATTTACAAGTGTATAAGTGTATTATATAAGTGTATATGTGTGTTATTCTTTGTAGACTTTATTGTTTTGGTGAAATATAGTGATTTTTTAGCCTATGTAGGTCTAAGGCTTTAGTTACAAGGCTTACATAACTAGGCCATAGGCCTTGTTTGTTTTCCACTTTTTACGGCAAAGTAGGAATATTATTTTGAAAATTTTAGAATTTGATTATTTTATTACCAATTGTTATTCACATTTATACTAGAAAACGTTTGTAATATTTGAAAAAAATTTTAATCGAGATTTTCTATGCTCAATTGGACTTTGAAGTGAAATCTAGGCTTAGATTTTCGTGTTTTTTTTTCTTTGTAATACTGACTCCAAAATTATTTTTCAAACTTTTTTTAAATTACACTACTAAATTCTATGAACCTTCCTGAATATAATTATATTTAGAAGTTGGTTTTCCATAAATATTACAATTTTTGGTGAATTTTTGAAAATAAGCTGGACCATTCCTCTTTTTTTCTAAAACAATTTTTTAAATTTTGAAAATGTAACATTTTTTTTTCCCCGAAATATATTCACAAATATATCACTAAAATTTTGTACATCTTAGAAAAAGGTGGTAAGCTATTGATTTTGGATGATACAGGTTTTTCTGAAAAACGATAACTTCATTTTTTGACATCTAACATACTTACCCCAAAACCGTTTCAATTTTTTTTTATTACATAGATGAATTCTATGCACCTTTCTGAGAAAAATGATGTCTTATAAGTTAAGTTTTGTGTAAAAATAATATATTTTATTAATTTTTAAACAAACGAAGAAAATTAACATTGCCAAGTGACCGCCAGATCAAGGGTTAAGGTTAAATATAATAGAATGCCAAATGGAGAAAGAGAGGAAGTAAAGAAAGATTTAGGTTTGGAAACCAGTATCTCCTATTTTTCAGTAAATCATCAAAAAACACTTAAATTACCATAAATGATATTAATATTTTAATATCCAAATTTGTATTTCATACATTATTTAAAATATTGTTTCAATACTTACAAATCTCATATTAAAAAAAAAAAATCTGGTTAGTATTTCAAAAATAAATTCACCATGCTTGGACACTTTATATATCAACTGCTGAAGTATGTTACATCAAAGAGTATTTAAATGTAAATTACGTTTTTTAACATTGCCATTGCAACGATGCAGTTACGATGTTCATATGCGTGCTGAGTTGATTTGTTAGTAAGGTACTGACAATATTTTCAGAGATTTGTGCAGTGTGTATGTATGTAGGATGTGTTTATAATGTTTAACAATATCATATAAAATGGCTTCTGCATATAAAATGCCGTCTGTGATCCATTTCTTGAATGCAAAGTATATTAAACCGGCTGAAATTCACTGTCAAATTCATGACATTTAAGGAAAACATGACTGATTTCATGATATGGAGGACTTTTTAATAAAGGATGGAGTGGGTGAAAGTCTTTCCTGAATCAAGATTTGGTTTTTGCAGCTGAAGAAGACAGAGCAGACAATGCACCATTATACCCCTTTTCCTTACGTTATGCATAAATTTTACATTCATTTCTATAAAACAATATGTCTGAGAAGCTGCAGTATTAGAAGTAGTGTTCATGTTGAGTGCCAAAGATTCTTATGGAACAACTTAAAATGAAACAGCAGGATAATGCACTGGTCTTTTCGTCCCAATACAATGAGCAAAGGCGACAACTTCTTGAGCCTTATATTCATTGAGAACGAAACACGGGGGTCTTACATAACCTAGAAATCGAAGTAACAGTTCATTGAGTAGATCCATACTTCACTATAAAGGATGAAATTCAAGTAGATGTTTCCACTTAGAAGATAACATCCACAGTGTTTTGAGAGAGACAAGGAGTTTTGCTTGTAGAATTATTGCCAATCAATGTAAGTGTCTATTACAAAACTCTTAAGAAACTGCATAATGTGATCCATAATAAACAGCATTGTGCTGATCTTTCCCCCTACATCACAGACCTTGCACCAAGCGATTTTCATACATTCTAACATCTGAAAACTACTTCTTTCTTTACTAACTGGCGGTCCCACGAAGACAATGAGTTAAAACAAGCATTTAGCATTCCAGCCAGCATCTTTCTACAACACCTGGGGTTCTGGTATGGCAAGTAACAAAACTATTTCAGAAAGTAGTATAAGATAATATACATCAAATAGCAATAAAAATGGTTTGGAAGTATAATCTTGTTTTCCTTATAGCTCATAGGAATGTACTTTCTGGATATCTCTCATACTTTGTAAACATAGTTTTTTAACTCACAAGACTGTTAATTCTTTTAAATTATTTACTATTTAATTATTTATAAATCAATGTTACTAAACATGTTCACACAGACAGTATGTTCATAAAATAAAGTGGAAAGTAAATAAATTGTAATTTATCCCAAATTTGATAGTACTAAGCCAATAATTTAATCATAGCCTTTTTTTGTACCACTAAATATTATACCACCAGTAAATATTAAAAAATAAATAAGTTATTATAATCATAACAATTTAATAAAAGTTAAATGCAATAGAAACCATAAGTCGAGTGTCCTATAGTTTAAAAATAGCATGTGCAAAAAAAAAAAGTGACTCGGTGGCAGATTTTTAGGGGGGGCCATTAATATTAACTCTCTCTCTCTCTCTCTCTCTCTCTCTCTCTCTCTCTCTCTCTCTCTCTCTCTCTCTCTCTCTCTCTCTCTCTCTCTCTCTATATATATATATATATATATATATATATATATATATACTTTTTTTATGTCTTTATATTACTAGAAATATATACCTACTATTAAAAGACATATATATAAATATAAAATCAGTGAAGGAAATGATCTTAGACTGAAGTTACACAGGGTTGAAAAACATAGACAACTGAAAAGTCAAGATAGTGTTATTGTTATGAACAAATACCCTAATAAATTAAAGCAAAATCAAGACAAATCAGCCTTTAAACATAGTCTGAGAAGCTCTTTAATTTTTGGATCCTTTTATTGAGTGGAAGAGTTTATCCAGTGATCAATCTTGGCAGGGTGGAGAAAAAGAAAAAAAATTGTTTTGCATTTTAAAATTGTTTATTGTTGTGACTAATCCTTTACACTGTTTTGTTTTTTACTATAACTATTTGTTATACCCTTTAACCACTTTACGGACTAACCCGAGTTAGCTCGGGCAAGTGCTACGTTCTAAACCGGACTAACCCGAGTAAGCTCGGGCAACAAAAAATATTCCGTATCATTTCAGATTAACCCGAATTGGCTCGTTCCATGTATTTATTTTTTAGTTTGCAGGTGTCGCCCACTACTTTCAATTGTTTTTCATAGGTAGCGTTAGTGTCGCTCTGTGTACAGCTTAGTGAGCTACTGACGCTGTGTTTATCAGTCGAGCTTCGTGCCTGTATCTGCTGTTTATTATATTATTTATATTAGTAAGTGTATTGTTTGTTTGAAAATGAGTAGTGAAGAAGATGACTACGAAAGAGTGAATTTAGAAGAGAGTGAAAGTGAGGTTGAAAGCGAGAGTGATAGTGAGACTGAGAGTGATTCAGACAACTCAATTGATTTAGCGCAAGCCCGGCAATGGCGGGAAATAGACGAAAACAGCCTACCTCAAGCTCCCCCACGTTTCGCATTTACTTCTACGGTAGGTGTAAATGTAAGGGACCTTGATATAAATGGGAGTGTTTTGCAATTTTTTTAGAACTTTGTTTCTGATGATATAATTAGTCTTATTTGTGAAGAAACTAATGGCTATGCTAATGATTATTTACGTAATCACAGAAGAGCAAAACCATTTGCTGAATTACTTCCAAATGAACTAGGGGTATTTTTGGCCTTAGTTATGTTGCAAGGCATTGTAAACAAACCAGAATTGGAGCTATTCTGGTCTAAAAACCCCTTACTCATGACTCCATTTTTCCTTCAAGCGATGCCATATCGCAGATACAAGCAAATAAAACAATTTTTACATTTTTCAAATAATAATGAGTACAACCCCAGAACACACCCAAATCCTAAGTTGAATAAAATTTGGCCAATACTTGTAAAACTAAGAGAAAAATTCAAAAGTACTGTTACTCCAGATAGGGACATAACTGTAGATGAGAGCTTGCTTTTGTTCAAGGGCCGCTTGTCATGGAAACAGTTCATACCCCTCAAATGAGCTCGCTTTGGCATAAAAAGTTATTTAGTCTGTGAGTCTAAAAGTGGTTATGTCTGGGATTTAGCCATTTACACTGACAAGGGTGAACGCTCAGAAAATATAGGTGCCGAACTAGGCATCGATGACTTCCGAAAGTTGCCTAAGTCCTCACAAGTAGTATTGTCGATGTGTAAGGAGTTATTAGGAAAAGGGCACTGCTTGACAACGGACAATTTTTATTCGTCTCCTCAGCTTGCTGATATACTTGTTTCCCACAGGACTGACACTTATGGTACAGTAAAATTAGGCCGAAAAGGAATACCTTTGAAAATGAAAAAAAAATGAAATAAAAAAACTAAAACTAAAGAAAGGAGATATAGTAGGCTTTCAACGAGGAAAAGTTACAGTAATGGCATGGAAGGACAAAAAGATTGTTTCTCTCATTTCAACAATCCACACCACAAAAATGGTTGATGTAGAAAAACGGAGTGTTGCAACCAAAAGACCAGAATGTGTAATTTCATACAACGACACAATGGGTGGTGTTGATCGAGTAGATCAACACATTTCCAGCTACTCCACACCAAGGAAACGAGGTAAAAAGTGGCATAAAAAAGTATTCTTCAACCTTCTAGACATTTCTCTGTGGAACTCTTATGTTGTTTACAAAAAATGTAACGGCTCTGAGTCCTCTACTGTACAGGCTTCAAGTAATTCAGAAGACTATGGAAAAGTATCACTCCGATACAATGAAGCCAAAATCTGGAAGACCCAGTCAGACCCTAAGCCCACTAAGACTAACTGAACGGCATTTCCCTGAATACCTACCACCCACGGAGAAAAAAGCAAACCCTACACATCAGTGTGGACTTTGCAGCAGAGTGAAGGACGCCAACGGAAAGAAGATTCGGCGAGAGTCACGGTATTACTGCGCAGAGTGCAACGTCGCCTTGCTTTAGAGTGTATCACACCGTCGCTGACATCTGAAGTTGGCAACTTATAACAATTTATAAAAAACTATAAAATTCATATTATAATGAAAAAACAGATGAAATGTCAAAAAAGTTTTATTGTACATAAAGAACAATTAAAATGAATATGTTGCAAACTTATTTTGTGTATTTTTTTTAGCACACGAGTTAACTCGGGTTATTCTTTTTACTGGTATTTGAAAATTATAAAAAAATAGAAAATGACTACAAACAAACAAAATTTTATCGGCAATGAAGTAAGTCTAAACCAAACTGTTAATTTCACTAATAAAAAAAAATGACCTGAAATGGCCATTTTTCTATAAATTAATGGACCGTCAAGGGGTTAAAGTATATATATATATATATATATATATATATATATATATATATATATATATATATACACAGTTGTTGGGTGTTAAGATCAAATGTTTGATTGCCGTTTATTTGTCCATTTGATGGTTATTATATGATTGTAATGTATTTTTATTATATTATTTTTCATCGTATGTGATGTTTTACTGAATGTTGATATGGTATTATTGAACACTTTTTTTTTTTTTTTTTTTTTTTTTTAATTAACAGATTTGACTGTCCTATACACTGTCTGCAAGAAAACAATTATTACCATGTGGAAGTTTCAATCAACAATTATTTTAGTCTCCTTTCTATTATATTCACTGCTAAAATAGCTCAATAACTGTATCATAACGAGAATTTAAATAAGTAAAATTTACTTTAATACAAACTGAGTTCATCCTTTCCAAAAAACCAAGCTTAACTTACATTATTCTGAATCGTGTGGTATCACAGTGGAAGATAGAGACCCCAGGAGAAAGAACAGAAGTTCAGTTTGCAATGGGTTCCTGAGCTTGGAAGAAGCTTTCAGTTAGCCATGCATTAACTTTTTAAAAGCATTTTTAATATCAGTAAATTGGTCGCAGGTTCTTCGCTTTTTTAAATAAAATATAAACATGTTTTAATAATGTTGGAAAAATGATATTAATTCGTATTAAACAGAAAGGTTTTAAATAAACTAAACTGTCTTAATTAAATACTGCATTGTCCCTTGACTTTGTGCCTAAATCACAATCCGCTGATCCATCCTGACAAGTAATTCGGTCAGCATGATTTTCCAACTTGTCAGCTGGGGATTTCTGGATAATTCATCAAGGAGTTTTCGACTCGAAATTACAGGAAAGTGCCTCAGAACAAAACAATCATAATCATTTGTCGTTTTATAGTCATGATAATGGCAACGGAAGCTTAATATTAATTATATTATCTACTATGTTAAGGAAATGTTTACAAAGCTGAGAGAAAAGGTAACCATAAATGACCAAATTGTTAAAAAATGGTTTTAATTTTCATCAGAACAATGCACCTGCTCAATCAAGACTTTCTGTGAAGCAGTTTCTGTCCAAATCTGGCATATCCCCAATATTCATCACATTTGGCACCATGTGACTTTTTTGTTTTTCCTAACATGAAATTTGTGCTTAAAGGAACATGTTTTGAGTCAGTTGATGTAGCAAAGAAGAAAACAGTTAGTGTATTAAAACAGCTGACAGAAACTGACTTGCTCACCTTCAACCAGTAGAAAACAAGACAGCATTGTTATGTAGTGCTAATAGGGACTATATTGAAGAAGACAAGCATTAGAATTGTGTGTTAAAAAAATATCTGCTTAATATCTGATTCCAGTGAAGATAGAAACATGGAAAAAACAGCATTTTGTAGAAATTTATCGCCTTTATCTAGAGAATGAATTAAAAGTCAAGTGTCATATACAGGTGTTCCGAAAATTTGTAAAATGTAATTTATTCTTATGAAAACACACACTTATTTTTATATTTTCTTACACTAAAGCAAAAACTAAAAGGTGTGAGTCAGCATCTAGTTTCTGCAGTATCTCAGCACAAATATCTTTGCTGTTTTTTTGCTCTGGTGTGAGAACCCTAAGGACCATTTTCAAAATTTTCATGCAGAGCATTTGTCAATGTGCACGGCCTTAATTATTATTTGAACACCGAGTAGGCGATCTTCTTGAACAATCTGTCTAATTTTTTTTTCCGTTCTTGAAGTGGAAGGTTGTAGGTTCTTGTAACACTTAATTTTACAAAAAAAAAATTATATGATACAAAATATTTGGTACAGTAGGGCCCCGATTATCCGAGCCCCGACTAACCGAGTTCCAGTTTAACCGAGTGTTTGTACACTGTATAGTACTATAGCGAGCGAGCAGAGTGGGGTGACTGCTCGGTTATTTTACTGTGCTGCAAAAAAGCGGGCTAGTTTAGTAAAGCAGTAAACTCTGATGAACTGTTTTAAAAAGTAGGCTTAGTTTTAAAATTCAAATTTCATTGGTAAAGTACCAGTACAAAACAGTTTTCAATACTGTAGCTCTTTTTAAGTGTATTTTTATATTCACCATTGACCTTGTTTTAGATTTGTAGGCTAGAATTTTGATTTACAAAAACTGTATTTTTATTTGCTGTTTCAGTACAGCATATTTCTGTATTTTTTATATTATGAACGTAATATTTAGTACAGTGCAGTACTGTGGGTTTCATAATAATGTGAACTCAATTTTTTTAATTCAATTTTACGTCTTTATTTATTACTGTATAAATCCCAAAACATCTTTGAAACACCCGTAACACAGACCGGCGGCCGAAAACGCACACGATACCATTGATTTCAATGGCGGCGGGGGATGCTCTCGTTCACCGGTCTGTCTGCCCGTGTTATCCGAGTGTCCTCTGATCCACATTAGCTCAGATAATCGGGGCCCTACTGTATCCTTATTTTTATTTTATGTCAAAGGATAATCGATATATCGGTAAACAACACTAAAAATCTAATTTACTAAAACACAAGAGAGTCCCATGGGAGATATGATTTTGGAAGCTTCATCACACAAATACACAATCAAATATGGTTTACAATTTATAAAAGCTTACAATTTTGGAGTAATTGAAAAAATCATTAGATTTGTTTGCATAAAATAGCTTCATAGAAGTGGCCTGTTAAACTGTGGTTTGAACTATCAAACAAGCTGTTTTTTTTTTTTTTTTGTTTAATTAATAAATATCGTTGGTAGCACAAGTTTATTTTACATATTAATAATAAACCATTTTTGTGAATGATTGTTAGTAACCAACAATGATAAATTGTGTCGGTGAATGATGAATCTCTTGCGTGTTAATAGTAAATTACCAAGAATTAGTGTATACTATAATCTTAGCTATACTTTAATTTAACATACAATAAAAATAAAGATATCATCTTGTTCAGCATCAAAAGGGCTAAATATTCTGTTATTGAAAAATCAACAGTTTGCAAACAATTTGACATCAACAATTTTAAACGAATGCTATTTTAAAACACTTAAGAAAAAAATATTAAAATTTTGAGGTATACAACAAACTAAGGTAATTATGTGTTGAAGCTTCTCACAAACTTTGGCCGTTAAAAATCGTGAAAACTTAAAGTCAAACCTTGTTTGACATTAATCTGATATTTTTTAACAACACTAAACAATTTTCAGGTCTAACAATCAATTAATATTGAAGAAACTGAAAAATCAAAATTGTGTCACTAGGAACAGATGTATTAAGTAAAAAACCATGAATTACAAAATGTGCAGTACATTGTGACTGCCACCATGTTAGAAAATTGGTGAATATACCAATGATAGAATACATGGTAGAAAACGTTTTGGGCAGGTAACTATATATATACCTTCCCAGACCTTTATCCTTTGATTTACAAGCCATGATTTACACTCATGTACAGCGTATAACATAAATATAGACTGGTGCTGCAGTCATTAACTTAACTCACGTTGTCATTACATAAACATTATATTGCATGAGCACTGAAATCTTCTCTAACCTGATTAACGTAGTCGTAAAGAGTAATGTACACATTTGTCATAACCCAAATAAGCCTTAATTCCTCATGTCTAAAAGTGTCAGTTTCTTCAATATTAATGGATTGTTAGACTTGAATATTGTTTTGTGTTGTTTAAAAATATCAGATTAATGACAAACAAGGTAAATTGTTTAAGTTTGCATGATTTTTAGCGACTAAGGTCTGGGGGAAGCTTCAATACATAATTACCCAAACTAATAGTATAAAACATTCTGTAAAGTTTGATATTAATATGTCACTCCATTCTGGACAAATAAATAGAAAGTGAAATATTTTTTGATGTATATGATCCCTCTTTTTATATTGATATTTAAAATCACCTCCAAAGTTTGGCACCCTATTTATTGGACAATGTATAATTTTGATAAATAATGTATATATAAATTTCAATCTTTCAAGATGAAATTGATTTTAAAAAAAAGAAAACACAAAATGATTTTTATAATTAGTTCACAAAATGAAAAAAAAACGCATAACTTTCCACGACAAATACTTCATTAGCAACAAGGCGATGACTAAGCCATTATCTTCAGTTATCTACTTACAGCAACTGATGTGTCTTGTTCCGCAATAAAGCGAGTGTTTGGAACGTTGTCAAATCATATTGTATCTCTTATAACAAAACTTACTACAGAAACACTAACAAAAATGATTACTTATAAAAACAAATAACATTTACAAGACCACTGCACAAATATCGCTAATTATAAACAACAAATTTTGTTTTTGTTTATTTACAAAAATTAATATATAAAGTGTAGGTCACAATAATTTGAATTTAATAACACAGAAATGACATCTATCATATCCCAATTAATATAATAACTAAACTTTAAATAATTCTTGTATAAAAAATGTGTAAAATTTAAACTCTTATAATTAATCATTTTATATAATGAGATACATGTGGATAGGACAATGGCATATATAACCTTGTCAACTGGAGCTGCTTTATCTCCCTGTTAAGTGTCAGGTGTTAAATTAGAATTTCTTCATCTGAATCTGAGTCAGTTAGTTGTAAATTCCTACAACATACAAACCAAACCATGGCTCAGAGTTATCCTACTTCTACAGTGTGCAAAGACATAGCTTACAATATTAATTAGGCCTAGTCAAAGTGTTTGTACTCGAGTACATCTTACTACCTTCGTTATTGAACTGAATCTGAGATTTATTTAAAACTAGAAAAATTGCTTATATTCAGATAAACTATTTTGTTATCAGCGAAGCTTCAATATCTGATTCAAATACCTTTTTTTATAAACTATTGTGCAAGTTGCATATTTTATGTTTTAAAAATATTACTCTTTTTTCACATATACGTAGCATAGAGAAAGTTATGTGATGCGTCAAAAAATTGATGTCAAGCTTGTTGCAGATATATCCGTTTTGAGAGCCCCCTGCATCCTAAAAAATAGAATGATGGCCCCCTGTTGTATGAACACAAAAATTAACCTCAACAGACTATCCTCATTAAAAACTCAATTTTAATCAAATACAACTTATGCTCAGAACATGTTTAACCTATTGGCCTAGACATACGGAACTGTTCCGTATAGTCCCCGAGCGGCCCACTAATAGACATATGGAACTTCTCCGTGTATCGGAAAACAACGTTCTTTATTAAGCGTAGGTTTGACGTAGTTTCGAATAAATGTGTTAGATGACAGCAGCGTCCACTGAGAATGGTTTCTTTGCATTTTATCGTGAAAATTACGATTAAAATGTAATTAAATTGCATTTTTTTATGAGCAGTGTTCACGCGCAGTCCCAGTGAAACCTTACGATGCGTGTGATATAAGCTAGATTTATTCAGTTTATAATACGATATCGTTATTATACTTTTAGAATATTTAGATTACTTGATGTTGGCAACACTTGTAAGCAACGTATCAAATAAACAGATGACTTCTGTGTTCTGATTAGGTTATAAACATTTGTTTTATTTACTGTTTTAGTGAATACTTACGTTGTGCTGTGTTTCGTAAATAAAAAATATAGAAAATCGTTATTGTACGTAACTTATATTTGTTATAGAAAGAATTTAATTTAGAAGAAAATAGTGAAAACAGAACTAAAATCACAGTTACGAATCAAAAGTTATTTATATTTTTCTAATAATGTACAAAATCAGGTAATTTTAATTGCTAGATTAAGATCAAGCAAGATTCCGAAAAAGGCTAGGCCAATGGGTTAAGACCCTTATTTAAATATATTAATATTATTTCCAAGGATGGTGTCCATTTGCACCCATTCTTTATAGGTCTACAATTTGAGCACAGTATTAAATAGATTTACGATTGTCAATTAACAAATTGTTGAAATTTCAAATTTTTAATTTTTTTACACATAAGCCTTACAAATTATATAAACTTGTTTCAAATTTTTAGAACAGATGTTTTATATCATTATTATTCAAACATCACTTGCTATAATAATATTTGTGTCTGGATGTGTATGTATATCCAGACACATTTATACTGAACACTTTTTAAATTTAAGACATCCCAAATTGTTGTTGTGTTCTGGACTAATGACAGTTATATAAACAAATTTTAAAAATATCAAATTTTGGTGATTTCATCTAATGGCAGGGTCCAATCAATTTAGAGAATATTTAGTTCTTGTCTTTTGTTTTTACGACAAGAGTTTATTCTGAGTATATTTAAATCAGTGTTTGGTCTTATAGCAAGTATCCTCTCGATTTTTAGAATATTTAGTTCTTGTAATTTGGTCTTATGATTATTATCCAGTAGATTTTTGGAGAATATTTAGTTCTTGTTTTCGATGTTGTGTTGTGGTAGTTTTGCAGGTATCTAATCATTTTTGAGAATATTTATTTCATATGTTTTGTTCCTATAGCATGCTATAAACAGGTATCAGTTTATTTTGAAAATATTAAGTTCTTGAGTTTTGATCTTATAACAAGAGTATACAGTTGATTTTCTAAATATTAAATTTGTATTTTGGTCTAATCATAGGTATCGACTGGATTTTGAGAATATATAATATCTCGTATTTTGGTCTCATATCCAATATTCGCACAATTTTTAGAATATATAATATTTGTTCTTGTATTATGACACATAGCCAGTTGATTATGTGATCACTAAATTTTTCTTTTTGTCTGATAGAAGGTATGTATTTTATTTTGAGAATATGTAGTTCTTATTAGAGTTATGAAGATGCATTTAAGAATAATTAGTTCTTGTACTTTGCTCTTGTGATAGGTATTCAGCAGATTTTGAGAATATCTAATTCTTTTAGTTTGTTTTTATAGACTGATTTTGAGAAAATATAATTTTTGATTTGGTTTAACGCACACATCCAGAAATCTTAATTTATTCTTCTTAGCATTACGGTATGCATGCAGTTGATCAAAGATAATATCCAGGTCTTACAATTAGATCCGATGACAGGTATTCAGTTGATTTTGAGAATATTTAGTTCTTGAGTTTTGGTCTCTGGCAGGTAGTCGGTAAATTTTAAGAATATTTAGATCTTGTGTTTTGATCTTATAACAGGTATACAGTTGACTTTCTAAATATTAAATTTGTGTTTTGGTCTTATCGACAGGTATCCACTTAATTTTTTAAAATATATAATTTATTTTGTTTCTCATGGCAAGTGTCCAGTTGATTTTAAGAATATATAGTTCATGTGTTTTTGGCTTGACTGGTATGAAGTCAAATAGGAGAATTTTTAGTTCCTGTTTTATGCCATGTGGCTGATATCCAGAAGATTTTGAAAATTTCTTCTTTTTTTTATCATATGAAAGGTAACCAGTCGATTTTGGGAATATTCAATTTTTGTGTTTGCTCCAATGACAGAAACCAGTTGTTTTTAGAATAAATGCTATGTTCTTATATTTTGGATTTACGGTAGGTTTTCTGTCAATTTTAAGAAAATTTAATTGCTGCACATTGGTGACATGACAGTTAAAGTTCCTTTGGACAATATATAATTTTCATTTTGGAATGACAAGTAACTAATTGTTATTAAGAATATTAAAATTTTGTTTATTATTGTCAAATTTTAAGAATAATAATATTTGTTTTGGTATTATGATGTGTTTTAACATTAGGTTATTATGAAATTTATACTTTATTGTCAATTAATTTATTGTAATTACTTACTTTATATAGATTTGATTACTAGGTTGAATAATAATGAAAACAACATGATGATCTATTATTAATTTCTTACTTTTATTTCTGAAACACAAATTGAGATAATACCAAGTTTTCAATACAATTTATGTAAATTGAATTCAATTAACAAATAATTAATTAAATTACTCGAGTCGATTCTTTGATAAGCAACTATTACAGTGAGTGGTGAGTATTAATGATTTCATACCAACAGTCCAAGTCCATAAATACACTTTACGACGAATTGTAGTAAAATCGGTTGCGATGATAGTGATGAATGATAATGCACCTTGGATTGATTACAATTGTACGATTAGAAGGCCTCTCATCTGGTGCCTGGATTGATTTGTCGACGAATTACATTTGTTGCGGCGTAATTACCTTTGCATGACGAACTAACACAACTATTCAATGACTACCTTTACCCTTAGGTAACACTTTGAAGATGGTTGTACAATTACTTATTTAATAGCACGTAATCACTTTGACTCTATTCGGCAATTAACCTTTTTGTACATAACTTTAATACATTACATTCCAGTTCTCCATAACAATTACTTCTTATCCCTTATTGATTCAATTTATTCAATACTGGAAGAAAATTGACTTTACTTTAATTATAATAATTAAATAATAGATGAATTACTCTACAGGTGCACTGTACTACTTTAAAGTTGTTAAAAGAACAACTTTAACAATAAAAATGAGTTCAAATGACGAAAGGCTGACCAGACGCGACTTTACTATCTAAGGTTCTGCATTGAACTGCCATTTCTCCCCAACATTCTTAAGTTTCAAATTTTTACCCCACATAAGGCTCTTTTCCTCTACTAATCAGATACAGAGTGCATTGGCGGTAGCCAATCACACGTTCTTTATTTCAAAATTCGTCCGTTAAAAACATTAAGAAACCGGGTTGGGGTACACTGTTCTTTTTTATCCTTTCTTCCTTTTTTATCGCTGTATGTGACCTTTCCAAATTTTCTCTTTTTTTTCTATCACTCTGAGTAAACTCATCTTAAAGTACTTAAAAAAAAAAATGTTACCCACACCCTTGCTCTAAACTGAGCATTTTAACTTTTCATGTATTTTATACAAACTTCAAGTATAATGTATTTCGTTATAGTGTATCCAGTCAATATTGAGAACATTAATTTTTGTTGTTGTCTAATAGAAGATATGTATTTTATAATATTTATTCTGGTATTTTGGACTAATGGCAGGTATTCAGTTGATTTTGAAAAATATTTAGTTCTTATATTTTAGTCTTATGACAGTTATGCAGATGATTTAAAGTATATTTAGTTCTTGTTGATTTTTTCTTATGATGGGTATCCCAGGATATTTGATTATATTTAATTCTCCATAAATTTGAAGGAGATAAAATTTTATATTTAATGTAACAGCAGATATTTCTTGTTGAAACTACATATTCAAGGATTAAGAAAGCAATAAAGCTAAAAGTTTCAAAATTATTTTAATAATATAATTTTGAAACTTTAGCTTTATAGCTTTATTTAGTCCTTAGATAAAAATTGTTATTCATTTGGCAGATTTTATTAAACAAAATGGATAAAATTGGATAAACTAATGTATATGAAACTGGGAAAAGCACTTCCAAATAAATCCTTGGCATCTAAAAGTGAAACTACAGCTACGAGTTACAAGATTAATAGAATCGGTCATTTCAGAAACGACACATGTGACATTTTCTTAACTTTCGGAAAAACGAAAAAAACTGTGTAATCAAACCAGTTTCCATAGTAACTTGTAATGATAATTTCTATGTTACAATACACTAATTAGCAAACTCCTAGTACAAATTTTAGATTTTTGTTTAAAAAGTAATTTTAAAAAAATTAAAAAAAAAATTACACATGTGTTGTTTATGCAAGGAATGACATACTCATAGTATGTAATGGACTTAAACAAATTAATAATGAGTATTATACACACAGCAACAGTATTTATTTATTACAAAAACATCAAAGAGAATCACATATTATAAAAACTCCATTAATTGTTTTGTTTTTAGGAGTGTAGGCTATAAAAAAATGCAATAGTCCAACGTGTTTTTCACTACGGGGCTTAGTCCAATGTCTCGTCAGCTTCGATGGTTGGTACATTGTCATCAACAGCAGTAACTACTGTTACTGATGTTGGCCATTGATAGATGACATCATAAAATTCTTCGTAGCCAATCAAATAGGGTTTCACCTTTTTTAGGTCCATCATTTTTTCATTTTTTATTGGTATTTTTCCGTTTAAATAGGCTTGTTTTGTAGGAGGTTGTACATTCCCTTTTGTTTTGCCAAGGGAAAATGTGTTTTCCACTAGTCCTCCGATAAAAAGTTTAACAACAACCTTGCCCTTGGACTCTTTGTTCAATATAAACTGTTTATAATTAGAAATTTTGAAGTAAACCTTGTCCTCTGGGTGAACTGCACGGCCTGACGTTTCGTCTGAACACGTTTGTTTTTTATAAAAAACTGGCCACCAGTTATGAAAGTCTAGGATTTCTTCTGTTTTACTGTAGTGAATAGTAAATCTATCTTTTGTAGATGACCGCAGAAACAGCTCCCCATATTGCTGAACAGTATAGATGCGATCGGACTTCCTCAAACTCCGTTTGAGGACACCAAAGTCGCGATCACATGGCATGAAGGAGTGTCCTCTCACTGGGAAAAAATGAATAATTTTCTCAAACCTCTCACTGTCACGCAAAAATAACAAGAATCGGAGTAAGGTGTGATTTTTGTTTTGCCCTCCTGTCCCATCACTGAAAACATACAGCTTTTTCACTGTTTCTGGTAATTTTTGTATGTATTGCCAAAGAAACGTACATACCTCATTGGGGGACTTTGAAGCTTCGCCTTCATGATACAAATGCAGGTCTGCTTGGCCACTTTTTAGGTCGTGGATGCAAAAAATATTCACATTTAATTGTCTAAGATAAAATACCTCTTGCACTGGAATGCGTGGAAGTGGTTGTGTAGCCATAAAATCGAAGCATATTGCAGCTGTGTCATCATCTTCAATTTCCCCAGCAACTTTCAAAGCTTCATAAAACTTTTTAGAACGCCTCTTGTGTAACATTTTCTCCGCCGCTACATTCCTTTTAGCATTATCACTAAGGATTTTGTCTTTCATTTTCATAGAAAACGCTTCGCAGGCACTGCATACATCCACTTGAGGTCGCCCAAAACTATAATTAAAATTTTCCTGGTAGTATTGTAGGAAAAACTTATATTTCACTATGCCTTCATATACAGGGTACTCCTCTAAAAACATCTGGTGCATGATTTTGATGTTTAATCTAGCATCTAAATAATGCTTGGGTTTACCACCATAGTGAGTGGTTTTTAAATCATACTTAGTAATGTGATCATGAATCACTTGGCAAACTTCGCCACTCACAGCATTACCACTTCGCCCTTTACCTCTCGCGTCTTTTGGGCTTTTGCCAGCAACAAGTAAGTTACACAAACGACGTACACGGCTGACAGTTATGCCATGTAACTTCATGAACGTATTTTTACACACCTCTTGGATTTTCCCATTAACCTTAATGTTATAAGTAAAAAAGTTCTCTTTTTTCCTACTTACTGCGCTAGAGTCTGCCTCTGCAGAAATATCATCGTCCATAGTAGACTCATCTTCCCCAACAGGCCTATCCATCTTCCTATCGTTAGGCTTCCGATGTCTTATAGGTTCCCGCTTCTCAATTAAACTTTGAAGGAATGCATCTTGTACATTTTTAGTGTCTAATGAGTAGAAATAGTCCCACATTTCAGTTTTGTTTTCTTCAGATAAGTTGAAATAACACTTTTCTGCACATTTGCAACTAAAAGTCTCTTGAACCTTAGCATTAACCTCCTTACCCGAATAGGATGAATATTGTACACCTTTTACTCTAGCATGTTTGATAATGTTTCTCTTGTATTCAGCTTCATTTCTTCCACATTTTTCTTTTTTAACAACTGGTTCACTATCACTACTTTCACTTGACATTGTAGCAAAATAGTATTTGTAGGTTAAGAAACAATGTTTATTAACTATTTATTAAACATCTGTAGAAAGCAAAGCTGTAAAACCACAGCTTATTTCAATATTACAGGGTTACCAACGGCAACAAGAAACAGATGAAATATTCGTTCAGTGCAGAAACAATACATGTGCTTACACTTGTGTCGTTTCTGCATGGAACGAAATATTGTAAGCCTAATTTAACAGGTAAGGAACCATAGCACTAGAGTCATTTCTGCACAGAATGGTAGGTCTACCAAAGAACTACAAAAAAATATAAAAAAGTGAAATTTCAAAAAAATGTCACATGTGTTTATGGGTTTAAATAACCTGGGTTTATGATAATTTTTATTTTTTTATTTTTTTTTTTTTAACTAGGGCTTTAAATATGTAATTAACTTGGCTCTAACTTACACAAACCAGTGAAAGACTTGGATGAATATCTACGTTTTTTTTTAATTGGTCAACATGTTTCATTCCTGAGGTATTAAAATATCAAAAGGAAATTGGCAAAATTAATTTTAAGCTGTTATAAATTATGGACATTGCACCTACATATTCTTTGTGTGACTTCCTAGAACGTGAAAACGGCAGGTTAAATTACCAAATGTTTCTTCCACCAAATGTTACATCCTGATACAGTCAATTGATTAGGGTGTAATTGAATGTTTTAAAAGACTTTACAGGAAACCGCATCTACAAAAGCTGTTAGTACTTAGTGATAATGAAGAGGAAACTGTAGTAGGTATTCACAAATCATTTAATTTTAAAGAAATCTGCGAAATGACAGCTTAAGCATGAAATTCTGTTAAGAGAGTCACTTTACAGATTTTTTTTTTTAATGTGGAGCTGAAGAAGTGCAAGATACCAAATTATGACTGATGAAGAAATTATCAACAGTGTCATTGAAGCTCTTTGTCATAACAAAGAAAGTGAAGAGCATTATTTTCAAAGTATAGTAGAAATCACGGATTGTGACATCAGTAACCAGTAGACAATAGCAGTTGCGATTGAGAAATGTTAGAAGTCCATCTGCCATTTTTATTTGATTTTGAGATTATAAAGTTCTTCTATTTTGAACTTATGACAGGTTTCTAATACATTTTGTGAATATTGAGTTCTTTTGTGGTTTGGTTGTATGGGATGTATCCAGTTGATTTTAGGAATATTCAATTCTTGTGTTTGGTCGAATCACAGGTATTCAGTTGATTTTAAGAATATTAAGTCCTTGTATTTTGGACTTTAACAGGTTTCTAGATGATTTTGATGTTATGACAGTTAACCCTAGGGGCGGCATGGTTAACTTTCTTGACAATTCTTCGTTTGTTTAAAAATTATTATTTTTATACAAAACCAAACTTATAAGACATCATTTTTCTCAAAAAGATGCATAGAATTCATCTATGTATAAAAAAAATTTTGAAACTGTTTTTGAGTAAGTATGTTACATGTCAAAAAATGATGTTATCATTTTTCAGAAAAACCTGTATCATCCAAAATCAATAGCTTACCACCTTTTTCTAAGATATACACAATTTTTGTGTATTATTTGTCAATATATTCAGGGAAAAAAAAAAATTTGTTACATTTTCAAAATTAAAAAAATTAGTTTAAGAAAAAGGGGACATTGTTCATTTTATTTTCAACAATTTACCAAAAATAGTAATATATATTTTATACAAAAGTTCTATATATCATTATGTTCAGAAAGGTGCATAGAATCTAGGTGTGTAGTGAAAAAAAATGTTAGATGTATCACATTTGGAGTTTTTTGGTCAAATACCAAAAAAACGGAGAGTAAAAAGAGAATAATTTCACAAAAATCGTTAATTACACCATACAAATAAATTTTTAGGATTTTTTTCAACGATTACTAGAGATTTTTAATATATTTGTGAATATATTTAAGGGAAAAAAATAATAATTGGTTACATTTTCAAAATAAAAATAACGATTTCCCCTAGAAAGTGATACTCTGACGGTTGAGGTTAGGTATGACACCTCGACAATTTAGGCGTAATTAGTAACTTTCTAAAGCTAGGCCTAAGACAAAATCATTAGATTTCACTAAAACAATATACTTTACAAAGAATAACACACATATTCACTTGTATAATCAAATAAAACACTCTATATAAGAAAATTTGCATATAGGCTAAATTAAATACATACCTCTTAGGTTATCCCAAATATAAACTGTTCACAAACTAGAAATTCACTCAAAAACATAAACTTTAGAAATAAAAACACATATATTGTAACTTGTATACAAAATTTATATACAACTTGTATACACAAACCTTCAAAATAACAAATATCTAACCCCAAAAGAATATGCGCTACATCATTTGTTACAGTCATTATGTCGCACAATTGCGTATGTTCCGAGATCAAAACAAAACCTTCTAAGTAAGTATTGCCTATATCGAGTGGTACCAACTTGAAGAATGAAATGTCATCTACAACATACTATCAATATCGAAACAAAAAATCAAAATGAAAAAGAGATTATGTCATTTCGTTAACTGCACCGAATGCCAATTGAATGTCGTGCCGTCAGGTTTCTTCTATGGTCAAGTAGAAATATCTCTAGATCTGTGAGACGCAGAAAAATTTGTAATCTACGGTTAGAAAGATAAACATGTGATCTATAGAACAGTCGTTTGGTTGACTTAATTGACAGATAAATAGATTTGTAATCATATGGGGAAAAATGACGTCGCATTTACTAAAAACCGCAGAGTTGAAATTTACGATTTTACGCATAAAAAATATGCGAACTTCACCAATTTTTGGAATATTATGTATAACGTTTTGTGGTATTTTTATTTTTTTTTGCATGATTATGCATCTACGGAACATTAGCTTTCCAACGGTATTTTATTTATTGCGATAGGACGATTTTAAGTGGGCTTAATACTGAATTGCAAAATACATGTTTTCCGGACGTTAGACTAGACGATTCATTAAAAATCGACCCGCTGAGAGGGTCGGTGCTGCTTCTAGGGTTAAGGTTACTTATGACAATATATAACTTTTGATTCGGTATTATGACATGAAACTAGTTGATTTTAAGAATATTACAATGTTCTTTAATACTCTCAAAAATGACTAGCTAACTCTCATAATACCAAAATATATGATTTAAACATTATACTTATCGAATGAATACCTGCCATAAGACCAAAACATAAGAATGAAAAATTCTAGAAATAAAAAGGATACATTCCATTAAAGGAAATGCAAATAGATTGTTTTCAAAATTGACATAGTTACCAATAAAAACAAAATTAAAAACAAAAAAGTGTGAGTCTCGTTACACCCAACAGAAGTGATAACTTCAATTAAATTAAATTGTACTATTTAATATTGAAATTGTTTAACATAAGAAATACTTAGCTTATTATTTAAATTAATATGACAATGTAAGAGAAAGTTAAAAAAATAAACGTGTGTTTTTAAAAATATATTTATTTAATAAATAGAATAGCTTATTGAATATAAAATATATGTTTTATGCATGATCAACATTCTTCAATATGTGCCAGTAGATTCACTTGTATTTACATTATCATTATTTACCCCTCATTTTGTGCAGGCTTACTGTCCAATAAGAAATTATCACTTCAAAAATATATATTTTTATAATCGACTGGATACATACCACAAGATATTCTTAATACAAAACAACATGATTGAACTCAAATAATCTATTAACAAGAGGATGTTATTATTCAACATTTGTATAGAATATTAAATAATAGAACCTTAAATTATTTTTGGAAAGGACTCAATAAAAAAGGAAAAAAAGTGTATCCTCCAGGAACAGAATAACCCAGGGAAAGTTGCAATTATAGGGAAGAGATGAGGAGAGATAATAATTATAGAGACGAAATAGTCATTACCTATTCTACATAAGGAAGACAAACACTAAACAAAAGCTTTATTTTAGAAAATAAAATTTAAATATTAACCCTATAGCTGAGACTCGACCCAATTTCGCGTCGAGTGTTGACGCATGGTTTAGTTCACCGACTCTAAAACACGTATTTTGAAATTCAACATTTCGCCCATTGAGAATCGTCCTATCGCAATAAATAAAATACCGTTGAAAAGCTAATGTTCCATAGATGCATAATCATGCAAAATTTTTACGCATAAAATCAAAGATTTGAACTGTGCGGTTGTAAGTAGAAATGACGCCATTTTTTCTCATATGTTCACCAATCTATTTTTCTGTCAAACAGGTCGACCAAAACACTGTTCTATAGATCACATCTTTCTCTTTCTATCTGTGGTTTACAAATTGTTCTATGTGTCATAGACCGCGAGATATATCTGTCTAACCAAAGAAGTACCAAACGGAACGAATTTCACTTGGCATTATGTGCAGTTTACTAAATAAGGTAATCGATTATTCAATCGATATTTTGTAACCGATCTTTACAGTATGTTGTAGAGAAGATTCATTCTACAAGTTGGTATTACTTGATATATCCTACAGTTAGTTTTAGGTTCTTGTTTTTTACTCGGAAGATAGCGATGTTTGTGACTGAAATGACATGTGAATGGTGTAGCGCTTATTGACTTAGGATTATATTTCTGTTATTCTGAAGGTTTATTTTATTTATTTATTATAAATTGTGTATACAAGTTACAATATATGTGTTTTTATTTCTAAAGTTAATTTTTTTGAGTGAAGTTCTAGTTTTTGAATGATTTATATATGGCCTAACCTAGATAAATTACAAAACTAGGCCTAAAAGCAAATTTTCTTTTATGGGGTGTTTTATTTGATTATACAAGTGTATAAGTGTATTATACAAATGTATATGTGTGTTATTGTTTGTAAAGTTTATTGTTTTAGTGAAATATAGTGATTTTGTTTTAGGCCTAGGTTGTCGAGGTTACAAACCTAACCCAACTTTTGTCGATTTCCACTTTTTACGGGAAAAAATTATTTCTATTATAAAAATTTTAGAATTTGATTTTTTTTTTACCAATTGTTATTCACATTTATACTAGAAAACGTTTGTAATACTTGAAAAAAATGTCAAAAAATTTTCTATGCTCAATTAGACTTTGAAGTGAAACTTAGCTTTCGATTTTTGTGGGTGTGTTTTTTTTTTTTGTTCTTTGTCATACTGACTCCAAAATTATTTTTCAAACTTATTTTTTTCATTACACTACTAAATTCTATGAACCTTTCTGAATATAATGATATATAGAAGTTGTGTTTTCCATAAATATTACTATTTTTAGTGAATTTTTGAAAATCAATTTAACAAATTCCCTTTTTTTCGTTAACCAATTTCTGTTTTTTTGAAAATGTAACAATATTTTTTTCCCCTAAATATATTCACAAATATATTACAAATCTCTAGTAATAGTTGAAAAAATTCAAAAAATATTTTTGTATTGTGTCCTTACCATATCTGTGAAATTATTCCCTCCGTTACTTTCAGATTTTTTGCTATTTGACATAATAACTCCAAATGTTTTACATCTAACATTTTTTTTCACTACACGCTAAATTCTATGCACCTTTCTGAATATAATGATATATAGAAGTTGTGTTTTCCATAAATATTACTATTTTTGGTGAATTTTTAAAATAAGCCTAACAAAATCCTTTTTTTCGTAATATATATATATATATTTTTTGAAAATGTAACAAATTTTTTTCCTTTTTTTCTAAATATATTACACAAAACTTTTGTATATCTTGGAAAAAGGTGGTAAGCTATTGATTTTGGATGATACAGGTTTTTCTGAAAAATGTTATCTTCATTTTTTGACATCTAATATACTTACTCCAAAACTGTTTAAAAAAAAAAAAATATTACATAGATGAATTCTATGCATCTTTCTGAGAAAAATGATGTCTTATAAGTTGGGTTTTGTATAATTTTTTTTTTTTTTTTTATGAATATTTTAAGAAAACAAAACTTTTACAAAACCTTTAACATACGCTGGTTACAGGGTTAAGTGTTACTTCTTAGTCTTAGAATATTAAGTTATTGTATTTTGTTCTTATGGCGGGTATCAATTTCATTTTGAGAACACATAGTTCTTGTCTTATGGTCTATAGACACATAAAACAATGAAATAATTTCAAAATTAACTGGATACCTGGAATAATATCAAAATACAAGAACTAAGTATTCTCAAAAACAATTCATATTTTGGTTTTATGTCAGGTATGCAGTTGATTTTGAGGATATTTAATTTTTTTATCAGATATTATAAACAGCTATCTAGTTCATTTTAAGAATATTTAGTTTGTGGGTTTAGGTCTTATGGCTGGATATTGTATCTGGTTGATTTTTACAATATTTAGTTCATATATTTTAATCTTATGGTAAGTAAACAGTCTATTTTGGGAATATTAAGTTCCTTTTTTTGGTCTTATGATAACACATAGAACAATTAAAAAATCTCAAAATAGAATGGATAGCTGTCATAAAGCCAAAGCACAATAATTGAATAACATTAAAACTCAAGAAATAAATATTCTCAAAATCAACTATATACTTGCCATATGTTCAAAACACAAGAATAAAATATTCTCATGATCGACTGGATAAGACCAAAATACAAGAACTAAATATGACAGATATCTATTTCACTTTCAGAATATTTACTTCTTGTGTTTTTTTCTTATGACAGGTTACCAGTAGATTTGAGAACATTTAATTCTCATATTTTTATCTCATGACAGGTATCTAGTTGAGTTTGAAAATATGTAGTTTTTGTTTTGGATTTATGGGACACATCAAGATGATTTCGATAATATAACAAATTTTGCTTTGTCTAACAATCATCCAGTTGATGTTGAGAATATTTAGTTCTTGTTTTTTTTTTTTTTTTTTTTATCGCAAGTATCCATTAGATTTTGAGGATATTACTTTTTTTTAAGGGAGTAATATTTTGAGAATATTTACTTATTTGTAAATTATATATTCTCGAAATTGACTGGATACATTGTTATAATATTGAAGACAATTTAAATATCCTAAAAACTGCCTATTTACATTTCATAATATTAAAGAAAAAAATATACATTCTCGAAATTGACTAGATATATTAAGACAAAATTATATATTCTCAAAATCATCCATAAGAGATATAGAGTCGGTATGAGAGCCTATAGGGCTAAAAATAAGATATACTTATGTTAATTCTTTTAATATTAAAACTAGGTTTGATAATAAAATGTCAAAAATCATGGTTTTCTGCAAATCTTAAAAACGGAAAATAGTTCGTCAATCAAAAATTCTCAAGACATCATATTTAAGAGAATTAAATTATCTACAATTTCCCATAGGCAGAATAATTTAATATAGTAATAATAATCTTACAAAACTACTTACTAACAGTAATAAACTAAGTCTGTTATTTTGAAAGAATGTTTTTAATTTGTAGTATAAGTACATTTTTGTAAGTTAAATAAGCATAGAAGTGCACAGATATACCTTTCCAAGTTAATATCAAAAATTATAATTTATATTTTGTCTTTTGATTTTTGACATTAATATAACAATACAGAAACCTCTTATAATTTTTGTATAACACCATAGTCTGTAGTATTTTACAAATTGTTAAATAAAATAGTGAAATGAAATTTATGTAACAAAATTAATAAGAATTTAAATACATTTAATTTACATATATGTATTTAAGTTATTCAATATTATGTAACAGTAATTGAACTAAATTAAATTATTAACACAAATAGATAAAAGGAAGCTAAGTTTGTTTTTAAAAACTTTTAACAGGGTAAGTGGTAGGAAATTTGTTTTATTAGACTACTGGCAGATACGTATCAGCAATTTACAAACACACACACACACACGCACACACACACACACACACACACACACACACACACACATATATATAGATGCCTGTTAGGCTAATAAAGATGCAGGAGTTAATAAAACAATAAAAACCGCACTAGTCCAAACTGTGGTAAGATAAAAGTGCCCCTAAACCAAGTGAGGTACAGCTATATACACATTTAAAACACAATAAAATAAGAACAAAGCAACATTTTGTTATTAAGGTACTGCCAAGCTGAAAATTGTAATGTGTCAATATTTTGTTTTTAGAAATAATGACAAGGTAGGTATTAGCAATATTGTGTTTTTTAGAAATACTGATAAGGCAAGTGTTAGCAATATTTTGATTTTAGACATACAGACAAGGTAAGTATTACTAATATTTTGATTTTAGAAATACTGATAAGGTAAGTGTTAGCAATATTTTATTTTTAGAAATACTGACAGGGTGATCTGTAGCAATAATTTGTTTGAATACTGATAAGGTAAGTGTTAGCAATATTTTGTTTTTAGAAATAATGACAAGCTAAGTACAGTAGAGTCCCGCAAACTCAGCGTAATGTGGACCCGAAGTGTGCCGAGTTTGTGAAATTCCGGGTTATCGGGAATAGGGGCAAAAAATAAATTGTAAATGAAACACCAAAGCGGCGGCGATATCAAACGACTTTGTCAATAGCAATATCCCTTTGTCGGCGGTGTAAAAACACCGCAGCACCAAAGCGGCGAGTCAAACGACTTTGTCGATAGCGGTATCCCATTGTCGGCGGCGTAAAAACACCGCGGCATTGGCACCCGTCGGTATAGCAGACATACACCTGTAAAAACGTTTGATGGGCCATTTTTTTCCACGAATCAATTTAGTATACATTATGGAAAATATAACATTTCTTTTCAGTTTTCTTTGACTGGTTATGATCTACACACAGTATATACAGTACAGTAAATAAAAATGAGCGAGTTACGAAAACGGAAGCGTGTGTTGGTTTCGTTTGAGACGCGGTTAAATGTGTTAAAAAGACTTGACAGAGGGGAATCTGTAAAAAAGCTTTGTGACAAGTCTAACGTGGGAAAAGTACCATCAACGATTCGAGCGATCGAAGTTAATGCCCGCTTTGGGATCTGCCAAAGTTTTACGAACATCGCTGTTTTTAGCAATTTTTTTTTTTCCCGTCGGGGTCGCCGAGTAATCCGGACTGCCGGGTTATCGAGTGCCGAGTTTGCGAGACTTCTACTGTATGAGCAATTTTTGTTTTTAGAAATAGTGATAAGGTGGGAATATTATCAAACTGGGAATGAGGCTGGATGAAGCGTCGCTTCACTCACACAAGCTTAGAGGATTAGGGTGTCCGGGAGCCACCCCACCCGTATGAGTCATCTATTGGGCTTCACTTTGTTAAACTTTAATTTATTTTATTTGATATTTGGAAATAAAATCTATAATATATTTTTATCTACACATAATTATAAGAAAAACTGACCATACAACGTATAATTTACTGAATTATAATCCAAAATCAACAATGTTTTTAATGACAATATTTAAGTAGTACTAAATTTTTATTTAATGTATACCCTATCACAATGTTTATAAATAGAAATACTGTATATGTTTTTGCATTGTTTAAAAAAATATTTGTAACATTTTCAATATTAGTAGGGAATTTTTGCTGTTTACATAATTATTCTGTATTACTGTTGCTTAGATGAACAAATGTTAAATTTATAAAAAAATAAATTGTGTAAATGCCAATATTACCGTTTTAATTCATATTTATTCATACACAGATAATCACAAAGTAAATAATAAAGTACATATTATGTTTTATACTATTATTATTATATTGTGCTCCTTTGTTTCATAAAAATCAAAAAGTACTTATTTTTCAATAAAGATATATGATAGTGTTGTTTATTCACACTTATTAGTCATCATACTGTCATTAATTTTGTAGCAAACATTGCTGATTTTGGACTCTATTAAAGTAAATTATACATTGTTTGATCTCATTTTTCATGTAATGAAAGTGTAGAATAAAAATATATTACAGATTTTATTTAAAAATATCAAATTAAACAAATGAAAGTTTGATAAGTGAAGCACAGTAGGTAACTCATCCGGATGGCCCACGGCAGGTACCGGCCAATCCTATTCTGCACGCCTTTGTGTGATGCATGCGTTAGAGTAAGATGACCCATCGTTCAGCTACATTCCCCGTTTGATAAAAGTATAAGTATTAGCAATATTATGTATTTATAAATACTGATAAGGTAAGTGTTAACAATATATATTAAAAGTACATATGTCCAAAAGATATGTCTCATATGACCAAAAGAGCAAAATCATTTTTTTACAATTACTGATAAGATGAGTGTTAGAAATTCTGTGTTGTGAAAGCACTGACAAGGCAAGTGGCATAAATACATTTATTTTAAAACAACTGATAGATAAGCAGCAACAATATTTTATTTTTGTAAGTACTGACAAGGTAAGCTATAGTAATATATTGTTTTAAAAGTAGTACAAAGTAAGCGGCAGCAGTAATTTGAAAAACAACAACTTTATTTAAAAAAAATACATATTATACAGTAATAATTTGTCTAAAAAGCTAAAAAATATATTCCTCAAAAGAGAAGGAATACAACAAATCGGAAGATGTTTTGTAAACTGTAAACTTACAGGTGACAACAGCACAGCTTATTCACCAAGCCTTGTAGAGATATTTTGTTTTGCTTGCCATTGGAATTCAAACGATAAATTCCACTTGATGCATCATCAGTGCATGCAGCCATGAAAAGTTGCACATCAGTCTTAGGAAATCCCTCTTTGTAATAAAGCTAAAAATATAATGCTAATTTATAAATAAGAAGAAACAATTAAAATACATTTTAAATTCATTAAAAATGTGGATTTTAAAACATGATTACACACTATCAAAAACAAAACACTTTATGTTTTCTCATATTTAACCCTAGAAGAGGCCATTAGAAATTCCTTAAATAGAAGGCCTTTTTTAAACTTTTTTTTAATTCATACAAAATAGTAATATTATCCAAAACTCAACTTGTTATATACCATTTTTCTCAGAAATGAATATAGAATTTATCTATGAAATAAAACAATAACATTTGGAAGAAAAATTTTGGAGTTAGTAATGTCAGGAATCAAAAAATGTGAAAGTAATAAAAGTGAAAATTAAAAAAAAAAGTGCCCATGGCTAGCACATAACCAATTTTTTTTAAATATATACAAAAGTTTTAAAATTTTTAATTTGTGAGTAAAAGTTGGTAAAAAAAATCATTTTAGGAAAGTTAAGTTTTGAAATATTATTATTTTTTTTTTAAAAAAAGTGAAATGTAGACCAAACAACAGTTTTTTATAATTTTTTCAAGATATACAAAAATTTTGTGATGTAGTTGTAAATAAAAGTTAGTAAAAAAATATATCAATTTCAAAAATGTGTATTTAAAAACAAAAACAAAAAAACATTTTATGAAAAAAAGTACCTATAAAATATCTCAAAAGGCTAAGAAATTTTTGAAAAATTTACCAAAAATGTTTATTTTATTTAAAACCCAACTTATAATATATTAATATTTACAGAAAAGTGCATAGAATTGAACTGTGAATTTGTGAAACAGATTCACAAATTATGAATCTTATGAGTAAACAAGTGTTTCGTTTCAGTAGGCCACCCAGTATATTTAACATTAACTCTATGATAAACTTAAACTTTCTGTTCTATTTCAAATTTGAATATTAAACACCTCCACTCACTATGCTCATATTGATAACTCAAACTTGACAGAACATATTTGTGCATACGTGGAAAAACATTCACTTTTGCATGATTATGTCGACATCAACAACTTCATAACCATGCAAAAAATGTCTTTGTAGATGTCAGAGGTGTTTATTTTTTATGATATGTTAGTATTTTTGATCTAGAGCGTTGGCATTAACGAACTTGCAAATTTATTTACGAACATTGGCATTACATATAGGACCTACAAATTTTTACCTAATTTAATGTGTTGTAGTTGAATTAATTGAAAAACATAAGCAACAATATTATTAAAAGTAGCTGAGCTCTTGAAATTTTCAGTTATATTTGTCTAATTTCATATATTTCACTATGGGATTATATAAGTTTTATACATGAAAATGAAGTCTCTATTAAAAGTGGACATTATCTTCAAATTTTCAGATAGATTTTTCTGAATTTCAATATATATTTTACTATGGTATTATATGAGTTCACCACATGATATTTGAAGTCCCTTTTAAAAGTATCCATTAAAGTTTTCAGTTAGATTTTTTGAGAGTTCAATATATGTAATTATAGGATCATTTGAGTTCACTACTAAAAATTTGAAGCATTTATTAAAAATGTCTATTATCTTTAAATTTTCAAATTATACTTCTTTCCTTGTTTTAAATAAATGTATATTATATAGGTTATGTACACTAAAGTCTGGGCACAAATATATATGCCTTACCAAAAGAGTCTTCTTTCTGAGAACCTTGTTCTAAAATTAAAAATTGTGGAACCAAAGTTTTCCTATATTTTGTTCAAACCTTTATCCCAAGATTTTACTTAGCCAAATTCACATGAACGAAGCATGTATTCTATAAAATATTTTATAATATATAAATATTAAACAAAGTCCTAAAATAAAATAGAAATATTTCTGTGTTCTATACCCAGACATAATAATGATGATTACCTTGATTGTTTCATAAGCATCCATGATGACAGATATGAAAAGACTTAGAACTACATATATGTACAAACTGATGAAAGAGTAAAGATAGATACGACTGTACCACCATAACGTAGAAGACTTGAATGACATCATTGAAAATGTGGCATACATATCATCTCCATTTATCAAAGCAAATAGACATTCAGAAGTGCTTGCTAGTGAACGAAACTACAATCAAACAAACAAACAATTTGAACAGAATGTTATTTTGTAAAAAAACATTTCCAAAATGTTTGATAAAAATGTCATTTTAATTAGTGGAAAACTATGTGAAACGGAAATAACAGTGACACCCTATAGTTTAATAAAGTTACAACTAATTAACATAACATAGCATTAATATAAGTAGTAATATTTTTAATTTTATCTTTAGAACAAACTTTTGAAAATTTGAATTTGTCTTATTAACCAATTTTATACATGGATAATTTATAATTGTGAAAGAGAAAGGCAGCCTTCCTAAGCAATAGATTCGGTTTTGTTTCCGATGATTAGGTTAGTTCTTTTCCTATTTAGACCATAGTTACAGAGTTTCAAAATTAATAATATAGCTTACACATTAATTTTTTAAATGTAATTACAGAAAATATAATTTGAGGACATAAATTCAAATCACTCGTTTTTAAAAAGCTTATCTGTCAAATGGCTTCCATTATTTGTCATATACTGCTGTAGTCACATAGATTGCACATCACTGCTTGCACCATTCTGTCTGGTATGGCTATGATATCTTCTTGTATGGTGGGCTTGAATTTGTTAATGTCTCTACATTTTTAACATACACTCTAAACTAGATAGCCCCAGAGAAAATAATCACATACTGACAGGTCTGGGGATTATATCGGCCATGAAAAGTCTCCTCTGAAAATCACATGGCCTGGAAACATCACACAACACCTCCCCAGATGCTCTGGGAGTATGGGCTGTTGCTCTATCTTGCTGAAATCACACCATGTTTAGATCAATCCCATCATAATGCAGTTTTGGAGCAATAAAATACTGTAACATTGTTGTGTGCCAAGCATACTGTCACTCTTTGCCCCCAACACTCCTTAAAGAAATAAGGTCTTAAGATTCCAAAACTTGCATAGTATAGCAGACAGTAACACATGGACTATGAAAAGTATGCATATGAAGCTGCTGAGTATTTAAATCAGACCAGTAATGTAAAAGTTGATTGTTCACTGTTTCAAAGAAATTAAAATATTCTTTACTCTCTCATTAACAAAACCATTTCATTGGTAAAAAAAGTTTAAAAAATTCTTACAGAACACTGCTTGATTTGATTTGTCAGGGTCATTTAGCTCTTACACATAATGCATATGGATGGAAGTTTAAATTCTTTGTGCAGAATTCTTCTGATACCACTAAACCAAGGACTGCAACATGCTCCTTAACCATTGCTTGTTCATGTTTGGAGGAGTTCTTACGGCGTGCACACGACTGGGTGATTATTTTTTGCAGAAGCAGTAGATCAAAAATTCTTTATCCACAACTTTATCATATTGCAGCTAGGAATGGCATCATGATGTGGAATATTGAAGCCAATGAAATAATCACTGTGTAATCATGATTTTTAAAATAGGTTTCCACTACCCTCAGTGTACAACAATCCACTGCTCCATTATTACTGAAATTGCTTTTGGTATGCCAAGTTATATTCACTCTGATTACTGTTTACATATCAGGGCTGCCAACCTCTTTTTCTTTTAAAAATTATCAAATCGCATGGCCAACTCTGTATTTGTAGCTAGTTTGTTTCATCATGTGTTAGTGGATTTTCTAACAGAAATCAATGCGATTCTCACACATGAGAAAAGAAAGCCTATATGTAGTTTGTACATAACAATTTATTTTACATAAGTATTTGTTTAACACACTAACATCAGCAATATATCCCTGTTCAAAACCTATATATTAATACTGTTCACTGAAAATTTTCATCTCTTCTTTATCAATATTACAGGTTCTTCTTATGTTGATGATTCGGTCTTATCTGACCATGAAATTTTCCCTAAACGCATTACAGTTGTGTAAATGAAGGCCCTTACAGAACATTTTAAAAACAACCTCTACTTATTAATAGGAACATCTCAATGTAGGTATGTGACATCTAAATAATGAAACATATGTTCTTAAAATATTATTTAATAACCATAGAAAGCCAGTGATTCTGTGATACCAAGCCATTTTCATACATGTTGTAAGAATATTTTAAAATTCACCAAAATTTAACTTATTGAATATCATATTTTAGATGAAGATGCACAGAATTTGTCTGTGCAATGAGAAACATTTTTAGAGCCAAATATCTTGGAGTTAGTATATCAAGTATCAAAATATTTTCTTTACGTTTACCTAAAAGTAACAAAAATATTTATATATACCAGGTGTCATAAAAGTATCAATACTCCAAGATATTTTCTTTACGAAAATGCACACAACAATGCAACTCTAGATGTGTGATATTACTATGGTTCACAACACTGATATATTTAACTGTCACATTTGCTACTGAGGAACATCCTGCAGAGAAAGTCGTGAAAATCTTCAATGTAAGCATAGGTCAAGTAGTACCTCATTTTAAAGGTCTTTATTAGTAGAATACATTGCCGCAAACCCGACCTCAAAAAGATAACTCAATCAGAAATGGCAGCTCACAGTTTGTTTTTCCTGATCAAAATTTTAGTTATGCTGACACACGATAAATGCCCAAACCTTAACATTGAATACAAGAAAATGGAATGAATGAAGCATTTGATTCATTGCTTTGTTGAATGAACTAATAACAGAAAACAAAGGGTTCGACCTTAGTTCCAATGATAAAGCAAAGAGTAAGCAATTGAAATAACATTTAATCGATAGTTCATTTTCATAGTTAACTAGCATGGTCAATGTGAAAAGTAAGAGACATACCTTGAATGTGTTTTAGAGAAGGTGCTCAAAGTGATGTCCTTGTGCAGCTTGACAATGTGCCAATTGCTGATAATAACCATTTTTAACATTTCCAATCATTTTTTCTGTCATCTGTGTCTCTTCCACTATTCATTGCTGTAGTTGTTCAATGTTAGCTGGTTTTGTAGCATAGACTATATCCTTCAGAACTCACCAAAAAAAGTAATCTAAGGGCATAAGATCCGGTGATCTTGGTGGCCATTAAATGTAGCCTCTTCACCCGATCCATATTTTGGGAAAGGTGTTGTCTAACAGTTCTCTTATGTGTCACCATAATGAGGAGTGGTTGTTGATTTCGGCTGTCCAGTCTTTTACAGAACCAGTTTCTTGAAAACGTCTTACCATATATCCAACTGTTGCTTTGTTTATTGGTGCTATTGGGGTGAGTATCATTAAGCAAGTGGCTTACCTCTTCATATGAACGAATTCTGTCCCCATATCCCCTCATCATTAGAATTGTTATTTGCTCCATCTCAGTAAGTGAAATTGCCATTGCATGTAAGAACTTACTGAACTTGAATACTTCAAGAAAATGGCAATAACTCTGTTATATGATAACATACAGACGAGCTATCAAACAACCTTGACTTTCTCCTGTGACAAGACTAAACAAAAAGGTGATTGGAAAACCCTAGCTATTTCTCTTATCTGATCAACCACTATATTATGTGGATATATATACTATACTAAGTTACAAACCATGAAAGCCCTAGCAAATGAAATGTTTGTATTTTTTCAATAAAATTACTACTACAAATGAATAAAAAATATCTATACGATATCTGTCTCTACTAAACCGTTATTTGCCTTGTTAGTTATACTGAAGGAAAGCAAACTTTAAGCAGCTGCCATTTTTGATTGAATTGTTTTTTTGAGGTTGGGTTTACAGCAATGTGTTCTACTAACACAGACCTTTAAAATGAAGTACTACTCGACCTATTCTTACGTTGAAGATTTACACGACCTCCTCTGCAGGACGTTCCCCAGTAGCAAAAATTCAGTTAAATATATCAGAGTGTTGTGAACCAAAGTAAGGTCACACATCTAGAGTTACATTGTTGTATACATTTTCTCAAATACATTGAGAAATATATCTTTGAGTATTAATACTTTTAAGACGCTTGGTATATACCATGAGAATAATTTGTTTTAAACAAATTCAAGATATCCAAAAGTTTTAGAATTAAGTTATGAACAGCAATATGTATTTTTTTTTTTTTTTTAATGATTATCATGAAATTAATAAAAATTAACAAAAAATAGGAGTAATTTTGTAAACCTAATAAAAATTGAACTTTAGTATTTATGGTTTTGTAGATAAAGATATTTATTACAAAAAATAACAAGAAGGGAAATAAAATAAAATGTGACTAATTTTAGTCTTTGTCGCTTCATAACTCGCTCAACAGGGGATTATTAAGAGGTCAAACTGGACAGAAAATTCCGAAAAGCGAATTAGTCAACATACCATTCAGATAGACGTAGTAAGAAACTTGATTAGAAATCTAAGGCATCAACTAACATAAAACTACATTTTGCTTTCTTCAAAGTGTGTTCAGATATAGGCTATATATATGGGGGAACAGTAACAATATTGGCATTTTATTCAAACCTCTCAAAAAAATTATTAGATTAATAAGTTATGCTGGTTATAAGAAAAGTTGTAGACCTATAAGTTAAAAATTATGATTTTGATAAATATATATATATATATATATATATATATTGATTTAGTTTAATATAATTCAGTAAATCAAATATATATATATTTGATTTACTGAATTATATTAAACTAAAACAATCTAATATTTATTAAATACAGGTCACACAAGTTCATATGTGCTATACTAGAAAAGGTCACATTATAGAGGTTCTGTATAGTAGATAAAATTTTATTGTTTTAAGTTCCTCGTTATTTAAAATTAAATTGTATAAATTTCTATTGGAACATCTGATGTATGATATAAATGAATTCCTTAGTGCAAACATTGTGACTGATTCTGAATTAAATGCTTTGCAAGAATAACATTAAGTTTACCTTTGTTTATTAATATTACTGATAATGTCCATTGTATGTTCTACGTGTTTAACAACAATAAAGATATAATAATAAGAACAATATAATACAAAATTTGTCATTGATAAAAAAAAAAAAGTTTAAATTGGGTTATTTTTCGTCTACTATCTGCAAATAAGGAAATTTTATACATTAGTGGTGACAAACTATGTATTTAATCCCTTTCACATATAAATGTAAGTCCTAATAACTGTTAAGGTTTAGTAGGTTGCATTTACAATGGTACACAAATCATTGCAATTGATAGAATTTTATTGGTTGTCATATTCATATTTTTAAACTTGTCTCTTACACTAGAAATAGTCAAAAGGTTCCCAGCGAGTGGCATGCCTACCACTAGTTCTAGTTGAATGGCACTGGCAAGTGTCATAGGATCCATTAGACCTAGTTGAATAGCCTCAGAGACTGGCATAGGTTTAACTAATTCTAGTTGAATGGCATAGACAAGTGCCGTAGCTTCCACTAGATCTAGTTGAACGGCCTTGGTGAGTAGTTTGGCTTCCACTAGTTCTAGTCAAAAGAACCTGGATGGCTTTTACAATATCTAGATGAATGGTCCTGGCGAGTGGCATGGCTTCAACTACTTCTAGTTGAACAGCGGTGACAAGTAGCATAGCTTAATCTATATCTAGTTTAAAGGCCATGGCGAGTGACATAGCTTAAACTACACTGAATAGGTAAATAGCCCTGATGAGTGGCACGACTAGTCTAATGGCAAGTCTAGGGTATTAACTTTTAACTTCAGATATTTCAATAAATATTAAAATTTGGGCAGTTACTATTTAATTTTTAGAGACTAAGCTTTAAAATGTCACTAATTTCTTATTTACGCCTTAGCCACAAAGAAATCTATATGGTGGAAGCTATGGACAATACGGATGTAATGCATGCTACGGACGCTACAATGTATGCAACACAGAAAGCTAGACCGTGATAGCGTTCTACCAATCTTCGACTAATATTGGTGGTGTTCATAATATACCGTGGGCAGTGATTCTTCGCATGATGATATTTTAGTTACTTTGGTAATAAAGAGAAAGAAATTGGTTCATAATTGAACACAAAGATATCTGAATATGGTGAATTTTATCATTTGATCAAAGATCTTCGTAAAGATGAAGCTAAATTCAAAAAGTATTATCATTTGAATATTTCCCAATTTGATATTACATGTAATAATATTTATATAAACTTAAAAACAATTGTATGTTTAAAACCCTAGAACCGGCAGTGTTAATTTTTTTTTAAACTTTCTTCGTTTGTTTAAAAATTAATAAAATATATTATTTTTATACAAAACCTAACTTATAAGACATCATTTTTCTCAGAAAGATGCATAGAATTCATCTATGTAATTTTAAAAAAAATTTGAAACGGTTTTGGAGTATGTATGTTAGATGTCAAAAAATGAAGTTATCATTTTTCAGAAAAACCTGTATCATCCAAAATCAATAGCTTATTACCTTTTTCTAAGACATACAAAAGTTTTGTGTAATATTTGTGAATATATTTAGGAAAAAAAATAATAATAAATTGTTACATTTTCAAAATTTAAAAAATACTTTATGAAAAAAGGTAAAATGATCATTTTTTTTTCAAAAATTCACAAAAAATAGTAATATTTATGTAAAACCAACTTCTATATATCATTATATTCAGAAAGGTTCATAGAATTTAGTAGTGTAATGAAACAAAAGTTTGAAAAATAATTTTGGAGTCAGTATGGCAAAGAACAAAGAAAAAAACAAACAAAATTCGAAGGCCAATTGCCTTGAAAGTCCAATTGAGCATAGAAATAATTGTTTTACATTTTTTATCAAGTATTACGAACAAAATCTAGTATAAATGTGAATAACTATTGGTAAAAAAAAATCAAATTCTAAAATTTTCAAAATAAAAATAACGTTTTCCCTAAAAAGTGGTACTCGACAAGTGAGGTTAGGTTTGAAACCTCGACAATTTAGGCATAATTAGTAATTATCTAATGCTAGGCCTAAGACAAAATCACTAGATTTCACTAGAACAATAAACTTTACAAAGAATAACACACATATACACTTGTATAATCAAATAAAACACTCAATATAAGAAAATTTGCTTTTAGACCTAGGTTTACAACTTACCTCTTGGTTAGTCCAAATATAAACCATTCAAAAACTAGAACTTCACTCAAAAAATTAACTTTAAACACATATATTGTAACTTGTATACACAATTTATATACAATTTGTATACACAAACCTTCAAAATAACAAATATCTAACCCCAAAACAATATGCGCCACGCTTTTTATATTTCAATTTATGTATCACAGTTGCGTATGTTCCGAGTTCAAAACAAAAACTTGTAAGTATCTCTTGCCTATATCAAGTACCACCAACTTGTAGAATGAAATCTCCTCTACAACATACTATAAAGATCGATTACAAAATATCGATTCAAAAATCGATTATCTTATTTAGTAAACTACACCGAGTACCAAATGAATTTAGTTCCGTTAGGTTACTATTTTCGTCAAGTAGAAATATCTTTCGATCTATGACACATGTAATACCAAAAATGGTAATTTTAACTTGGATAACCAACAAATGGGTATATTAAGATTTGAATATTAAAAGTAAACCGGGAAACGTTGAAATTGAATGGGGGGGGGGGGGGAGACTTCAGAAGTCAAAAGAATGACTCAATGTACATGTTAAGATAAGGGAATATAAAATTTAAATATAGATTTCCAAAAGACTAATGTGATGTAAAAAATGTTAATTATAAGTCATATGAATATTTGAATAAAAGTTGTGTAGTGAAAAATAGACAAAACGTATTGCTAGGTGTGTGAGAAGGTTTCTCGCAGACGTTGCATATTAAAAAATATAACGCTAGAGGAAGTGAGAAATACTCACATGTGGTTTTGCCAGTTGGAAAGGAATAGTTGAGTAAGTCAGACGTGTTTTCAATTCAGAGAAACTTTTTCAAAAAGTAGTGAATATGTGAAAAAAGAGTCTTAAGAGGTAGTCTGGCGTGATCAGACGTATTTTTATGTATGTAAACTTTTGTAAAATGTAGTAAGAACGTTAAGCAGTCTTAGGTGAAACGTTCAAGTTAATCAGACGTTGTCTTGTGTAGAGAACTTTTATAAAATGTGGTAAATACATTAAAAGTAGCCTTAAGATCAATCTAAAATTGATCTAAGTGACACTCGTTCTAACTTTAATCATGATACTAACAGACATTCAGTTATTTGAACAATAAAATAATGAATTCCGTACAGCAGAAAGGAATTGACCACGTCAGCTACTCGACACGAGACGAGATGCATTGTCTACAAGACGTAACCAAGGAATTGTGATTTTAACTAAAAAGAATGTGCCTGGTATACACATTAAGACTTTATTTCTAAAATCATTTTTGTCTATAATATGATAATAATTTTTTAATGTTTAGTAATAAGTTTAATTTGAAAATCTGGAGTCTAATATTGAGACAATGTCTTATATTGTAAAACATGAAATTACTAATGTAGAATCCTTCTTTTAAAATAAATAAATTAATGAAACTTTATCTAATTTGCAGAACAAAATTATTAATTACATTAATTCAATTAAACGAACTAAAGATCTTTTTGCTTTTTCTTTGGAGTTGCAACTAAAAAATAAATTTAATGAATAAAATTCAATATGATTTTTTATAAAGAAATATGAGGATGTATTAAGCTAAGATTTCTGAATATGAATGTTTAATAATATTTGATGATAACCTTGTATAAATATTTTAATATTTGTATTTTAATAAAACATGTTAAGTTTCAGCACAACATCTAAGATATCTTTATTTCACCAAAGACCACTGTAAGTACACTTTTAAAAGGATATGAGACGCTGAGATATTTTTAACAATTAACTATTAACTTCTTTTTCAAAATTGGTAAGCTAAGCTACCTGGCGCCCATTGTCGAGCAAATTATTTTCTTCTTTTTTATAAAAAATCAGATTAATATTAAATTCAAACCCAGTATATTTATAAACTTACACACACAGAACAATTTGTAAACAATGGATAGAAAGAGAAAGATGTGATCTATAGAACAGTGTTTTGGTCGACCTGTTTGACAGAAAAATAGATTTGTAATATGGGAAAAAATGGCGTCGCTTTTACTAAAAACTGCACAGTTCAAATCTTTGATTGTACGCATAAAAATATGCGAACTTCGCCAATTTTTAGAATATTATTTATAACGTTTTGTGATATTTATTTATTTTATTTTTTTCATGATTATGCATCTACAGAACATTAGCTTTCCAACGGTATTTTGTTTATTGCGATAGGACGATTCTAAGTGGGCGTAATGTTGAATTGCAAAAAATGTGTTTTAGAGTCGGTGAACTAAACCATATGTCATTCATCCACCCGTTACCGGGTGGTTCGCCAGATGGAGGATTAAACTAACCTAACCAGTCTTGCAAAATAAAAATTTCAAATATAGATTTCACATAGCAATTGTGTCACTGCGAATGCCTGCCGCTAGCTAATTTCTAGAAAATCCCATTCACTTGGAAACGCTTGCTTGGTCCAACGATAAGAGCCGTTGTGTCTGTTTGGCCAGTTTTTCGCACTCAAAGCATGCAACAAAATATGACTTTTCAGAATTATATAAGTGGATATAAACTAGTTATACAAATAAAATCAACTATATATATATATATATACCTTCATATGGTATGGTCCAAGTACAAGCCAGCCACAAAATGTGAAACCAGCGTAGATGAGAATAGCACATAATAGAAATCTGGCAACTTTAGGAAATGCTTTTTTCAGTGTTAAAATAACAACCTGTAATATAAAATTCAATGTAAAATAGAAGAACAAAATAATAAGATCATTATATTTATACAATATTATATAATCTAAAAACAATAATCAATCACTGTGTGAAATAATATTAACATTATCTCTGTCCTTTTAAATAGATCTCTCAAGATTCAATTACTTCACTTTTTGTAAACATACTAAGGCTACAAAACATGATTGTAAGTTTTTTTTTGGTTTTTTCATATGAACAAATAAAAATTCTCCTCATCACAAAACAAACCACTTTTCAAAATTGAGAAGATAAGGTATAAAAAAAGAAAACCTAGCCCAAGAACACTCTAATAACCCCAAGGTCAAAAGAGAACGAGTTTGGTAAAGAGAGACCTGATAAAGAGGGATCTAAAGTAAGACTAGATGAAGAAAGGTGTAGACTCAGATAGAGATCCGTGGGATTGTCACACCCGTACTCACTAAAGAACTTAACATATTCATTTGGATACAGTTGCCAACATAGCTATCTGTAGAAAAATATAAAGAATTAATTTAAAAAATGATAAATACTTTAATAAATGGTGCAAAAACATATCACAAACATTCTCACTTGTTCATCGTCAAAACTAAATAAAATTGAACCAAACTAACTAATCACCCAAAATGTCAATCAAAAGAAGAAAAAGTCCTAAACTTAGTTCGCTTGTGCCATACACACACGTCTTCGGCATAAGTGTATTGAATTAAATAAGAGCTTTTAATGATGGCAGTCAATGCTCATTTTAGTTTTTGACGATTATTCCTGGCCTTGATATTCCTTTACTTGCAATTTTGCAAAAGGGTCATTAATCTTCACATTTTAATTAAATTTGAAGAAAATCGGTAGAGCCAATTTTTAGAAATAACATATTTTATAACAGTGTCATGGCCGATTGTTTGGTTTCCACCAATATTCCAATAGCTCCAAATATCTGAGTATCTTGTATGATGTAGTGGAAGCATGGATGAGTACACACAGACATCTAGAGAAAAAGCATAGGGTGGCTTTTTCCCATTCCTATAATCTTGGTCATGTTACCAACTGTTTACTTGTATATATCTGTTCTAGCTTGGTCACACTGAGTCTGTTAAATTGTATCCGATATATTAGAACACATGTTCAAAATTCGGATATGTGTATGTTTCACAAATTAGGATTCTTATATATTGGATTCTTTTATCTTCCATTTTAATTCAGCAGTTGACCATATGGGACATATAATGGTATTTGTTTGTTTGCCTAAGTTTGTTACAGTATACAGCTACATTTTGGATATCCAGGATTAAAGAGACATAAAAGGACATAAATTGGACCAATTTATCGTAAAAGAGTTGGCCATACTATCTACTGATGGACAATTTTAGCAAGTCTAGATCTTCAAACCACCTTACAGTTTCAAAAAAGTACCTATTAATTTGCAAAAAACAAGCACAATGGTTGAAAAACAATATCATAGACTAGGATGGAATACCAAAGTACAACATTATTCAGGCTTAAGGGAAGTTTGTTATGAGATGAATATCAGTGAATGTGTATATATTAAGGAAAGTGAATGAGTAAAATTTATTGCAAATCTTTTGTCCGAGTTTAATAAACTAGTGATAGATTTTGTAGAATTATAATGTCCCAATTTAAGTGTTGTATAAAAAGACATTTCGGAATGCTTTGTATAAGCCATGTACATATGAACACAGTTCAAAATGTTGTGCTTATATTAATGTAGATGTTTTACTCGAGTGCTGAAATGAGGTAAAAACATGTCAATTACATAGTTAACAAAATAATGTGCAATTACATTTGTCTAGAGTATATGATTACTATAACAATACTGTAGTTTATATAAAAAATCTGTTTCATTTCCCATGGTAATCCTAAATGTCATCTAAACTTTTACTTCTCTCTAAAATAGTGTATATTGTAATATACACTAGACCGATAGATTTAAACTTGAACACAAGATCGTGTTTCAATGACAAAGTCAAGAGTTATAGTTTACTTATTGTAGCTCATTTATCACTGAGGATGGCGACTTTGTCATTGAAACACGGTTGATTAAGTAAACACAATTTTTGTGAGATCTTGTTTTTGAGTTTTATTCTATCTAATATTATCTTACAAGTCAAGGTCAATATTTATTTATACACTAAACTGGTTCTGTTTTTTAAACTTGTTGGGTGTTTTGTCTAGTTAAGACAAGTACAGTATGTTCATACAAAACAATGACAGATTTTAATAATTTACAGACTAATAATAATAATCTTATAATTATAATTAAATAATGAAACATAACATAATTATCTATGGTCATTCTCGACTCTCCCGGATGTCTCAGTTTACATTTTGCTGACACATACATTTCACTTAAGTTGGTCGTTGGTTTCTATAATATTGAAATTAAAAATGTAATTTGTAGCCAAAGTTTGTGTTTTGGAATAATAATAATTATTATATATATAATAATAGGTAAATATATATTATATATTACAATGTTGTACATACGCTAAACTCTAAGTCATATAATTTTTTTTTTTTTAATGTCTCAAAATTAACAGTCTTAGCTATTATGTACAAAATGTAAGCTCTATTATACGTAGAATACTAAACTTGGTCAACAATGTTTTAAAAAAAGGAAATAATTTAAAAGAGACATTTTGGAATACCAAGTATATATGAACACGGTTCAAAACATTGTGCCCATAATAATGCAAATGTTTTACTTGAGTGTGGGAATAAGGTAAAAGTATGTCAATTATATAGTTACACCAATATTGTATAGTAAAAAATGTCTAGAGAATATAATTGCTAAAACAATAAACAATTCTTAATCAGAAAAATTGTTTTATTTTCTCTATGAAGTAATAATAAACCGTTGATGTTTAGAAAACGCTTATTTTTGGAAAAATCCATTTACAAATTTTGACAAAATTTTACCTTTTACTATGGTGTACTGGGGTATATACAATGGACCAGTTTTGTAAAAATTTAAGGACTAATAATAATAGTCTTAGAGTTTGAATTAAATGACAAAACATAGCGCAATTATCTGTTATATTAGTCTATTTGTAGCAAGAGTTCAATTTTATACATACATGCCATTTAACTTGGTCATTGGCTTCTATAATATTGAAACTAAAAAGGCAATTATTAGCCAAAGTTTGCGTTTTGGAGAATTTTACCAGGGACTTTTTCATACTATTAAAACAAAGAAACAAAATCTAAATTTTGGAACTTCGGAAAATTTTTACAAGGGACATTACTCTAAAAAAATTTTTAAAAATAATTAAAACCCCAAAAAATTACAAATACTACAAATTTGTACCCGAAGTTTGGAAACTTTTTATGAAGAATATAAACTGTTTGTTGTTTACAATGATTAACAACATATACAACCAAAAAAATCTAAAAAAGGCGTTTTCAAAATTTACAAATTCCAAAAAATGTTTTTACCCAGTTACCAACAATTTCCCCGAGGTTTAAAAAAACAATTATTGTGGTTTTGACTTGGTTTTACATTAATAAAAACCATCTTTTCAAGCCTATTGTTACTACGAAATCAAAGTACAGTTTACATTCAATCTAGGTATGTTTAACAACAAACTTGAAGTGTTTACATCTCAGTACAAAACTTAATCTGCTGCATAAATGTACCGATTAAACAAAATCTTAGTTGCCTAATAAGATTTTTTAAAACACTAATTTACACATGAACAAAGCGCCTGAGAATGGACTACAACCTGTTAAACTTACTTATACTATACACATTCATACAAATACATATCGTAAATATGGTGATTAAAGACTGTTGAAATGTTCATATTTTAACCCAAACTTAATGATCTGACCATGTGTGTTTTAAAAATTAGTAAAGTAAGAGTCTAGTGTAATATAAATAAACATTCCAGTTTGTATAAATTATGTCTAATATTTATTGCCAAAGTCCATTTGTTACTATGAAATCTATGTTATTAATGTACAGGTTTAATAAAGGTAAAGTGACAGTGTGTAATCTAAGGGTAGATTGCAACCCTTAAATTAGTCAGGCCCTTTAAATACTGTAATATTATGAAACACATATGATGTAACAGACAGACGAATAATAATCATTTGCAGGTAATCGGTGAGTCAACGGAACGTGATTGAGATTGCAGGAAATGAAAAAAAGCCACCCAATGCTTTCTCTCTGGATGTCTCAACATATCCATCCATGCCTCACACTATATCATACTCAGACCTCCAGAACTATTGGAACATTGATATTCCTTCAAATTTGGGCAACCCCGTTTTAAACAGCAGAATATATATTTTGTACATTTGTTGTATCACTGAAAAACGGTACCTGTGTGGGTAAAATTTTAAGAAATTTCAATAGCTCTGGATGTCTATCTGTCTTGCATGATATGGTGTGGAGTATGGATGGGTATGCTCAGACACCCAGAAAGGAAGCATTACACTACTAGTTACTCTAGACAAAACAAAGACAAATTTTGCAGTAATTTACGTACTAACTATTTAACAGTTTAAATTAAAAAATGACCCCTATTGTACAAGTTCATTTCCCACTTTCGAGGTTCACAAACCTGAAATTTGTTGTATATAACGAACAATATTTTGGGATAACAGTATGTATAATGTTGTATAAATTAGGTCCTTACCTATTACCAACTACATTTACAAGTAGAATATGTATTACTATTACCATAGGCCTTGTTACAACATTACAACTATTATTCATCTTGTAAACATAGTTATTACGGTGATATTGGCTATTGGAATGGTTAACAAAACTACAAACAAAGTATAAGTACTAATATATGTGTATGTAATTTTATACAATTTCTTATACAAAGGTCTACACTTTATGAAGTCTACTATCCATATCCTTGAATCAAATAGCTTCAATTTTCCACTTTTTTTTTCACTTTTGTCCATTCTACGACTCCCATTTCGGACTTTTGATTGTCAACTTTGACCAATTTTTGTGCAAAATTCATACAAAAATTACATTACCACCAATAGTTAAAAACCAAATCATTAAAAAAGATATTTTACATTGGAGTATATACAGTAATAATATAGTTTGGATTTTGACATTTTGCTGACACATAAGATCTATTCCCTGACTCAAAATAACAATTATAGCCAAACCGTTCATTTAAGATACTTTTTAAGAGAGAAATTAATTGTAGTCCACAACATTTCACATATTATATGATAAAAAAGCCCTCTAAAATCAATTTTGAAAATTAAAATTTTTTTTTTCTTTCAAAATACAACAGCTGAGCTAGTGTACTCACTCGTTGGGGTAATTTAACTTCAAAATATACATAACATTTACGGCTATATATACTTTTATCTTATTCAATCGTAGGAATACAACGTTGTTGCTCATACTCTCTGACTTCAATAATATAAACAGTTTACAAATATTAACCAAAACTAAATCACAATGCTTAAAGCATAAAATCAAATTTTGATTTTACTTTTTGGGGTTATGGTATGCACAAAAATTGTACACCATTAAAAGTGACCTTAAGATAGTTTGTATTGTTAAACATATGAATATAAACTCTATACAAAGCATGGATTTAAAGGTTGTGCATACAAGTACAGATATAAATCGATATAGATAATAGGTAAAATGTGGATATCACAAATTTTAACATGTGTACTGATATATCAGAAGACAGAATGTCTGAATGTCTGTACAAGTAAACAGTTAGGACAAGACTGTTCTTTCGGATATTGAAAAAAGCCATCCAATATTCCTCTCTGGATGTCTGAAAGTACCAATTCATGTCTCACACTACATCATCCAAGACGCTCAGACATCCAGAACTATTGGAATATTGAGCGTTTACAATATTATTCCTATAGCTCTGGATGTCCAAGCATATTACATGATGTAGTGTGAGGCATGGACGGGTATGCTCTGTGAGACATCTAGAGAGGAAACATTGGGTGGCTTTTTTTCAATTCCCGCAATCTCGGTTACGTTCTGTTAAATCACCGATTACCTGAAAATGATTATTATTCGTCTGTCTGTTACATCATATGTGTTTCACAATATTACTATATTTAAAGGACCTGACTAATTAAAGGGTTGCAATCCCCCAATCAACCCTTAGATTAACACTATTACTTTACATATATTAAACCTGTATATTAATAACATAGACTTCATAGTAAAAAATGGACTTTGGCAGTATGGGCAAGAAATAGTTTACACAAACTTGAATGTTTGATATATATATATCCTTTAGATTACACTAAACTTTTAGTTTAACCGTTTTCTAATTTTAATGGACTAATCCTTCAGTTTATATTAAAATATGAAGATTTCAACTGTTTTTATTCACGGTCTCAAAATCATATAATTAAGATATCAAGTGAAATGTTTTCTTATTTTTTTTTGAAGCATTAATCCACATGCTATACAGTTAATTTATACTCAGAATGACACCAACTTAAATTTTTTAAATTTAATGTCACAATAATAATTTAAAACACTGAAACCACAAGTTTGGTATAATAACATACACACAAATGAAATAAAATAAAATATTTATTTGCCCTATGTTGTACATTTATTTATAGTTCTCTGTTATATATTTATTATAGATTTCTGTTGTACATTTCGGTAACCAAGTTACCATCATCGGAGGGATCTGAAATAATACTAACAAAATATAAAATTTTAAAATTATTTACCAAACTTGTGGCAGGGGTTTCAGTGTTTTACATTTTTTATATTCACCACAGTGCTCTTTGAACATCTATGTCACAATAAGGATAACAAGGATTCCCCAAACCACAAAAACAAGAAAAACTAAGATTATAATAAATCTAGTATGTTTGTTATAATACCTTTATGTATATTTCTATGAAATAGACATCTTCTTCAGAGGTTTACAGCTAAATAAAACGTAAACATAAAATTTAAAATAAATATAAAACACATGAGGAGTACCCACTCCCACTGTTAACCGGGCAATAAGAAAAAGGCATGTATTGCCTAAGGTAACTGACTCGGATTTGGAAGACCCAATGCTCTTGGTAATCTTATGATCTATCTGGTATAATAAACTAATATAATAACCAACAAGTGAGTACACTTTACCTAAGAAAATATAAGTAAAAAATAAAATGAATCATACAAATTATATTGATTTAAAATAAATAAATGAAATAAAGTGGAACTTAGAATTTATTGTATATATATATAACATATAGACTAAATAATTCATGCTTCAAATTGAGATTTAGGAAAAGGCCCCATGCCCAGCACGATGTAGTACCTTGCGGTAGTGCTGGACACTACTCTAAGGTCCAACTTAGCCATACCTAGGCCGAGCAATATGGAAGAGGGCATACGTAATTGTTAGATAAATGACAGCAAATGAATAATATATAATGAAACTTATATTATGAAACAACAAATACAGACTAATCCCCTAACCTGATATGAAAATAATTATCTTGGCCTAAACAAGGAAAACAAAGACGAGTGAGGAATAGACTCTTTATCTGCATTCAGTAACACTTTATTGTCGGGTCTAAATATAAAATACTTTCAACAATGTCTAATAACCTGTCAGATGTAATTTCTTTCTTTAATTTAAAATTATTTAACTCTAAATTGTGGTTGGTTTGAAGGATGTATTCGGGCACATTATAGATTTTTCAGGTTTATTATATTTAATGTGGGTTCCTTGAATCTTGTAATGAGTTTTATTTTTATTTAGCCAAGTTAAATCTTATCACACAAGTCACATTTAATTTCATTAAACGTCCAATTTATCCAACATCTGAATTTTTTACTTAGGACTTCCTAATAATTACTACTTTTTAAAGACGTTTATAGATTACAATTATTTAAAATTGACTCCAAAACTTTAGTAATAATGGTTGAGTCAAAAGGTACACTAAAGTATATATATATATATATATATATATATATATATATATATATATATATATATATATATATAGTTTGCCTTAATATATTATCAATGATGTTATATAATCAAACCTAAACTGGGTTATACTTTAAATAACATTCAATTCTATGTAAAACCGTTTATGTGTGAGGGAGATTTCAATGGCTCTATTAATCTGTTAAACATGGCAAGTTTATGTTTATAACAATGATTGGATTTGGTTGTTTTTTTTGGAGTTTTAAGGCAAAAAAGCATTTAGGTAATTATTGCCTTTAAAAAAATGGGCAAGGAGATGCTTTACCTTAATAACTTAGATAACACATTACAAACAATACCAAAACTAAACTAAATAACAAACAAAAATAAACAACAATATAAATATAATATATTACAAGCCTGTAAAATAGCCTTGCAACAACTTAACAATTACAAGCTATGGTAAATTAACAACAATTAAAACAAATATTACAGGGCTGTGAAAGGGCCCTGCAACGAGTAATGATAGAATTTTAACAAAAAAATAATTTAATTATACAACACAAAATATTACACAGCTATAAAGAGACTGAAATTATCAAATTGTAAAAGTGGTTTTAAATTTTATCAAAAATTTTCACACAACGCAAAAAGGATAATACCCGATCAAGGATCTGAGAATTATCCCCCAACGTCGCCTGAATTGAATTTGGTAGGGCAAAAGATCATCGCTTACCTCTTAACAAAACACATTCAATGAGGATGTGCTTAATTGACAACACACCTTGACAAAATGGGCATTGTGGTGGCACCCTGTTCCATCAGAAATCCATGAGTGATCATGGAATGACCGATACGAACACGGGTAACCACCACTTCCTCTCGACGACTGGCACGATGGATGAATTACACGGACGGACAGTATTTTTTACTTCTCTCAGCTTAATGGTCTCTGTATTTATCCACTCTTTTCCCCATTTCCTGTGCAAAATAATTTTAATTGTCTATGCAAAGTCACATACTAAAACACGATGTGTGACCTCTTTGCCGCCTCATCAGTTTTTGTGTTTCCCAAAATACCGCAATACCCAGGTATCCAGCAAAATGATACTCTGACGTCTCGCAGCTGAAGTCTGTGTATAGAACACAAAATATCTTGAACCAAAGGATTCTTAGAATACATATCCTGGATAGACTGTAAAGCACTTTTGGAATCGGAACACAAAAGATAGTGGCGGAAACCAGATGGAATGGTATTAAGGCCATCTTTCAAAATAGCAAAGAGTTCGGGAGAAAATCTACTATAAGTTGAGGGTTATCCATACATATACGTCCAACCGGATGAGTAATATGCGCAACCAACTTTATTGTCCAGTTTATAACCATTGGTGAAAATAATTTCACTAGATGGGTATTCATCAAGTATATAGTGAAACTCCTGATGATACACTACATCAAGAGTGTTGTGCTTGATGAACCTGGACAGAGAAAATTCTAAATTTGGATTTTGAATGAGCCATAGAGTAAACCATTGAGCATACTCAATCATTGGAGGAAGTACAAGTCCCAAATTGTCAAGAATTCTTAGTATTCTAATGCAAAATGGGGCAGTACAATTTTTACGACATTCATATTGTTCAGCCAAAGGTTTTTTAAAAACGATGTCGTAAGCCGGATGAAACAGTTTGGAGCATAGACTACAGATATATGTTATTTGTAGTTGCTGTCTTCGCCGAGAAAGAGGTGGTTCACCAGTCTCAGCAAGTAAGCTTGAAACTGGACTCGAACAAAATGTTCCATACACAATATGAAGAGCAGAGTTATGTACCGAATCAAGCATATTAATTGCTGATTGTCTAGCGGAGGAGTAGACTATCGAGCCATAATCAATAACTCCACTCTTTTCTGTGTGTAGGTGTGTGTAAGTTAATAAGTTTAGTATTAATATAAGTTTATAACACTCTTGGATTATAACTTACACACACCTACACACAGACATAACAGAAGTTGGACTTCAATGTTCCCACACTTCCATCCATCTACGGGCCCCCAAATAGTTTGGTTCTTTAACGGTCCAACACATGAAATTATTTTGAAAATTAATGAAATTTCCAGATTTTTTTTTTCCATTTTGGGAACCAAAATTTTACCCCTAATGTGGTACAACTGACAGAAATAGTATAAAATAATAGTACCAAATTAACATGAAAGTTTCGGCACAAAGACATCATCAGGTAATTATTAAAATCCAATTTGTACATAAAATATGCGTCCTGCCCACTTTTTCCAAGACATTTAAATTGATTAATAATATGTGTAAATATTGATGTATCATGAAAAGGTGTATATTTTTAAAATGTAATAAAATCAAAATTGATATCCCATCAAAATGTACGGTGAAATGAGTTACGTACAGCAATTATTGTGTAGTTAATATTTATTATAAAAAGTTTAGGTTGATTAGATATACTTTAATGGTTTCAGTAGAGGAATTCATTTTGTGACGAAAAATAATATTCGTAGATTCGCATATCATTTGGAGAAACTTAGATATCAGTGTAATAATTAAAATAGTTATTAGTTATTGAAAAATGATCCATACACAGATATAATGAGTTTAGAAGACATTACCTAATGTATCAAAATTGTATAAGTCTGATTAAAAATTACATAGTGTGTTAGTAAAATAATAAGAAATCTACTGAAATTTATATTCAACTATACCAAATAAAGGCCTATCTTAAGTATAACCGAAATAATGTAAGTGCTAATACCGTATATTTGAGAAAGCGTCTCTAATAATATACAATCTGTAAAATTGTAGGTTTTTAAATTAAATTATACCATATCAAGGCCTAAATAGCCCATACAATAGATGTGTTTATACCTTCCATTAGAGAAATCATAGTTAAATTCAATTTTACCATATAAAATCATATCTTAAAATAGCTCAAACAATGGAAGTGTTTATACTTTATGTTAGAGAAATCATAAATGATACAAAATCTTTAAAATTGTAAGGCTTTTTAAAAAAAAAAAAAAAATGTTGAAATAAGAGACATTTTGATTTATGAAAGAAATTTTCAAAATCTGTATTTCTTTTAAAACTTGAGACAGGTTGAAAGTTTAGACCCAAGTATATGTGACTGTTTGTACAAACACCAAACACTCATATACTTTAGTACATATACTTTACAAATATATATATACTTTAGTACAAACTAAGGTAAATCGATATTTTAGTGAATAATAGAAGAAATTTGAAAGTTTTGACTACCCAGACATCATCAGGTAATGTCTGGGTAGTTCAATTTCATGAGTAAATTTGATAGAACTGTGTTTACTATTAATCTGATCTAGAAATTCCTCCACACTATATTGGTTAAGATAAAAAATAGTGAATATGTCGCCCACATATCGTACCATATTCTAGGAAAGTATTTGAGGATATTTTCCAGCTCTTCTTCAAATTTACTCATGGAAAGATCAGCTATAAAAAGAGATAGAGAATTACTCACAGCAGTACCATCAAGCTGTTGATAATACTAATTGTTATTTTAAAAATAATTTTGATTCATGCAAACCACCGTTAATTTTACATATTCATCAATTTTCTGTGGTTCTACATTAATTTTAGTCAGAAATTTCCTCAAATATTTCATAGCCTACTATTCCAACTGCCTACTATAAAATCGGGCCATTATGCTTCTTATTTATTTATTTAATAAATAAAGAATAGTAATATTATACAAAACACAACTTCTTTTAAATTATTTTTCTCGGAAATTAGCATAGAATTTATCTGTGAAATTTTTAAAAATGTTAGATGTAAAGATTTTGGAATAAGTATGTTAGGAATCAAAAATGTGCAAAAAATGAAGTGAAAATGCCACAGAAAATCCTATATAAACCATACAACAAATTTTTTAAACATTATTTCAATATATACAAAAGTTTTGTAAGTAGTTGTGAATAAATGTTGATAAAAACAAAAATCAATTTACAAATTAAAAAGTGGAAAATAGCTCAAAAGTTAGGCCTATTTTGAAAAATTTCACCAAAAATAGTAACATTATGGAAGTTATAAATAATTTTTCTAATAAAGGTGTATAGAATTTACACGTGTAATGACAAACACTTTAGATGTCAGCTAATTTTTTTTAATGTTCGGAATAAAAAATAGTGCCATAACCGAAAGAAAAATGACACAAAAAAGCCTATGTAAACCATATAATTAAAAATAAAAAAAATCAAGATATATAGAAGTTTTGTAATGAAATAAATGTTGAAAAATCAAATTTTATGATGAAAAAAGACTTGTTGAAAAGTTAGGCTTATTTTGAAAAATTCACCAAATATATTTATTTAATGAAAAATACAGCTTATTATATATCATTGTTTAGGGAAATGTACATAAAATTGAACTGTGACTATATAAATTTTCTACAATGATACATTTTACAGTAAAGTAATAAAGAATGAGAAAAGTTGTCTTCACGTCAAAAATATTTTAATCTAAAAATCGCCAACAAACTTATAATTCACAATAAATTACAAAGCAAAAAACTCTCAAAACTGAGTTTCTAACACACTAAACTGTATTAGACACTAAAAAACACTGGTAAGCTGAACATGTATTATGCAATGTAGATTGACAGTGGACAGTCACCAAAAACTTTGTTGTAGCTTGTTTGCCTTGTAGAGTACGTTCCAAATATTAGTAGAACAGGAGAATTGAATAAAAAATTCGACAGATCTGAAATTCTTCTTTCTAAAAATATAAAGATCATCCAAAAAATATCAATGTAATAGATCAATTCTCACAGTTTGTTAGGGACTAGAAACCACAAACGGCAGCAGTTAATCATTGTAACACATCGTAGAATGTATGTATCTCATAAACTATGAGAGCGATGATAATTTAAAATACTTGGTTTGAAAGAGGAAGAAAATATTATAAAATATTGCCAATTTATAGTATTTGATAAGTATTAACAGTTACAAAAAATATAAGAACAATGAGGTCATATTTTCTTGTATTGCGACGTTCTGTCATGTGGTATTCCCTAGCGGTAAAACACACCAACTTCATCGAATTCTTAGATTTTTACGTTTTATCATATAGCATTTAGGCTATATAACTGTGAAAGGTTGAAACATGCTTTATAATAATACATAAGTTATTCCGATACAATCTTTTTGTTGAATTGAAAAAAAATGTGATTTTTAGGCTGAAAAAACTTGTTATGAATTTTTGATTTTGTATAATTTTTATAGATCCTAAACTATAAAAGTTAAAACGATTTAGAAAGCACAGATCGAAAGATGAAGAAATCATCTATACAATACTGAAGAATGACATATTTTTATGTTTCATTGATACAAATGTTGCTGCTTTACGAAATACATAAACTTTACCAATTAATTAAATAATATTTATAACATTTTATGGACTTTTGGTTGTAAGAATATTGATGTTTAGAAGATTAGCTTTACACTGGTATATAAATTATTGCGGAACAATGATTTTCACTAGGGTAAATGTTGAATTGAAAAAAAAGTGATTACCACTACACAGGATGGGAGTTTGTGTAGCGGTACACAAACCAGTTGGAGGGTTAACAGGAATTCTTGGAAACAGAGAAGTAATGTCAAAACAAACTAATATTTTGTTGCTTTGCGGTTTCACATCTTAAATTTTTTTGGTAAAATCTAAGTTATTTTTAATTGAAAAGATCCGAATGTGTGTTTTAATGACATAAACTCTCCCGCTAACCACTTCCAAAGAACATAGTCGGTTAGTTGGCAACAAGTGCCTCTTTCTGATTGGCCGGTTAAGAGCGGGAGGGGGTATTAGTTGGTAGTACTTCACTTTAGGTTTATGTTTAGTTTAAATATAAACCAATGAGGATGAACATTCTAGATTTATTATAATCTTAGTTTTGTTTCTTATTTAAGTGATTAGTGGAATCCTTGTTTACTGTGAATATTGCCACAGTGCTCCTTGGTCATTTGATTAATATAATATGTAGGTTTAACATGCTGTAGTTCATTCTGTAATATGAGGTGTTTTGTTCAAGTGTTGTTTACATTTTATTATAAAGTGTATATTTGAAATTTTTATAGTTTTATTATGCATCCTAGATTTCATTTTATGCAGTAGTATAGACGGTTATTACTTTTGTACTAAGTTAAACCTATAAATCACTACTATATGTATTGTGTTCCTAATATTTATAAAACAACTCAATTGAAAGTACGACCTACGCTTTGTCCACTGCAAGTTTGTAGGAAGTCAGTCAAAACCAACATTTCTATTTCTTTAAACCTTGTTAACCAAGTTTAATATACTCTTGAATTCCATGTATAACAGAACTTAAATTTTGTACATAACATGATTGTATAGTGGTTGAGAATATTAATTTTGAGACTTTTTTTAAATGTTAAATACTTTAATTTTGTTTAATGTTTTTGGTTTTAGTGTATGTACAACAATGTCAAAAATAAAATATTATTTTTACAAATTGTCTCCAAATCGCAAACTTTGGCTAGAAATTACACTTTAATGTCCATATTATAGAAGCCAACAACCTAGTTAAATGAAATGTATGTGTCAGCAAAATGTGAACCGAGACATTAGGGTTGACAATGACCATAGATAATTATGTTATATTTTTTTATTTAATTAAAACTATAAGATTATTATTAGTAGTCTGTAAATTATTAAAAAACTGCAATGGTTTTTAAGAACGTCTTATTTTTAACTAGACAAAACACCCAACAGGTTTCAAAAAGAGAACCAATTTTGTGTATATTATAGTATACACTATTTTAGAGAGAAGTAGAAGTTTAGATTTTGAATGACATTTAGGATTTCCATGGGAAATAAAACAGCTTTTTTATATAAACTATAGTTTATTTTTATAGCAATCATATACTCCAGACATTTTGTATTATACAATATATTTTTTAACTAGGTACTTCATACTTTTACCTTATTCCACCAATCAAGTAAAAAATATGTGTGCACAAAATATGGAAACTGTTTAATATTTCAAATACTGCTTTAGATAGAAAAATGTGTGCCCTATTATTTTAAAGCTCTTAACCTGAACAATCTAAAGGGTGTTCCAAAAATTAACAAAACATGATTTTCTTCAACTTTTTAAATATAAAACCATCATTAATTTTACATATTCTAATATGTCAATTTACGATGCTTAAATGGAATTTTCAATTTATCTTTAATAACAATCAAATTATAGTGTTTTAAAATTTCCAAACACAACATTAAATGTTCTCTGCAAGTCTAAGAGAATAATGATTTATTAGTTGGTTATTGTGATGTGTAAAGGAAAACAAGATGTATTGAAAATTATGTAATCAGTACAGAGTGTTCTAAAAAGAAATACGTAAGCCTACACATTTCTTAATTATAGTTCACAAATTATTAGAATATCAATTATACTAACATATCAATTAAAAGTCTAGGACATACATTAACAAAATGTAGTAAAACTGTAATTTCATATACAGAATATTCCAAAAATTAACAAAATGTCCAAACATGTTTACAGAATTTTCAAATATAACTCTATTAATTGTTTTTACTTATTCTAGTAGGTCTTTCCAAACCAGTTCTTCTGAATGTTTAGTTTTTATCTTATCTCTAAAATAAACTAAGTTACAGTGACTCAAATTTCAAAAGTTTTGCTATTAGATTAATTTATACTATAAAAAGGTTTTGAAAAGTCACCTGTTTGATTTAGTTTTATTTAATGTTATCTTGTCCTATTTATCTTTCTTTTGGAATTTCTAAAGCAGACAGTGTCCAGTAATTAGTGTGTCTTGTGACAGTGTCGTTTTGATTTAATAGTGAGTGGTTGAAACTGCACTATTTATATTACTTGACACAAGTGTTAGGAACTACGATAGTTTTAGTTAGGAATATAGTCTAAGTTCTCTTTAAGAAGCCAGTATGACCACAATTATTGTGACAGACCAGGAATAATGATGAAATTGCTTACCTTGCAGCAAAGCAAACGTCATTAATGCTACAATGATATATAAACCCTTGGGTGGGAGGAAGCTTGGTGAGTGGGTCAAGATTGGTGAAGGGAAAGAGCTGCAGGAATTATTGAAGATAACCAAATGGACTTGGCGAGTTAGAGCTTCCTAGGAGTATTGATACTTCGGACGAGAATCCATAAAGTGGCAAGCAGGGTGAGCAAACTTCGTGTATAAAAACCTTGTAATTATTTCAGAGACAAGTCATTATAAAATATAATGTAGAATCAGATCTGTGAATCACAACAATTAGAGTTATTCTGGATTAGTAGTAATAATAAGAATATTGTAGTATTGTGATAAGATAGGAGATGGTGATTCTCAATAATAATTGTTAATAAAAGGTAATTGAGTACTGAACCATTCGATTATTTTGAAAATAAAAAACCCAGGCTGGTGAGAGGAACCAACCATAACATAAGCTAAGTTATTGACAATGTCTCTAAATAAGAGAGAGAAAGAATTACATTGCTTATGATTTGAGGATGTGGAGACCGTGTTCACTCATATCAACAAGTAGTTGATTTGTTTAATGAAACATTTCACAACAGACCTTCAAAGCTAAATCAACCGTATTCGTGACTGTACGCAGGTTTGAGGAAAATGGCACTGTAAAGACTATGAGGGATAAAGAACACCTAAGTGTGCTACAAATGATGAAAACTTGTTGAATGTCCTTCAAACATTTGTTGAAGACCCCAGACCCCGGTGAGAAAAGCTGTACTACAACACGGTATAAGCTTTAAGTTGGTTCACAATATTCTCAAGAAACATGGCTATCGCCCTTATAAAGTTCATCTAGTACATGTCTCAGGATGATTATGACAGTAGGGTTAAGTTTTATAACTTAATAATAGGAAAATGTGATGAAGACGGTAATTTTGTTAACTCTACACTGTTTTCAGATGAAGTTAGTTCCATGCTGAATGGCATGTAAGTAGGCATAATTGCAGATATTAGAGTGATCAAAACCTACATTGGATGAGTGAAAGCCACACCCAATGACCTCATAAAGTGAATGTTTGGACTGGGATAATTGGCAACAATATATTGGTCCAGTAATAATAGATGGAAAATTAACCGAAGATTCCTATAGCAAAATTTAAGTGGGTACTGTTTTGCAACAAGTTCGTAATCAATTAGGACCATGTTTTGACAGTATGTGGTTTCAGCAAGATGGAGCACCTCTCTACTATCACCTTTAAGTTCAGCAGCTGCTAAATGAAGTGTTATCTCATTGTTGGATCGGTCGAAGGAGGCAAATAGAGTGGTGGGCCAGATCACCCAACTTTAACCCACTAGATTACTTTCTCTGGGATACTTGAAGCAAAACATTTAAGAGGTAAACGATTTAACACTTTGTATAATAGCATAAGCCAAACAGATCACGCCCAATACACTACAAGATGTGTTTCAAAGTTTTTATCATAGATTGGCACACTATGAAGCTCTAGAAAAGAAGGAGTTCAAGTAGTTATTGCAGTTTTACGATTGTCCGAAAGTGATATTCCATGCGTTTTGGGCACCATGTACTTTGAGTGATTTTTTATAAGCAGGGCAAGTGAAAACAATTAACACAGTTCTATTTGAAAATTCTGTAAAATATTTTTTATTCACGTTTTAAAATTTTTTGGAACATCGTGTATATGAAATTACACTTTTATTAGACTTTATTAATTTATGTTCTAGACTTTCAATTGATATGTTAATATAATTGATATTCTAATAATTAATGTACCGTAATTAAGAAATATGTAAGCTTATGTTTTGCTTTTTAGAACATCCTGTACAGGATATGTAATTTTCATACATAATTGGCTTTACATACATCACAATAACCAACTAATAAATCATTTATCACTCAGCCCTGCAGAGAATGTTTAATATTGTGTTTACAAAATTGCAAATTTTAAAACGCCATAACTCGTTTTATTAACCCTTTAAGGACGTGCTACCGAAAAGCATAACACTCGTATTATAGCGTCAGACTGTCTTTAGCAATAAACATTACGTGGTGTGATTGTGTTATCAATGTTGCACAAACATGAAATGGTCAATGTAACACGGCATAGGGATGTTGTACACAAACCTATAAGTGTAGTAGAGTATAAAAAGAAAATGGGAGGAGTAGATAAGGCAGATATGATGATTTCTTTCAATAACTCAGCAAGAAAATCAATGTAATAGTACCGTAAGTTGGTTTCCCACATTTTGAATATTGTTGTATTAAATTCATTTCATATGTTTCAAATCCACCATCAGAAAAAAGTTTCACTTCTTAATTTTAGAATGAATCTAATCAGACAAATCTTTTAAACACACAGCACACCTAGAGAAACTGCCATTGTACCTCGGCCTGTAGCGGTGCCTCTACGTCTCACTGCATGTCACTTCCATCGGTCTACACCAACGTCAGAAGGGCAGAAGCGGAAGGCCTAAAGAATATGTTTTGTGTGTGCAAACATGTCAAACAGAACAAAAAAGAGGAAAGACAGTATATTTGAATGTTCAAATTGCATGTAGGACTTTGCTTCTACCCTTGTTTGAAGAGTACCATACAAAAAATATTTTTAGGCCTACTTGTAAATTTTTTTTTTTAAATTTGTAATATTTAATAAACTTATTTTTTTCATTTTTTGCTGCTGGTAAATAATTAATAACAAACCCAGTTTCAACAGTTTTTTCAGTGTTTTTTTTTCGTACTTCTTATGACGGTTTTTGGAATTTTTCATGATTCATTTCGGTATAGAAGTTGCTGCCGTTCCAGAACATGGCTACTCCTTAAAGAGTTAAAGATAAATTAAAAATTCCTTTTAAGTATCTTAAATTAACCTATTATGATATGTAAAAAAAGTAATACCATTACATTTAAAAAGTTAAGAAAAATCAAGTTTTGTTCATTTTTGGAACATCTATATATCCTACTAAACATTTGTACCACCGTGTAGATAGCTCAGGTAACGAGCTATAAAATGAGAGGTCGAACATTTTTCTACCTAAAGCAGTTCTTGAAATATTAAGCTGTTTCCATTTTTTTTTTTTTTACACACACTGTATACATGGTTTATACAAAGTATTTCAAAATGTCTTTTTTAAATACTTAAATTGGGACACTATAATTCTTCCAAACTTATCACTACTCTAATAAACTTGAACAAAAGGTTTGTGTTAAACTTTGCTCTTTCACTCTCCTTACCATACACACATCCACTAATTTTCATCTCATGAAAAACTTCCTTTAGATCTGAATTACGTAATACTCTGGTATTCGATCAAAGTCAATGATATTTTTTTCCAACCATTGTGCTTGCTCATACCGATTAATACGTAGCTTTTTGAAAATGTAAGTTAGACGTGGTGAAAACGTTTATCTGTAAAGACTATGGCCAAATCTTAAGAAAAATTGATTATCTACGTCTTTAGAAGCTTGTATATCCAAAATATAGTCCATATTTGTAACAAACCTAGGCACTTAAATAAACGCTATTATATGGTCTACTTCTAAATTGGAATGGAAAAAAAAAAGAATGCAATATATATAAGGGTTGTAATCTGAGAAACAAGGTTATCCTAAATTTGAACATGTGTTCTGATATATCGGAAACAATGTGACAAATGGAATGTGATCCAACCGGAACAGATATATACAAGTAAACAGTTGGGAATGTGACTGAGATCACGAGAATAGAAAAAAGCCACCTTATGTTTCCTCTCGAGATTTCTGAGCGTACACATCCATACCTCATACTACATCATATACAAACTGGCATTTTTGGAGAGATGGCAACCAATACATTTTGTTTTGGTCCTTAAAGGTTACAGTTGAGCTAAATTTGATCAAAATCGTTTGTGCCAATTTTAAGAAAATCATAATTTTGTCTAGAGCACTGCACATACAACAGACATACTTCTAAAATTCACTTTTTGGGGATTCAGAGGACCTTAAAACAAATATATCCAGTAATAACAATTAACTTTCTCTATTCTACATATACATGAAAAGGTAAAAAGTGCACAAAATGAATTATAATCATTAATACTTTGAGGACTTGTGACAGATTATGCTCGTAGTACCGTAAATTGCCATGTGAGAATAGCTTAAGGCTTATAGCTTTTACATGGCTTATAGAATAATAGTTAAATATATTTAGTTCATATTTCTATCACTAGAGTTCAGCAGATTCTGGATAAAAAAAGGATCTGTTTAGCATTTCCTAAACTTTGACGTAGTATACACAATTCAACCATTCTGTTATTTCTCTATAGCAAAATGGATTACTCCACGCTTACAAACAATCAAGTTTTAGAGATTTTACATGACGACTGTGATTCAAAACTGGAAGATAGTGACAATTTTGATTCTGATGAAGAAATAGAAAACCTGAAGTCTATTTCAATATACTTAATAATGCCGTAGTTTTACAAACACATGTACTGTTTATGCTATAGCAATTATTAATGATAAATACTACTTACTCACGTTACATACATATATTGATATTTATATTGAAACTACAAGAGCAAATTCTTATTATGTGTATTTCATGCAGTTTCAATAATTGATTTTCTTTTGAGTGATCTTTGGTTTAACAGGTATTAGACGATGTTAGTCTGAATAAAACAAAGAGTTAGGCTTGTTTCAGAGTATTTATAACATTTTTCAATTATGGTATCTAATTTTAATATTTTTAAAAGAAATAAAATATTATAGAAAACGATAATAAATTGTGTACCTACAACATTTTTCCAACTACACCTAATTTTTTTTAAACTGTTACTTCTGCAGACTTGGTTTAATTTTGTTATTATATATGTATTTCTTTTTTTATTCAGATGTCTTGTATTGGGAAGAGCAATTTGATGAAGATCTTTCTTTGGAAGACTTTGTATCTGATATACCACAACCTGGTATTATGTTTATGGAAAATGCGCCAATGATACAATTCTCAGACAAGAAACGGATGTGAGAAATGGAGTTCTCACACTATTGAAAGAGCTCCAAATTGCCCAATTTTCGAACGGGCTGCTCTATTAGATGTTGAGTCTATCTCATTTGATTGCTTCAAATTATTGCTTGATTGCAACATTGTGCGACGTAAAATTGGAGACTAACAGGTATGCTTAATAATACAATTTCTAAATTGAGAAGGGCAAACCAATTGAAACCACATATTGTTTGGCACAAGAGGTCAACTGTAACTATATGCAAGGTGTGGAAATCTTTTTTAATTATTTTATTTATGTGTTTTATTCACAAGTCAGATATAAAATCATACTGTATTTAAATATCAAGTATTCGTTCAACGTTCTCCAAAAATTTAAGTCATGACCTAGATCCACATAGATACTTGGTATGTTTCATTTAAAAAAATAACAAAAAGTATATACCTTCTAACTAGGAAATTTATGAAATATTCTTCAAATAAGACCTTATATTGATTTTTTGTTAGAGACATTCAAATCATCTTGTAATACTCAATTTTTGAAATTTGCTTTGAGATTTGAAACATGAAAATAAAAAAGGGAATTATATGATTAGTCTAAAGAAAAGACAACGTAAGTCAAATTAATGACTCTAAAAAATATTTGAGACAAGGGAAAGAAAAATTAAAATAGATTTCCAAAATATAAATTTAAGGTAAATAATGTTTAGTTATAAGATATAATAAATATTGAAGTGAAAGATTATTTTGTGAAAATAGACGATGCTTGTTGTCAAGCAAAATGATTTGGACAGTGTCCATGGGACCAGAAATGTGTATTGAAAGTATGCTGAGTTGGTAGATCTGAAAAGGACGCTTAGTTTGAGATGCTAGGAATAAGTTGAGTTCTAAACTGGCGTCTGACTTGATCAGACGCATTTTTCATTGAAAATATTTTGTGAACAATGTAAAATTATAATGTTTAACAGTTGTAAGTCGGCGTCTGAAATGGTAAGACGTGTTTTTGAGTTGAGTCTAGAGGCGGCGTCTGAAATGGTAAGACGCATTTTTGTGTGTGGAAAGGTACAATTTTTGTAGAACAATGTAAGGTAAAGTGAAAGATTATGATTTAAAAAATGAACGATTAAAGACAGTGTGTATTATTGAGAAGTTGTTGTTCTAAAAAACTGTAAAAAATAGACATTAGGCTTCTTAAAAGCAAAATGGACAATGAAATAAGAAAGCGTTGACGTGGTAGAAAATGTACTAGTTTTATGTGAACAATTCTAAAGGTGTTTTAATAAAAGAGACAGTGGACTTTGTTTATCTGAACTTTAAGTGAATAAAAGAGAAAGAACACGGGATAGTTTACGAATAGTGAATTCCCAATGGAGATTATCAATCTTTTCACAAATGCGAGGAATGGCAGAATTCTGTCATCAATTAGGAGGCTTCACGTTACAAAGTGGTAACATATACAACAGACAATATCAATACCATTTTATAAAATTGAAACAATATTATTTTATTCATGTTGCACAAAAACATTAATTGTAGAATTTTTATATATAATTAAGATGTTCTAGTATTTTGTTTGTTTAGTAAATGTAAGTGCTTTTTAGATAAATGATTTTTTTTTTTTTTTCAAAATAATAATATAAAATTTTAAACTCAATTCAGAAAATAATTCAAGATAAATTTAAACTTAAAATGAGACAAAACGTTCTCATAATAGAATCATTGTTAATTGAAGTTGCAACTATATTAAAGTAAATCATGTATTAAAGCTTTTAAGTCTCTTCAAGACAAACTTTTATTATAATTGATAGGATACAATATCTAATGATTGATTTATGTATTTGTTCTATAATTTGTGTTTAATAAAAAGATGTTCAGTTTCAGAAAAATAAATAAAGATTTTTTTATTTACCAGATAACCACTGTTAGTAGACTTAAAAAAGAAACACGACCCTGAGAACATTCTAATTCAAAGTAAATTTTTGTATTTTCAAAATTGATGAGTTAATTCCATCTGGCGCCCTTAGCTGAGCAATTTTTCATAAATTCTTTAATGTTAATTAGAAGATTTCACCTTTTTATTTAATATTTACAATCTTTATCTTCATCTGAAAATCTTACAGTGAATGAAAGTATTTGTCCATTTAGAGGTTGCATCAATTTCAGAGTGTATATGAAATATAAACTGAAAAAATACGGATTAAAAATGTACATTCTGACTAGGTTAAATCTGGATATGTTTTGATATTTATAACTTATACAGGGAGAGAAAATGTTGTTAATTCAACAGTGGCATTATTTGATAAGCTTTTGAAAGACTATTTTTGGAAAATCACACAGTTTAGATGGATAGGATCTATTCAAGCTCCAAAGTTCATAACTGCTGTTGGAACTGTTAAAAAAAATCGAAAATGTATGCGAAAAGATTTGAACCCCTTAAAAATTCAAAAAGGTGAAATGTCTTTCCAACATTGGAACAAATTGTAAATGGAAAGGTGGTTGAGATGTATTTGTATTTTTGACAAAGCATGTGACAACATGAACAGAATCTGGAGTAGATAGAGTAAAGCCTGACTGCTTTCTAGATTACAATATAAAAAAAAAACAATAGTAGATCATAATGATCAAATTATTAGCTACCATCTATTCAAAACAATAACTAAGAAATAACATTTTTTTTCTCTACACTTTTATAATCCACTGTAAATGCATACATATTGTACACAAAATTCAAACTCTCTAATGGAAAAATGCATATGGAACAATCCATGTTACATATTGGTGAGGGGAATGGTCATAGTTGTAAAAAAAGGAATGAAAGCTCTCTAAAATCATCCACTACTGATCACCTCATAGGTCGACATTTTCCAGAGAAAGTACCACGAACGGATAAGAAAGAGAGACCAAGCCGATCTTGTAAAATGTTGGACAAGAAGAAAAAAGAAACTGGGAAGTGGACAAAAAGAACATGACATATTATTGTTTTTCCTACGATGTTGGTTTGTAAATTCCTAAGTATTTTGAAATTTATCACAGAAGGTCAAATTATTAAAAATAAAACAGTAAATTATAATTTTTACGTTTAAATATTTATTGTTACCAAATTATTTAATTTTTTAAATAAATTTTGAACTATTCAATCAATACATATAGTGTAAAATGTTTTTTGTTTACATAGTCAGTACCTTTCTTTAAAAAAATAATAAATATACAAAATTAATATTGTATTGTATTTAAGCATTATTTTAGAATAAAATGCATATTTTACACTGGTGCAAAAGTTATTTGTGTGTGAATATAGGCTATTCACCAAATTTTAAAAAATGGCAACAAAAACCCCTGGACTACAGGTGAAAATCATGCATTAAAAAGCGAGTCCTCAAAGTGTTAAAGATTAAAATTATTTTAATACAATGTATTTCACTTTGGGTCTCTGCACTCCAAAATTTGGCAAACTCTTGCTTGGCTTTTAAAATATCAAGTAGAGTTACTGAATAATGTTAATTAAATACAGAGATTTTAAAAGGTTAAAACTACAATTTTGTGATGTAGTTGGATAAAGATAATAGGAAACTTAAAAAGAATACTATTTTACTTAATTATTTTCAAATAAAATATTTATACACCTAAATCTACTTTTGGGGGTAGATTGTTCCTTTATATAAATGTACAATCTCTACCCCTAAACACAATTCCTTCTTAATCTATCAAAAACACAAACAAAATTAGTTTCCCATTTAATTAATTAATCATATTTAAATAAACTTTCACACAAAATATTTTCCCTTTCTATAATAGAAATGTTCAAAAAGAAAATTCTATAAATATTACCTATGGAAACATAAAAGTATAGCTGTCTTCTACAATTGTAGATAAAGGTCAATATTTTTGTAGGAAGAGTGAAAAAGCCATGAATTTTATTCTTGGAGATGATAGAACATACTTTAAGAATTATTAGCAAAAGAAAAATACTTGATTATTTCTTTTCCTCAAGTAGATAATAGTTGATATAAACCCTTGTTTTCTGCTATAAAAACTGCAAAATTAAATACAAACTAATTTGTTGTGAGGTTATGATCATTCTTGGAGTATTCGTGTATTATTGTTTATTTATTTTAAATCCTCATACTTAATAGTTAATACTGGAAATTTTCTTTAAGATTGATTGATTATTAGGAGATATACACTTTTTTCTTTTGAGAAGATGTAAATTGCGTCAGAGGCCTCTGAAAAGGAAAACACAATTTTTGCATAAATTTTAAATGACTATAAAATGAAAACCACATGAGTTAAAAAAAAATATATAATTAATTAATTTGGTGTGGTTTCATATCTATATAAAAGCATAAAGGATACTAAGTTACATCAAAATTTGATATGATGGGTGTCAAAATTCATCAATGGTTCAGATTGTAGATAACAGATTTCTGATTCTATCCTAACATTTCAATGAAAGATGAATTTACATAATCTATATACAAGGTGTTTATAAAGACTGGACACATAGGGATATCATCTGTTAACAATTATGATGTATATAAAGTCTGGTCACATAGAGATATCAGCTGTTAACGATGATGGTGTTTATAAAGTCTAGTCACATAGGGATATCAGCTGTTAATGATTATGTTTATAAAGTATAGACACATAGGGATATCACCAGTTAACAATGGAATCAGCTGAAGTTTTTGAACATGATTTTTCATATTGTAAAATTTAACCTTGTTTCACACATTTTGGATACCTTAAGGTTTACTCTAAGTTATTACAATGAATGAACGTTTTGATTCCATTTTTTAGAGTGGACCAGATGGCTGGTCATCTCGATAAGTGGAAGCCCATTTTAATATCATTCACCCTGATAGAGATGAAATTTCTACATAGGCTTAATGACGATGATCTTGATTGTTGCATGGAAACGTGTACATGGTTTACAATTGGATACCAATCCTAAGTTTACACAAAATTGTGTCTTTCTTTAGCAATGAAGCTCTGTTTTACATAATGGAGAAGTGAATACAGAAAACGTGGTACACTGGTCAAAAACCAATTCGTAGTGGTTTTCTCCTACTAAACATCAAGGAACAGCTAAATTGATAGTATGGTGTGGAATGTGATGTAGACATGTTTTTAGTTCATTTTTCTTTGAAAGTAGTGTGATTGGTGATTCATATTTGGCTATGTTAGATGTTCAATGCCTGTAATTGACTTATTTCAGGAAGGAAGTTCCAAATGGTTTCAACAAGATGGTACACCTGCCCTATTAAGCATTCTCAGTGAGGTGGATTCAAATTTTCCAAATTGGATGGAATGCCATGCCATGAACAATAATGAGCTCCTTGGTCCCCTGATTGAATCCACACTCAATTTCTGTTTTTAGAGCATGTTAAAAACAAAGGTGTGAGGTGAAAATAATAAATATGGATCATCACAAGCAAAGGAACACTGAGGCCTGTGGAAAGATTAGACACGATACAGCATTGTTTGAGCGCATTCACAATAATTTTGCTTTCCGCAGTGAACAATGGAGAGCACTTTGAACACATTCTTTAACAAATTTTCTGCTTATTTGGTTTGTTTTATGTAATTTAATAACTAAATTGTTACATTTCATTAGGCATAAATAAAACATTATGACACTATTATCATTTCCTTATGTGCCAACACTTTATAAACACTTAATATATAAAAGCAAAATGTACTATATACAGATATTTAGAAAGTTACTCTTTATTTATTATTTAGAAAAGACTTTATTTTGAACACTACTCTGCCCCACATATATTTTAAGGTTTTAGCCACATTTTCCTCTCACTGTGCTTCCAAATTAGAAAATCAGTCTTTTCATACTTTCCTGGATGGATTCAACATAGGAGCTACCTAAATGCCAAATTTTAAGTCTGAACCACATCTGGAAATAACCAAACATTTCGACAAGTCAGAGAATCAATCAGTGATGACATGTAGCTTTATAAAACATATGAAGTGTATATATAGATGAATTGTATACATAGACGAAGTGTGTGGTTAAATATAGAGTGTATTTAGATGAAATGTGTACATTAGGTGAAGAGCATATAGAAGAAGTGAGTATATGATGAAGTGTGTCCATAGATGAAGTGTGTAGATATAGTGTGTAGATGAAGTGTATATGGAGTGATCAAAAAGTCAGTATAAGGCCCTTTCATTTTTGAACAGGTTTATATACAACATTGAAACTAACGGAAACCTTGTGGGACAACAATAGCTACTGTTGTAAGATTTGGCCACCCTTCAAAATTTGGGGGGCATGGTAGGAGGGAGGTAAACATTTTTAAATTTAAAAGTCTTGTGGCACAATATTTTAAAACTTATTAAAAAAACAAATCCATTGGTGAAGTTTTTACTTCAATACAATGATTGGTAACAAAATGGTTGATGGTAAAAGTTTAAATAAAATAAAAGAGAACATTAAGAGACACTTATTTTCAAGTATAGTTATTATTATTAATAATGTAAGAAAACTTTTTGAAATACATTTAAAAAAAAATCCTATGAGTGCTGTTCAATTTGTCTTCATAAATCATTAGCTTTAAAACTGGTGTGCTCCAAGCTTTAATATTATTTGATAACTTTTACTTACTAGCAATTTTCTCTTTTATTTTCTTTAAACTTTTACCATCCAATATTTTGTTACCAATCATTCTATTGACTAAATACTTCACCAATATATTTGTTTTTTTTAATAAGATTTAAAATAATGTACCACATGCTATACCTTTACATTTTAAAATGTTTACTTCTCCTCCCCATGCCCCATAATTTTGAATAGGGGCCAAATTTTACTTACTAAGGTAGCTAGTGTTGTCCCACAGGATTTCCATGAGTTTCAATGTTGTATCTAAACCCATTAAATAATGAAAGGGTCTTATTTTCATCACTCAGTGTAATACATGAAATATATTACATAGAAAAAAAAAATGTATATAGATGACATGTGAACATTAGATGAAGTGTATAGAAAAAGTATGTATATAGATCAAGCGTATATGAAGTATACGTAAAGAACAATAAAGATTCATGTTCTGGAGGTCTAGATCATATCTAGAGTACACATAGATAAAGTGTCTACACAGATAAAGTTTAGTGTATACATTAAGGGAAGTGTATACATTGGAAAAAAATTATATAAATGAAGTGAACACGTTAGATGAAGTGTTTATATTAGATGAAGTGTATATATTAGATGAAGTGTTTATATTAGATGAAGTGTATATATGTGGTGTTAAAAAGTGTGGAACCACCGAAATATAGGCACAGAAAAAAAATTAGGACCCATAGATTTCATCTCAAAAGAACCACCCTTGACATTGAAGAAAAACTACATCAAACAACAAAAGATAGGTAAAATCGTATAAACATATACTAAATCTCATTTTTTTGTACCCATTCAAAAGATATTTCTGTGGTTCCACACTTTTTTAACATCCCATATAGAAAAGTGTGTGCATAGATAAAGTGTGTACATATATGAAGTGTACATATAGAACAATATAGATGCATGTTCTAGAGGTTGAGACCATATCTAGTGTACACATAGATAGTCTATATAAAATTTAAGTATGTAGATATAGTGTGTAGAGAGATGAAGTGTACATATAGAACATTATAGATAAACAACATAGATAAAGTATATACAAAGATTAAGTGTGTAAATAGATCAAGTGTATACATAGATTAAGTGGACATTTAGAACATTATAGATTCATGTTCTGGAAGTCTAGAACATATCTAGTGTACACATAGATAGTGTATATACAGATTAAGTGTGTAGATATAGTGTGTACATAGATGAAGTGTACATATAGAAGAATATAGATAAACAACATAGATCAAATGTGTACATAGATCAAGTGTGTACATAGATAAAATGTGTACATAGATCAAGTGTGTACATAGACCAAGTGAGTAGTCTACATATAGAACAATATAAGTTCATGTTCTGGAAGTCTTTAAACATGAAAATATAAAACAAAACCTATGCTCTGCGTTAAACTACCACAACATAAGTAACAAGTGTACACATAGATAAAGTGTGTGGATATAGTGTGTACATAAATGAAGTGTATGTACATATAGAACAATATAGATAGAGTGTATAAAAAATTAAGTGTGTACATAGATGAAGTGGGTACGTAGAAGTGGGTATATATTTATATATATATATATATGTGTGTGTGTGTGTGTGTGTGTGTGTGTGTGTGTGTGTGTGTGTGTGTGTGAAATGTGTATATAGATCAATATAGATTCATGTTTTGGAGGTCTTAAAAAACAAAACAAAACCTTTACTTCGTGTTAAACTGCCACGAGATAAGTAACAAGTATACACATAGATTATATCTAGTGTGCACATAGATAAAGTATATACACAGAATATATGCGCAATTAGAAATAGTGTGAACATGAATTTGAACTACACTATACATCATATATAGCTGCTATAAGTTCATACAATACAATTTCTGTGTTAGTGTGAGAATGATAATAAACCTTGATTTAGCTTTTAACCAGGTAGAATTGAGTTGGGTGGCCTGTCATAGAGGGTTCAAGAGGAACAAGAAGGCTGATGAACTGACAAAGAAAAGGGCCCAGAACCTGCTCACAGAACTGTAGCAAGAATTGTCTAAAGAAGCTAAGTCTGTTGAAAAGATGCCACAAGGGAAAAGTTATATGATTCATTGTACCAACTTAATCAAAACTCTAACCTCACTGAATAGGTAAACCAAAGGAAGGTTTTAAACTTTGTAACTGGAAATGGAGCATCCAAGATCAATTAAACACAGTCAACATAAAGAAACAACAGATCACATACTTTGCAGAGTGAAATGCTGGAGCAAAAGAGACTCTTGATATTCTGCCCCAATAGAAGTAGGTAAGATAACAGGTTCTAAGACTCACAAAGGAACTGATTCTATTAGCATTGAGGAAGTGTACAAAAATACTTTTAGCCTGAGGTCCCAAGGGTCTAAACTGAAACTAAATATATATATATATATATATATATATATATATATATATATATATATTCATTTAGTTATAAGAACCACACGAGTGTAACAAATAGTTACATGTTTCTGGCTTTATATTAAATTGTTTTGGTTTTCATTTATTTTCAAAGTTATGAGACATATTGTTTTACGCCTAGCAAAATTCTTGAAAGTATATTTTTCTTCCTCTATATATAAGCCTTCTTTCTTGACAGTTGAACACCTTAGGGCATTAGGGTATAGTGTAACCCTGTTTTTTAACCAGTAGATGCCCATGTGGACCGACTCTACTAACCGGATATAAAACATCTCTTTCCCAAAACGTTAGTGATTTGATCCTTCATTTTAACCAGTTAAGTGGATCAATGATAAATTATTGCATTAATGCATTTATCAAAAATAACAACTCGGTCATGAAATGATCCTGAGGAGAAATATATAATTTTCTAAATAAACACCAATACTTAAATGTAAACTTTTAATTTTACAGCTAATATTAAACATACCAAACAATATGATTGTAGTGGGAAACAAAAACTGTATGAGTATATCATTTAGAAGTGATACTAAATTCCTTGTACTCTCAGTACAGTGTTGTAATTTTTCCTAGCTTAACAAGTGGTTGTATGATAAGTTTCTAATAAAGAAATTAATTAGAGTGTTTTTCTTTAATGCTCAAAAATGTATACAACCAAAAATAAAAAACTTTATCTCTTATTAATTTTTCCCATGTCCCCAACCGTACAAATTTTTCTCGGTGATTTCATTTTATAAATTAAGATATTAATAATTTTTAAAACACACTCATACTATGTGTGTATATAAAAGTATATTATATACTTTATATACTTTATGTGAGTTATTTTTTTTATATTCTTAAAATAACTCATGAGAATATTTATAATTTACTGTAAAGAATGGTACAACAATTGTTGGGATAAAATTGTTGTGATAAGATATGAGGAGACATCTTTTGTTCAAAGTGTGTCAGGGGAGTACAATGAATGCTTTAGAAAAGTACTACTCACCCACCCACTCATACATCCACCAGCCATTTTGTTTGCATGCATCCATGTGTACCTACACCTGAGACTATAAAAAAATAATAAAATCGAAGTTGGGTGATAACGTAGTACAAGAGTATATTTTATTAACAAATTTGTGGATGTCAGAATATTTTTCAGTATGACAGAAAATTTTATTTGGGTAACTTTCTTTCGCATTTTATAGAAAATGTGTTCATGAACAGTTTTGAGACAACAATCAAACTACAGTGAATTATTTCCCAAATATGTGGGTTTGTTATGGTGATTGTTTTCACTAAGGAAAAAAACTCCAAGAATTTTTTAACTATTACGTTTGCCATGGATATTGAGAACAACTGTAGTTACAAAGAAAGTGTGTGTAGATGACTTGATAATTGAAATGTCATCTTGTTACAAATAAAGTGTTATTTGTAGAAAATTAAATTTTATTTCATTTGGTGATAAAAGTGTCTCTAAGTTTTATATATTTCAAGCAAATTTTTAATACCTGACCGAATAAAAGTTCGACTCCTAACACTTCACTATAAAACTATTTAAAAACAAAAAACTCTATTATTGGAGGGTTAATTAATACTTACGTTATAAGTTTTAAAGAAACCCAAATATCTAAGGAGACCAAACCAGACTAGCAAATTTCCTGTGCCTAAGAATAAACTACAAGTGTTCCACTGATCACCGGTGAATTGCTGCAACAATCAATCAAATATATCGTATACTTACACAAAATTTGAGTAGTTTTTTAATATATTTGAACACTTTAAGAAACAGTATAACTTAAAAATGTGTAACAAAAAAAGTCATAAATACTGTAGTTATAATAAAATTTAGGATCTTCGCTTATAATATGGTTATAAATAAACAAATACTGGTACCTTTCTTTCAATTTCTTCTTTCATTGCAGATCCAATTATAAGAAATACATCATTGATAATAATCATAATATACCAAAGATTCCAAAACTCAAATCTCCCTTCTACACTCAATTCCTTATCGTAGGCCTCTTTGAAGAATTTTACAGTTTCCTACAACATTGAAACACAACTGAATTACACTTCGATTTTTTTAAATGAAATTATAAATCCTTAATAAAAATAAATGCTATATCTTTAAGAAACTTGGACACTATGTATTAACATGAAATCTGACTAACAAGTTAAGACTGTGAGATAGTAAATTCAATTGCGAGAGGGTAATTATAATAATTTACTCCCTTTGCTCGTTGATGGCTTCATGCCTAAACTTCCTGGAATTTCGCACCAACCCCAAGTGGGTTTTGACGAGATGGGGAGTTTTGAGCGAGTCATTGTAGATCAAAACTTAATAATTTCCACACATTACATAATTTTTTTTGACACACTTATAGGACATCTAGAATCACCAAATTTGGCAGGCATACTAGCACATCCAACTGTCATAAGTGTGCTGAAGTTTATGATTCTAGCTGTTCTATAAGTGTATCAAAATATTGAATAATTTGTAGAAAATGTACAAAATTTATCTGAATCAAAAAATCTTAGTCTATCTAAGGTGTAACCAATAGAGATATGAAAAAGTCATAGAAATAAACTTGTAGATCTCACCAAATCCATAACTGTTGGTGTAATCAGTTTCTTGCCACAGTCACAATAGTTCATTTAGCCACAATAGACCTCCAAAAAAGATCTACAACTTCAAAAATTTTGTAATTTTTTTCAGAGGTTAATTTTTTTAATTTTTTGGAATTTCACAATCAGTTACAAGTTATAAGTTTGTCTAATATAAAGTTTCTAGCTCATCTGGAAGTAGGTTAGAATTTGTATAAATGAGTGAGTGAGTTGCATAAGGGGATACACAAACGCACGCGCACATACCCACACACATATATATTAGATTCCTGAAGACCTTTTTTACAAAACTATTGTAAAGTTAAAATGAATTGATTAGAGTAGAAGAGACTCCAACCTAATTGCACTCTTGGACGAGTTGTGACTGATCCCACCTACTGGAGACTGGCTAGCTATGTGTATGAGAGACACCGTGCAGTCGGCATTACCTGAGACTGGATGCACACACCATGAAGATGAAGATGAAGATGATTAGAGTAGAAGTCTTAAATATCTTGAAAATAATACATTAACTATTGCATTCAGTTTTAAATATTATATAAAATACATTACATTTATATAAATATTATAAAACCAATTAATAGCAATTATACATTTCATTAAAATCCTAACACTCTGCAATTATATATATATATATATATATATATATATATATATATATATATATATTTATTTATTTATTTAAAACTACAATGCTAAATAAACAAAAACAGATTAGTTACAACAATAATAATTTAAATAGTCCAAACAAATTTTATATATATTTTATCCTACCAGCTGTGGTTGAGAAATTCTTCCATCGAATAAAAAGACCCAGAAAGTAATTATTCATAGTGCTCGATATCTTGAAGTTTAGCAGCTGCTATGTTTTGAACTGACCGTAGTGTGATGCTATACAGCTGCCCCATTGCGCATGCTCGACATTCTACTACTTTGGTTCACAAACATTTGTCACTCACTGTCACATCAAACAGTAAATGATATTCACCACATTATGTTATGAAATATCAGTGTAGGCTAGCCCACGAAGAAGTTACATTGTTTTTATTTGCTTTAGGCATTATTCGATTTACCAACCGATTTTCCTAAAAAATTTTAAGGGTTCTAAGAAATGTTTACAGTCCACTATAACAGTATGAGGCATTTTGTAAATGAATACAAACTATAGGCTTTTTATAAAGAAAGCTTCTTTTTTCGACATATGTGTAATTTATTTTTCATCAAACCAAAGACAATTAATTAAGACAGTAGGAAATAGCCCATTCTATTAAACAGACTTGAAAATAATAATGCGATAATTTTTATTAATTAATTCTTAATTACAGAAGTAATAATAAAACATAAATATAAAATAATAGGCATGTGATATAAGAGAGTACATGCATGAGGTTATTTTATTATTTATTTATAATTTTTTGCTTTAATTTTTAATTTGTAAACTCGGGTTGAACAATATAGTTTCAATAATTTTTATTAATTGAATGCATGAGACTTACAAATATTATCTATCACAAACAAGTAGATCATAACAAGACTACACAGCAAAAACGTAAATGTATTGTAGATTTTTGGAATGGTAAGTAGCTGCTGGGAGGATGAGATGTGAATACATGCAGCCATTATGGCTTACAACGCTTGCTTTGCTCTGATGTATGTCAAACCTCAAGATATCCCGCACTATGAGTACTCAGACTGTGTGTTAAAGGCTGATTTGTTCTGAATTTGCTTTATGTGTTAGGGAGTTTTCATTTGGATAAAATCAGATTGGTTTGGCAGTTTCCTACACTTTTAGAGCCTATGTGTCTTCAGTTGGTGCTAATTTCCTTCTCTTCTGTTATATCCATGTATATATCTTTTGACAGTACATATATATCTATCTCCATTTGTAGTATAAAATTATATAAAAAATGTACATACATGGGAAAGTTAATATTGACACAAACCAGCAACGAGTCTAACACTTTTTTGTATAGTATAAATACACATTGCGTTTTTTTTTTTAATTTTCCACCACGGAAATCACATAATTTAAATACAGAAAAATTACAACATATGCGGGATACTAAAAGTGCCATATGTTTTCACTGTTCTCAATAGATATTGAGCACAATTTATATATATACAGTCAATATGTTCTTTCCACTGTTGGGATTTAGGATTTAAAATTAAGTTAGAATGTAATAGATAAATATTCTAAGTACAATCGATAGACACCAGAGTATAAACAATCATTATGACAGAGTTCAAAAATTTATAATTACTTGGCTTGCAACCTACTAATGGGTTACAAATGACCTAGAGTATATAAGCCAAAGTTGGTAGAAAATCGAGGTCAGACGAAGCAAGGAGGTATCGACAATCAGTGGTTGGTGGTGGGAATTTGCAAGAGGTTCCCAGGATGTCAGATGTAGCAAAGAGGTATTGATGGTCAGTGGGAGTTGGTACGAAGTTGCTGGGAGGTCATTTGGTAACAGAAGAGATTGGACCATGGGAGACTTTACCGGAACGTGACCAGGGTGCTGCTACGAGATAAGATCACTAACAGAAGAGAATTCAATACAAGAGATCAATACAAACACGGAACCATGAGGGGTCAGCAATAGGATGGTGAGCAAGCTTCATGTGTAAATCAATTTAGTAAATCTTGGAATTCATATATATATTCTGCCATAGTCAGTGGGATAGCTCTGAAACGAAAGCTTATTAATGAGGTTGTAAATGAGGTTAATATTTAACGGTGATATTTAAGAGTATTAGAAATAATAGTAATTAATTAGAGATGTTTTACACATATAGAATCATTAACTATAATGAAATTGTCAATACAAACATTTTTAGCACTGAATTATTGATTGTCCAAATTTAATTTTGAACATGAGTCCTAACACCACGTTAATTGCATATCATTAACCATATCAAGGAATCTTGTTGAATACACTTCTTCAATAATATCCTGACTAAATTGGACCTCTCACACCAAATTATATAATTTCTTTCCATCATACTAAGAATTCAGCACTTTTAGGTAACTGTGACTTTTTAAAAGAGAGTAAGTAATAACATAAATTAGACAATGACCATACTTTCACTTCTCATAACACTTCTTGGCCATTAGGCCCACTTTTAGTTTGTTAGCTTTTTTAGTTTTATTTCTCAGATTTTAGTGAAATATAACTGTTTTATGAAATATGTTAGTTTTAATAATGAAATAAAAGCAACAGAACATAGCCTAACATGTCCTAGATGTCAAATATTTGTTGTGTAAGTTCATAACTGTTAATTATGAAAGTATCTAGTTGTCATAGTCAACTTATTAAAATGGTGAATATCTTCAAAAAGCCAAAGTAGAGTTCACTGATTAGGTACTTGAATTTTAAAGGTTTATTATAGACAAAATTATTAGCTAATCAGTTTTGATGTATACCTCTAATCCAAGATGAAAGTGGGTCAAAATTAAATATTTAACTTTGGTCAACCACTATTTTGGATTGAGAGATCAGATGAAAATATTATTTCCCCAATAATTTTGTTACCAACTACAAAATATTGTAAAATAGCTGGGAATATATTATTTAATCCCCCTCTCCATATTGCTGTATTGTTGTTTGTATGTGTATTGCCATGTGACTGCATACATATTATTGTGTATATTACCATGTGGCTGTATGTATATATTTATGTGTGACTATATGATATAGTGCTGTGTGGCTGTATAGCTGTATGTGTATTTTTTATACTTATAACTTAGTCATAATTGAAGCAATACAATTGGTAAAAACTTACCATTTTCAATTGCTGAGCTTTGAATATGGCTCGACTACAAAGAATAAATGATATCACACAAATCAGGATAACAGAAACATTCAGGATGCTTCGCAGAATAAAGCCAATCCGGTTGTTATCTAGACAAATATTTAAAACGAAAGTTGTTCACGTATCATAATTAAACAAAAATAATTATACACTATCAAATGAGTTCTATAGTTTTGTATACTGCCAAAAACATTATTGCAGTGAATTAAATTATTACATATTTTAAAACAATTTATTTATATTAGTTTTGCCTTGACTCCACCCACCTGGACTACACAATTTGCATTTTTTATTTTGTGAAGCTTATAGAATCTATATTTGATTATAACTTTTATGGCTACATTGATAAAGTACAGAACATTTTATGAATTAAATTTACTAACTTTTAACAAAATTTTTATAAATTTGATTTGTTTACTCTTTACAAATTATAATAGGTAGGGCAGAGAAGAAAACATGAAGAAGACAAAATAGAAAAGTCCTTTTATCTGAGGGCCTCTTTGTGAACAATATTTTACCATTAAATACCACCAGGTAGAGATTGCTGTTAGAACTAATTTTCAGTTCCAATTAGCATTCAAATGATATTCAATATTTGTCAATGAAACTTATAAGAAATGCTTAAAATAAGTTAACAATTTAGGTTTTTATATTAAACATGCAAATAAATATTGTTAGAACTTAGGAACTACTGAACCAATTTTAATCAAACATAGACTAAAACTAAAACAGATACTTACATAGGAAATAAAATCGGAACAGTATTTTTTTTAGTTATAATGACCGACAAAGACATTGCTAAGTTGTCAGGATGTTGATGAAATACCCATCTAGCTTATTAGAAATATTTTTAAACAGTATTTAGGTTTAAAAAATGTAAACTTGACTTACATATTATGTCCTAATGTAGGTACAAAAAAATTTCCCACCATCTAGAATTGGCCAGAATGGATTATTTTCATTTAATATTTGAAGTGACAATTTTTTTTTTATCACCTATATAAATTAGAAAATAAAAATTATTGAAAACTATATTTCTGGTACTTTTTAAACATTTGCAAAAGTAACTATATTTGGAACTACTATCTATTTTGTCTTGTTTACAGGCAAGAAAACTTCTTGATCAACATTGCTATATAAAAAGAAAAGAAAAGAACATTAAATAAAGACTCCTACCCTTCAATATTCTAATAGCTTCAGAGTCAGAAAAGAACAAGAGTTGGTCATGAAAGACCTGATAAAAAATATGAGAGGAATCTAACCTTCTCATGAAAAAGGTATGGATCCAGCTAGGGCCCCTCAGGATTGATACACCTGTACTCACTATAAGTGAGCTCCTGAGGGTATATATTCAGTAGACGTATCTACTTTTACATCTTTTGAAAGTTGAGTTGGTTTTTGGATATTTGTAATGTTATACTTCCACAGCTAATGGCTCAAAAGGTTTTCATACAAGTTTCAATATAAATTTATTTAAGTTTTACACTAAAAACCAAAATTAAAAAAAAAAAAACTTTACTCTTATGAGCTAAAAATTAACATTTTGTATGAGCAATGTTTGGATAAACATTTAAGTTACTTAAATTTTAATTAATTAGCATCATTATATATGAAAACTAAATAACTTCAGTGCAGTTACCATTGATGTTTAAAAAGCGAAAACATTTCACTCATCACTTTTAGAACTACATGATAAAGATCAAAATGTAGGCCATATATTTGAAACTTTTTGATTTCAGAAATAATAAGATGATATTTAGTTTGCCCATTTATTTTATTATTATTTTTTGTTGTTTTATTAACCCCTTAATGGTTAGCGACGTAATATTATGTCATTGAACTTTTCAATAAAATGGGCTACTGACGTAATATTACGCAAATTAAATTTGTCCTGTTTTGTTTCTTTTGGCGACGTAATAACTCGACGGGATATAATAATATTGTATTTAATCGCTAGATAGCAGCATATGACGGAAGATACTGCGTTTCCTAGCATTGGCAGCCATTTTTTGAATGCCTTAACAGCTACAGACTGAGCGGCCCACTAACCTCAGTTCGCCATGATTGGCTGTAGCAATAGCATTGTTTGTGTTTCTGTGCGTGTGTTACTGACTGTTCGTTGATTGTTCTATTTAGTTGTTTATTAGTTATTTTATTGTAGTTGTTGTTTTTTGTGACGTCACTATGGAAGATACCCAATTTATTGATGACTGGTTACATATGAACCTTTCTGATTCTGAGAGTGAGGACAAGGTGATTGATGAAGAATTCGATGATGGCAATATGGATCTTGATGAGACCGGCCCTATTATTCCACAGATTCATGATGAAACACGAAAAAACGCGGCTCGACCTCTTCCTCTTGTGTGGCTTGATCACAAGGAAGTTTCTCCAAATGATAGACCTTCTGTGTTTGATTTCAGAGGTACCCCTGGCATAAAGGTAAAAATTGAAAATAAAATCGATCCCTATGAGTTGTTCAAACTTTTTATCACTGACGAACTTATCAATCTAATAGTTACGGAAACAAATAGATACGCCGAACAATTTTTAGCGTTCAGGCCTTTGAAAGAGTTTTCAAGATTTCATTCTTGAAAACCTACAAACAGAGATGAAATTCATGTTCTCTTATCAGTGTACATATTGCACAGGTTAATTTGGAAGCCAGAAATAGACTGTTACTATACCCAAAAACCACTCTTTGCAACTCCTGGGTTTGCTAGCCTCATGACTCTAAACAGGCTAAAACTGTTGAGTAGATTTTTACATTTTGTGATGGGTCAAAAAAGCTTCAAAAACTACAGCCAATATTCGATTACATTTGTAACCGTCTATACGCCAGAGAGGGATGTAGCCATTGATGAAAGCCTTTTACTGTGGAAAGGCCGCTTGAGTTTCAAACAGTTCATTAGAATAAAACGAGCCAGATTCAGTATCAAGAGCTAGATTTTATCAGAGTCCATCACTGGGTATATTTGGAAGATGAAAACTTACCTGGGTAAAGGTACAGATATTATACATAATCCAGTTGTAGGCCACGCAACTAATGTTGTTTTGACACTCCTAAATGGTTTGGAAAACCAGGGCTACAGAGTGTACACAGACAATTTCTATTGCAGCCCGGAACTAGCCCTTGAACTTGAAAAAATAAAAACTGATGTTGTTGGGACGGTAAAAAAAACAGAGTAAACCTTCCAAAAGATCTTGTGAAAATGAAATTGAAAAAAGGCGAAATGAGTGTTATGTATGAAGAAAAGGGGAAGATGACGCATGAAGTGGATGGACAAACGTGAAGTAATTTGTTTGAGCTCAGTTCACGAAATGGACTGTATTGAAGTCACACGTAAAGGGAAAAAGGCTGTAATACCAACAATAGTGAACGACCGAGTAGATCAAATGCTTTCTGCCTATCCGGTTGAAAGAAAGCGACAAAAACGGTGGTACAAGAAAGAATTTAGACACCTTCTCAACATGTGTATTTTCAATGCTCATGTATTTTATACAAAAAATGGAGGGAAAAAAACTTCCTACGAGTTTAGGCAGTCTTTGGTGGAATCACTAATCGAGCATCACTTGGGTGAAAATGTCCACTCAAAATGAGGTCGCCCATCTTTGGAAAACGACCCTCTTCACCTCAAGGAAAGACATTTTCCTGAGTACGTGCCTGCTATGGAGAAGAAAGCCAATGCCACAAGAAGGTGTGTTGTATGCACCAGCAAGAAGATCAGAAGAGAGTCACGCTATATGTGCGTCAGCTGTGATGTTGTACTTTGTGCAGTCCCTTGCTTCAAATACTTTCACACTAAAAAAACTACTAGCCTATGTAACATTATGCTCATGTTTTATGTTTGTTTTGTAAAAAAATAAATAATTGATTGAAACCGATTTTTTTCTACTAGTTTTTTACTATTTTTGTGATTTGCCACAGAATTAACTACATATAAATACGCCATGTATACATATTTACACATTTTCGGTACACATAACATAATCTAACCCTAACCTCTTATATATATATAAGGGTTATATATATAACCCTTATATATATAAGAAACATAATATATATAATATTATGTACATTTTATTATACATTTTTTATAATACAAATTTTAAAAAAAAATTTACAATAGTTTTTGGATTTTTAACATGACTAATCATCTATGCCTAAACATATATCATGCTCATATATACATAAACACACATTATGCTCATGTAAAAATAAACACAAGTTTTACTCATGTATACAGTAAAAACTCTCCAATCCGGATTAATGTGGCGCCGGCCGATCCGGATATCGAAAAATCCGGATCTCGGGGTGGCTATTTTTATATAGTTAAAGTGGTTTTAAACGTGAACAAAACGTAGCAAATTTACGTTCTTAGCGCTCTAACGTGTTATGCTTACGCTAAATTGTAGCTTTACCACAGTATTCTAAACATTAACTATGGTTTTTCAAATTACTGTAATATATAGACGTTATGTTTTAACTGTACTATAATATAATTTGCCGGTACGATAATCGGTAACAAAAGTACCAAAAACAACAAAAGGTAGGTTAATTAAATAAATATTACAATAGCTATGTTTAAAATTCTATTTATTTTAAGCTGAATAAGGCTCAGCATAAAGTACACAAACAACAATTAATTAGGTCTACAGTGTTAACTAAAAATATCAAACGAAAAATGAAGATTAGAAAATTAAACAGTACAATAAATACGTACAGGATTGTACACGTGAAATTTTGATGAACGTACGATAAATGTTAATTTTCATTACAGTACAGTAATTTGTACCCACGTCAGTTTTTATTTAAAAAAGATGTAATGGTAGCTTGCTTGGCTCGTTGAACAAGCTTCTTAGATGTAATATCTCTCCATCTACGAAAAAGAAGGAGATCGGCTGGTGAGGATTCTTCTTGTGCTTCCATGTAGTCTATCAGCTGTTCAAGTGCTTGGAATCAGAACCGCACTACTGCCCAGTGCCCAGCTCAAAAACATCGTTCACTACTATTCGGCCCGAAAATATTACTTTTGTATAGAAAATTGTATTTTAATTATTTTTTATACGATGGCATACGACGGCCGGATATCGGAGTTTCCGGATATCAGAGAGTGTTTACTGTATATGAATATAACACACATTATACTCATTCATACATAAATACACAGTATACTCATTTATAGATAAACCCAAATTATACTCATGATCAGGGTGTTTCACCAAGAAACGGAAAAAATTTCAGGACGAGTTCTATGGGTGAAAATAATGAAAAAAGTTCATATGAACATAGGACCGGAAACGCTTTGTTTTCCATTTTGTGATAAAAAAAATTAATAACTTTTGAAATTAGTAAGATTATGAGTGTAAATTTGGTATGAGCATTGTTTATATTATTTTTTATCAGTATATACAAGATCCAAAACTTCAGTATGTAAATATTCAAAATGGCGACCATTGAAATGTTTTAAAATCAAATATCTCGAAACCAAAAATTTTATAAGAGACAAAATATTTTTATTTTTTAATGACAAACAAAATGGGTTTTAAAATTTTTCTGTACCTTTAAAAATAATTAAGTTATCAGCAAAAAACCTTAAAAGAAAATATTGGTAATTGTCAAAACACAAAAAATTATGATAGGCCTACTAGTTATTTCTTATTATACAGTATCAATAACTCGTGATAAAAATCAATATTTTTTTATCATAACATACTCAAAAAAGTAGACTTTAACTTGTTTAAAACTTTAAAATTTTCTTTATTACAAACTTCAAATTAAAAAAATTGACAACTGCGCACACATCATAGAAATAAAAATACACTAAAACTTCGTTTATCCAAAAATCCGGTTAACCCGGACGAAATTTTAAGATTTTTTTTTTTTTAATTAAAATATTTTGTCATATAGTAATTGAGTAAGTCACCACAACTTCCCTTGATTTTTGTAATAATAACAGTTTGTTTTGTAACAAATACAATACAATAAATATACAGTAATTTTGTAACTTTGTATGTTAGTTGCGAAGTCAAAAACAATATGTTGCAGTAATTTCAGCAGAGACTGTACGACAGTACCGAGCATAGGGATAAAATTCCAGCCGGGCTGTACTGTTGAGTCACATATTTTCACACGCAAATTAGTACATATTTTCACACTAGTTCAGTTAAACAGTGTAAACATTACAATAAGCACTGTTATTTAGCTGTTGTTTGTATCTAGTGTGTTTAAGTTGATTGTTGGCGTTTCCGTTTTTAAAATCGTATGTTAAGTTTTAAATTTTATTTAAGTAATGTTTTATTTATTCGAATCAGTTTGTTAGTTGTGTGAAAATCAGTATTTTGGATTTGTGGTAAAATTCCATTAAAAGAAAGAAGATCGTTGTTACAATTCAAAATAAATTGGAGGCTATTTATAAGATTGACAAAGGTGAGAGTGTAAGAAATGTTGCCAAGGAATATGGGGGTAGGGACTTTCACTGTCAGCAATTAGAAAAAAATAGAGCTCAAATTTAAGATTTTTGTACAAAATAAGTTACAAAAGACAGTCTAGGAGACGAAAAACTTTCGCCTTCCCAAGTTTATAACACCGACGAAACTAGTATGTTTTTTTAAAATGCTGCCTAAAAAGTCCTTAGTGTCTAAGCTTGAAGAAAAAGCGAAAGGTCACAAAAAGGCAAAGAACGTATGATATTGCTTTGTTGTTGAAATATAACAGGTGAACACAAATTGCCCTTGCTGTTGATTGGCAAATCTGTGAATCCAAGCGCTTTAAAAAATATAAATTTTAACTTTTTGCCAATATTGTACCGATCACAGAAAAGCCTAGATGTCTGCAAACCTATTTAAGAATTGGTTTTTCTACCACTTTGTTCCTCTTGTAAAAAAAAAAAAAAAACACCTCAGAGAAAAGTGACTGTCTAAGAAAGCAATGTTAAGTAACATCTCTAATTCAACCAAAGAACCAAGGCCCGATTGAGGCTTTGAAACGGAGATACCTTAAGACACTTATAAGTAAAATAGTTGAGGAAAATGAAGACGTGAAAAAAGATATCATGACGGTTTTGAACAAAATTAACTTAAAAAGTCTAATTTACATGTCTGCTGCTGTATGGGAAGATGTTTCTCAAAATTACAAAACTTGTGGAAAAAGTTGTGACCGGAAATGCCAAAACCAGTGAAGCTGAAAATATAGAGTGTATTGAAAGTGACGAGTCATCTGGAAATAAATAAATTTAAAAAATGTTAAAAGAAATTGAAGGCTGTGAAAATGTGTAAGATGAAGAATATCTGAATGAATAAATATAGATGACGATGACCCGGGATATCAGCTACTTTCAGAGAACAAGATCGATGATGAGGGCTCTAAACAATTCGTGGAAGAGGAATCAAGTTTAGGAGATGATGAGGATGACACGGCAGTCACAACCAATACACATTCAGAGGCTACTACAATGTTTGACCACCTTTTAAATTATTTATGTCAAAACAAAACGAGCCCAGGAGAAGTGCTATTAATTAAAAGGCTAAGCAATCTTGTGGCTAAGAAAAGATTTTTATCACTAAAGCAAAAAAACAAAACATTTTTAACGTTCCAACCAGTTTGTTTCTTGTAGCAAGCAGATGAACTAGCGCTAAGCGACTGAAAATTACTTTTTCAATTCAACATATACCCTATTAAAAATTATTGTATCACAATTATTTTTATAGTGTTATAAAGCTGTTATACAGCAGATAGTTCATAAAAGTTAATAATTATATTTAATACATTGGTAAAATTTGTTTATTACGCACGATCAAGTTTCACGGTAAACTGAAATTCAAATTATGACATCCATTTGTTTAATTTTCACAAGCCGATATAACTGTCTAACAACTTTTGAGTAATACTATTTTAGAGTATTTTTCTTCTTTTTTACTTAACTGTGTCTTCAAAATTATTCTAACTGTAACAGTTTTGATCTATAAAATTAAAACCAAACCAAGAATTTTGTACGCTTTATTCATCTAAAATATCACTTATTTTCAAATTAATGTTTAGCCTAGTAAAACACATGCTATCGTTATAAACAATATACTGTTGAAATCATTATCATTGAACCTTTCATATTCATTCAACGGATTGTGCTAAAACCAAAACTAGAAATTATAAAAATTCGATGAAGTTGCTCTATTTTACTGTAAGAGAGAGCCACATGCGGAAACTGATTATATGAGGAAATATCATTATATATTTTTTTCTAAATGTTAATACTCAGCCAAATACTACAAGTTGAAAACATTTCATCGATTTTTTCATCCTCTTTTGAACTATGTATTCAAAATTCTTATATCTGTGATAGTTTTTAAGATATCACACAAAGTCGTAAATTCTACGAAGTCATGATCAAAATTAACCAGAGCAGTTTGTAATGTCCTGTCTTTAGCGAATTGTGAAAAATGAAGACATATTCCATTTTTATTCCATTGAAAAGATGACATTCATTTCTACATATAAATACAAAGCAATATGTTATAGGCCTATTTTTAAGCAAGCTTATAACTGGAAATCTCATGCATTGACAAGTTTTGTGTCTTGTCTCAAGTGTCAAATTGCATTCATTCAGTGCGTATTAGATTTGTTTCAAGCGTGGCTCGATTTATTTCTGTTTATGTGAACTTATTTGTTTCGTAAGACTGATTTGTTTATGGAGTTATAATATGTGTGTGTTTTTTTAGAGTTTATTTATTTGAGTTAATTTCAAATTCTTCAGTGATTTTGTTTCAGGTTTACCTAGTACAAACATCTAGGTTATGTGAAATTGGGCCTTACTTTCTTCGGAAATTTCCACTCTGTCTAATAAAAATTGCATAAATCGATTTTCTTTTTACCTAATATTATACACATTTATATTACAAAACTTTTGTACCTTGAAAAAATTTTTTTTTAATTGTTGTACTGTAAATTATAAGCTTTTATGTGGAATTTTTGCCTAGGTTATTGCATGGTTTTTTGATTCCGACATAATAACTCCAAAATTTGTAAATCTAAAATTTTTACAATTACACACATATAATATACATATATTTCTAAGAAAAATTATGATAAGTAGTTGTGATTTGGATAATGTTACTATTTTTAATGATTTTTTTTCTAAATAAGTGTAACTTTTCAGCTATTTTAGACTTTACGTAAACATTTTTTTTCCTAATACAAATTTTAGAAATTGATTTTTTCTCCCCCAACTTCTATTCACAACTACGTAACAAAACTTTTGTATATCTTGAAAAAATGTTACTATGATACATATACGCTTTTCTGTAGAATTTTCACATTTTTTAATTTCTGACATACTTACTCCAAAACCGTAACATGTAACTTTTTTTTCTTTACACAGATAAATTCTATGCACTTTCCTGAAAAAAATGATGTTTTATAAGTTGGGTTTTGAATAAAATTACTATTTTTAATGATTTTTTTTTTACAAAATGATTAAAAAGGTGAAAAATGGCAATATTTTGAGGCCGATTGGAGGGTTAAAAAGCAGTAGGACAAATATAATTTAAGGTCTGTTGTACTGTATTTTATTTTGAATCACTTAATTTTAGTTATTTACTTATTTCAATTTAACACATAATAAATAATTTTATAGTTTCTGTACTTTTCTACCACAAATTATTTGAGTTTTTCTTAAAAACTGTAATTATGGTTTAAAACAGCAAAATTTATCCGAAAATTCGTTTATCCAGAAAGGGTCTGGTCCCATCAATTTCGGATAAATGAGGTTTCAGTGTATTATGAAAAATCAAATAAACAAGGTTATAGAACCCGTATCTGCATTAATTTTTGAGAAATCTGGGATAGAACGCAAAAAATTGGGATAAAAACCCTGTTTTTTATGTTTGACATACAAAAACTTTGTAAAATGGGTAATGAACATATAAAACTTTTAAACAAAATTTGTAGATAATTACACTAAGAAAATTGATGTAAGTAAAGTACACTACAAACAAACATAAGTTATACTTTAAATAAAAAATTTTAAAGTTTTAAACAAGTTAAAGTCTACTTTTTGAGTATGATATAATAAAAAAGGTAATTGTTTACAAAGAAAGTTACCGGTATTTTTGGTGATTAACAAAAATAATCATAATAAACATACCTTATTCTTAATAATAAAATAAGTTTTCAATGCAGAGCTTACTTTTTCATGAAAAAAACAACATAATTTCAACATTTCTAGGTTAAAGTCCATTAAGTGAATTACGCGTTAAAATAGGTTTGTACACGAATTTTTACCTTACAAGGTCAAGTACAGTATCCTCATGGTAGGAATGTGCCTGGGGTGGAGGAGAAGAAAAGAGGGGCCTCCATACTTTGTTTGTTGTGATTACTTTTAGCAGTACAACCCAATAAAAAAATATAGACCTCAAATGCTTCTGTGTAAACACGTACCCTACTTTCGTTTCTTTTATAGGTGTAAATAAGAATAAAATGTTTACAAGAGTCTGTCATGAAGTTGTAACTTTAGGAATTAAATATAGCTAAGCAGTAATTTGTGTACCAAGTTTTCTTGGTATGGGGTGTACCGTCAAGTCAGGCTAGAGAAGCAAGTAGAAAAGAAGACACGCCCTTTACGCCAGACACTATCCTAGTCTGAGGCTACTGTAAGATGGCTATATATATATATATATATATATATAGCCACCTTACCTGACCTACGCGTAATTTGGAAAAAAAAAATATTGTGCATGGGTTCCCAAGCGGTCACCCATCCAAATACTAAACGAACTTAATGTTGCTTGACTTTGGTGATCTATAAAATGCATTGAATTCTGTAGTTTTGAAACTGAGATTTTTCGGTGAAAAAGTTAGCTCCGCATTGATAACTTATTTTATTATTAAGAAATAAGGTATGTAGAACATGATTAAAATAAAAAATCATCAAAAATACTAGTAACTTTCTTTGTCAACAATTACCTAAAAAAATATTACTTTTTAGTTATTAAGTTATTCATACTGTATAATAAGAAATATCTATGCCTATCTGGCCAATCTTAATGTTTTCTGTGTTCTTGAAAATTATCAATTTATTTATTTTTAGGTTTTTTTACAATAACTTAATTAGTTTTCAAGGCACAGAAAAATGTTTTAAACCATTTTGTTTGCTATTAAAAAATAAGAATATTTTGTCTCTATAAAAATACAATTTCAGAGATATTTAACTTTAAAAATTTTCAACAGTCGCCATTTTGTATATTTACATATTAAAGTTTTGGATCTTGGTATACTGATAAGAAATAGTATAAACAATATGCATACCAAATTAAAACTCATAATCTTACTAATTTCAAAAGTTATCAATAATTTTTGTTAACACAAAATGGACGACAGATGGAAAATGAAGCATTTCCGGACCTATGTTCACAAAAACTTTTTTAATTATTTTCACCAATAGAACTCTTCCTGAACTTCATTCCGTTTCTTCATGAAACACTGTGTATATAAACACAAGTTATGCTGATGTATACTGTACCGAGATATATATTTTCAAATGTAAAGAAAAACAATTTAGTCCATGTGGTGGAACACTTTTACTGCCGGGAGGTGCTGTACCCTGGCGTTGAAGGCTGGAAACAGCGTCAGGCGACTCTTGCCGTAGGCAATTCTAACTGTACCTGAAGGCGATAAGTAATTCTATTAAATCGAGTCTTGCTGTGAATCACATTACATCGAAAATGTTTCTAAAATTTTAAGTTTGCATTCGATGTCATCATGCAACTCGTGCTACTTTGGTTATTTTGAAAAAAGGTTTAATAAAGGTGCTTCACTAACATGTGCATAGTGTTTTCTAAATTAAAAACAAAATTACGACTTCGTTGTTAATCATCATGCCTCGTTGTCTTTGGACAACTCTTGACATCTCTTGAACCAGGTAAAAGAAAGTCACGGTTTCATTTACTGAGTTAACTATGTTAAAATATGTACCGTCTTTATGAATGTAAAAATTTAAATCTATTTTTAATTATAAATAAACTTTAGCTTGTCAGTAAATTATAAACGTATAGATTCAAACGAATAGCAATTCATTTTATTTCTAGTCATTATAAAAGTGAAATCATCAATTGACTTATTTAACATATATAACATTTTGTTTTCAAAGAAATTGCAGTTTCAGAGCTTAGTTACAGAGAAATATATTACTTATAAACCTAGAACAGAAGTGTTTAAACTTGTAAAAGGTCTCTGTTCATTTACTAATTCCAATCTGTATATTTCTCAGCTTATGTTGGTTCAAGTTGGAACTCCAAGTGCAAATTCAAGTTCAAGTTCAACTTAAGACATTTCAACCTAGTCTTCAAAAGGACATTTCAACATTGTACGAAATGTAAAAGTACAAATTAAAAACAAAAGAACTTGAATTTATGTTCATTGATTAAGGATTTGTTTGTCAATTTTGTTTAAATAATGCTTTAGGTTTTTTTTTTAAAAAAGGAGTATTCACAATAATTATTCAATGGAAAACTAAAATAAATTATTTGGAAGGGATATGCTAGCAACTTTGGACCTCACAACCCCAAAGGGGTTAATTTTCTAAATTTGTAAGGTATTGACGTCAATCACCAATAAAAATTTCTAACATAATTTTTTTTATATAATAAACTAGTTCTTTATAGTTGGCCAATTTAGCTAATGCACATGTAACCTATTGTTATTTTTTTACTACCTTTTGTAATGAGTTAGTCTTAGAAACATTTTTTTTTTTGTAATTTAAGTACTCTTAACAAATTGTTACCATTATCTTTTGTTCACCAAAATATTTGTAATTTAGAACATATGGGGGGGGGGGCTTGTTCAATGCTATGTAAAATTTTTGTTTTAAGGGTGTATCAACTTTATATATGCATAAATGACTAATCGACTTATTACAATTTTTTATTTTTTTTATTAAATAAACCAAAGTTATATGTTAATCTGTATTTTTGTGGATGGTTAACTCAGATAGCGCCAGATTCAAAAGAGGGCAAGATCAACGAGGGAACTAAAAAAAAATTTTTTTTACTTGACATGACCATTCCTTTTGGTTCAATACGCTCCTCCGTTTCTTGTTAAAATTTTCCCCTTTGAATGGTACAATACATAACACACATTATACTCATGTCTACATAACACACATTATACTCATGTCTACATAAACACAAATTATACTTATGTATACATAAATACACTTTATAATCATGTATACATAAACACACATTATACTCATGTATACATAAACACACATTATACTCATGTATACATAAACACCCATTATACTCATGTATACATATATGCACATTATACTCATGTATATATAAATCAACTATAATGGAAATTCATTGTATAGGGTTGATTTTTTGTTTTGTTTTGTTAAAAAACAAAAAAATCCAAATATTCTACATTAATACAAGGAATTAACAAAGTTGTTGCAAACTTTTTTGTTTTGGACAAGTAAAGGAATTTGAACAATGCATTGTGCTGACATCACAATTCACCGACTTGTCTAAATGGGAAAATCGCGAGTCAGCTAATTTGTGAAGTAAATTTAAAATATGAAATACCAAGGGTAGAGGATGGGTAATTGTAGTACAAACTTTACACAATTCATATCTATTACGGGTATTTCATAAAAGTTGAAGCACGCCAACGTAGAGGAAAAATAAAATTTTGAAAAATTTCTAAAATAATAAGATTTTGGGAAAATAAAGTATTTTTTTAAAAAATAAAGAAAAATAAGACTAATTTAGTTTCAATAATTTAAAAAAAAATTAATGATAAAAAAGTTGGCGAAAAAGTGCAACTTTACTAACATAATAAAAGTGGAATAAAAAATAAATTAAAAATTGTTTGCTATACAATTAGCTGAATGAATAAAAGGTTAACGTGAATTAAAAAACAAATAAAATTTAATAACCAATGTATGGGATATGGTTTTCTCACCTTAGTGTGACAACTAAAAAGGATAAGTTCAAGTCCTAGAATAAAGCTTAAAAACAAGTATTAAACATGTTATGTCAATCCCAGGTAAATTAATTAACAACAAAGTGTGAAATTCAGAGGTGTGAAAAAAGGTGTGTAAAAAAGCGTTGTATGTTGTAATCCTAATAACGGATAAAAATTCTGTTGTGGCTACTGGATTCAAATACAGTGTGCCACAAAACTAGCGAGTTTTGTGAAAAAATGTGTTAAATTGGTAAAGTTAGGAAATCGTGATGTCAAAAGAGGGAGGAACGTGTGTTACCAACTTAAAGCGAGATCTAGAATAACGACGAATAATTATAAAAAATAATTTAATAAAGAAAAAGATTAAATAACATAGCCACTAATTAGTAAACCACATTAGAACAAAGAAAAGATGAAATAATGGCATTAAGAAAGCTAAAAAACTGAATATTCTCAAGTTATCTATAGGGAAAAAAATTGGTACGAGAATTGGGAATTTTCAAGCCATAAATAAGTCTAATCATCCTCTCCGAAGTGGGAGTAAAAAAATAAAATCCTTAAATGTATTAACCAGAAACCACGCTGGTCAAAGTAACAATTTTTAAAATAGATACTCTGTAATAAATTTTTGAAAAAGTCAAAATTTTCTAAAAGAATAGCAGTAAAGGCAAAATGAAATTAAATTAAAAATTAAAATCAGTGCAGGGAGCTAGTGGTGGTTTTTCAGTGAAAGTGAAAAACTGGCAATTTTGAAAATGCAATTAATCCAATGAAAATCTGGAAGGATAAACGACCAGTACTAGCAGAGCTCATGGATAAAATCTAAAACATAAGACAGCGACAGATTTCACCAGGTATTTTCAGGAAATCATCACGACGGTCAAGGTTTGACTTTCCAAATTTTATATTTTTAAAAGAAGTGATATTTCTAAAAATCGAAAAAGTAAATTTCAAAGTGATATAAAAGTAATTAATTTTCCTGGGAATTTTAAATTTTGATAATTATTAAAGAATGTATATCATGTATAGTATAAGATATACAAGGGGGGACCTAAAAAAAACGGGAATTTGGTCATAACTCCTTTATTTTTCAATATTTTCACACCAAATTTTGGTCACCTTCAAAGTAATTACGTTTGACTGCAATGCACTTCTCTAATTGTTTCCTTCCATTGTTCAAAACATTGTTGATATTCACTTAATGAAATGTTCTTTAGTCCATCCAGCGATTTTTGTTTCACCTCTTCCACAGTCTCAAAACGTTTACCTTTCATATTCCTTTTGAGTCGGGAGAACAAAAAACAGTCGCAGGGAGCGAGATTCGGTGAATTGGGGGGGTAGGCAATCGGTGTGATACCGTTTTTTGTCAAAAACTGCTTCACAGACAGGGCGGTGTGGGCAGGTGCGTTGTCATGATGGAAGAACCAATCCCCTGTGTGCCGCAAATCCGTTTTTTTCTTCTTCGAATGCTCTCCCTCAAAACCTCCAAGAAATGTCGGTTAACAGTTTGGCCCGGAAGAACGAATTCTGAATTCACAACACCTCAGCAATCAATGAAACAAATGAGCATTGTCTTGATGTTTGACTTCACCATGCAGCATTTTTTTGGACGAGAAGACTGAGCTGTCTTCCATTGGCTTGATTGATGTTTTGTTTCAGGGTCATATCCATAACACCATGATTCATCATCAGTTATATATAAAAAAAATCTGGGTCCTCTTGCAGCTGATTTTGCAGGTCGAAACAGGCATGAAGTTGGCGCTCCCTTTGCTTGTCTGTGAGAAGGCGTTCAACAAGTTTGGCTGCAACTCTTCTCATGCACAAATCCTCCGATAAAATCTTCTGGATTGAACTCCAAGTCAATCCAGACATCGCAACTAATTGATCAATGGTTCGACGACTGTCGTCCCGAACCAGATTGTTGATTTTCTCAACGTTGTCATCAGTTCCTGACGTTGAAGGGCGCCTAGAATGAGGCTGGTCTTCAGTCGACATTTCTCCATTTTTAAAACGCTAAAACCACTCGTAGACATGTGTTTTACTTAAAGTAGCTTCCCTATAAGCAGTTACAAGAGTTTCCGCGGGCGTTTTCCCCAACAAGAAACAAAATTTCTCAGCCACATGTTGCTCCTGGCAGTCAGCCATTTTACGTTTTCGCCAAAACGGAAAAAGGTCTTTCACAAAAAACGTTCTCACGGACGAACTGATCCACTCACAGCGAACAAACGTTACACACTGACATGTAGCAATGTGACTCGAGACTCCCTCTCAAGCCGACCAGCCACGCCTACCCCCTCTCCTCACCAGCCTGATTCCCATTACTATTGGGTCCCCCTCGCATATATAATGTGTATGGATTATTAAATTTGTGTTAAATATTAAATCGTAAAATCAATATAAAGTAACTCAGTCCTGATTACTAATTAAATAAATTCTGAGAAATTAGTAAATTCAGGAATTAAAAATTTTCATTGTATGAAAAGAATTTTGATAATAAGAAATGATGCATTTAAGTCAAAAATAAATAGACCAACTGCTCAAGTAGTAATAAGATTTATATAATAAAAAGAAGGCTGCCCTCAACACAGGCATAGCCTTTGAGGGTTTCATTTGGTAGAAAGACATAGAGGTATTATTGTTTGTTTTTTTTTTGAATTTGTAAACTAAATATAAAGAACAATGATATTATTATAATTATTTTTATTATTATATATATGTTCAATTTAATTTTCTATTGTTTATATGCATTTATTTTTTCTATAGAAGTAGTCTATAAATATGAAAATGTAATTGTTTGTTTTTTCTGTGTAAGCTACCAACTGAAATTAAATAAATAAAAAAAAAAAAAAAAAAGTTGTAAAAAGAAAGTAAATTTTTTATTTCATTTGGTAGTTTGGTGAAAAATAAGATATTTTTTCATTTTGGGTTTGAAATTAATGATTCATTAAAACAGAGCAGTGTAGAATTATTTCAGATATTAAATCCACACACACACACACACACACACACCCACGTTTCCAGCATTCTACAAGCACAAGGTAGGTTATATTGTATATTCTATAGCACTTCCAAGGACACATAAACTTGAGATACAAATCACTAACTTAAAATTTTGCTCGTGTTCTCCCTGTGAAAAGAGAGACTAATTTAAATATAATTCTGGAAGCGTTGATACTATAAAGGCGGTTCCGATAGTTTGGTTCTTTCTAAATTGTCGAAGGAATTGAAAACTTCTAGGCTAGATAAACTCGAAAGAAACACACATTATTCTTACATATAAATAAACACACATTATTCTCATATATACATAAATACACATTATTTTCATGTATGCATTAACATACATTATACTTATACATACATAAACACACATTATTCTTATGTATATATAAACACACATTATTCTCATGTGTATATAAACACACATACTCATAAACAAAGACCAGAGCACTGTGGTGACAATATATACAGGTACACTTTCAAAAGTATATTACCAAACTTTGTTAAGATTCTCTCTGAAGATGACAACTTTGTTGTTGTAATAGCTATAAGGGTCTAATAGGAATAAACATTTTACTTTTGACAAAAAGTTTGTTTTTTGTTATTTTGTTTATTCCCAAGTGTGGTAAGGGACTTTTGAAAGTGTACCTGTACACATACTCATATACAGTAGAACCTCTGTTAACCAACCTATTTCGTAGTGTACTGGTTCGATGAGAGTTTCCGAAAATAAATTGTAATTGAAACACCAAAGCGGCGGCGAGTCAAACGACTTTGTCGATAGCGGTATCCCATTGTCGTCAGCGTAAAAACACTGCGGCATTGGCACCTGTCGGTATAGCAGACATACACCGACTAAAATGTTTGATGGGCCGCTTTTTTTTCTACGAATCAATTAGTACGTACGTTATGGAAAATATAACATTCCTTTTCAGTTTTCTTCTTGTCTTTGACTGGTTATGATCTAAGTATATAAATAAAAATGAGCGAGTTACAAAAACGGAAGCATGTGTGTTGGTTTCGTTTGAGACGCGGTTAAATGTGTTAAAAAGACTTGACAGAGGAGAATCTGTAAAAAAGCTTTGTGATGAGTTTAACGTGGGAAAAAGTACCATCAACGATTGGCGACAAAATAGACAATCGATTGAAGATTTTTGTTCAAAAATTGAGTCGGAAAAAGTAATTTGGTGCACTAACAAAAAACCAGTTTGTGACATCGTCGACGAAGCTCTTTGGATGTGGTATGTCCAAGAACGCCGGAGAGGAAGCCATTTTGATTGCAAAAGCACTGGTAATTCACAGTAAAATCGAGAATGCACCAGCATTCTCTGCTAACCAGGGATAGTTTGATCGTTGGTAAAAGCGTCATGGGATTCGTTTCGCTCACATATGTGGTGAAAAAATGTCACCAAATGAATCAGGCGCTAGTGAATTTAAGGCTTTCGAAAACCTTTTAAAAACTAAAAAACAAACAAAATACCGATTTTTTCAAACAGTGATGTTTGTTTGTATTATATAAGTTTTTACGATGTTTAAAACAGTTTGTAGTGTTTAATTTTTTCATGTTTGATGTATAATATAAATAACATAATATATATGATACATATATGTACAATAAAATGAGTTGCAATAATATCTTAGTTGCATAATTCTTAGCGCTACCTGATTAGCTTTCTGTGAACGAAAACCGATTATTCACGGGAACCTCGGATTAACCGGAAAAACAGGCTAACCGGCCCGGGTGTCAGTCCCGAATAGACCGGTTAAGAGGGGTTCTACTGTATACATAAACAAACATTATTCTCATGTATATATAAACACATTATACTCATATATACATAAACACACATTATACTCCTATATACATATGTTGTACTCATGATGGTATCTCAGCCCTGATGGTTCTTGAAGTTGATCATATTTAAAAATATGGCTCCAATCATTCTGCTTGTTATTGGTATCTCTCAGGGCACTTAAATATGTTCATCAAAATGTTATACAAGAAGCATGATTAGTGTTCATTTCAAGAGAATGAGTCTAGGATAAGTAGGATACTCTAAATATGGGAATTAGCTAACAAGTAACTAGCATGAACCAAAATGTCTAAAATAAACTTACTTATATAATGTACATCACCGGCACAAACAAGACGTATTGGTTCTGCATCTAATGATAGAACCATCTGTCCATCCATATCTTCATTGTTAAACAATATCTGAAAACAAAAAATGAATAAAAAATTATGAATGGTAACATATACTGATTAAGACTCACAGTTGTCCAGATTAAATAAAATAACTGGTATAGAGGATAATAAAATACTGTGTTTAGCAGCAAAACAAGTTTATTTTACATATAAAACTGTAAGTATGTCTAATCTAAAGAAAAATAAATGGTGTATAAACACTGCACACCAAATTTTCTTACTCAACCATCCCCAAACCTCCAAAAATGTTAACTCGGCAGTTTATCAATCAAAAAGTGAAAATGAACTATTAAACGCTGTCTTTAAAAATATAATTTTCTACTTAAATAAAGGCCTAAACTTGGTTTTCTTGTGCTATAAACATGTCCTCAGCACAAATAGTATTTGATTAAAATCGACCTTTTAATAACGGCGGCCAAGATTCTATTTGTTTTAATAATTATTTCTGAACGGTAATACTTTTTAACTTTCAATTTTTCATATGGGTTTGGGTCCAAAATATTCAAATGTCACTAAAATTTGAACGGAATCCGTAGACCTGGTTTTAAGAAAATATGTATTTCGTAATCGGTTGATTTTTTGGTTTATTACCAATAATTCAAGAACCAGTATTTTTAGAGAAATGGTGACAAATAAGTTTCATTGGGTTCTAAGGTGCTACACTTGAGCAAAATTGATCAAAATCATTTGATCTGATTTTCAGTAAATATTAATTTTGTGTATTTTATGCCAACACCCCAAAATTTTGAGTTATCAAAAAAAAAAAAATTTTTAAATCTTGAGACATGGTTAACATTATGCGTCAATACTAGATTTCATTATAATCATTTTAGATGTTTAACTTTAGAGCACTATACAAATCATAAACAAACATTCCAAAAACTTTCTTTTTCTTTTTTTTTACTCAGTGGACCTGATTGACATCACTTTCCTCAAAATGGATAAATGTCTACTTTCATCTCCTTTAAATTACGTTTCAATATCCTCCAATAATAAAAACTGTTCTTCTAATTATCCAAATCTTCCACTTCATATCTAGTTGTGTCTAGTTTCAAATCTTAATCTGCTTACAATCATATTTCAAAAATCTTCAATAATAAAGCTTGTTCTCCTCTTTGTGGAAATCTTCCCCTTCACATCCTCTTGTGTCTAGTTTCATATATTCATCTGCTTCCAATCATATTTCAACATCCTCCAATAATACAGACTGTTCCATCTCCTTTTGAAAATCTTCCACTTCACATCCAGTTGTGTCTAGTTTCACAAGTCAGTGGCGGCGATAAGAACCCGCGGGCCCCCCACAAATTTGTTCATCGGGCCCCCCCTCTCCCAATAATCTTTTCCCGGATGTTTATCTTTTCGCCGGCCGGCACCAGTGAGTCACCGCGATGCGCGACGTAGCGATAGCTGCGTTACTTATCGGCCAATGGTAAACAATACACATTAAATAATAAATACTGCTCTCTAAAAAATAATGGTTATTGCCGTTTTGGATGCACGATGGATGCACAATCTTGTCTGAAGACATTTTAGTAATATCTTGACAATACTCATAAAAATATTGTTATGATAGGGGGGCCCGTGTGGCAGGGCCCGTCGCGGGTCAGGTCCCGGCAAAATTTCCCGAAAAATCCCGGTCAAGACTCGCGGGCCTACCCGCACGGCGGGCCCTGCGGGCCCGCTATAACCGCCACTGTCACAAGTTATTCTGCTTCAATCATGTTTCAAAATTCTCCAATAATACAACCTCTCCTTCTTCTTCCACTTCACATCCAGTTGTGTCTAGATCATATCTTCATACGTTTCCATTCATGTTTCAACATCCTACAATAATACAACCTGTTCTTCTTCTTTTTCCTTTTTACATCCGGTTCTGTCTAGTTTAACATCATCATTTGCTGGTGATAATGTTTCAAAATCCTCCTATAATACAGCCTGTTCTTCTTCTTGTAGAAATATTCCACTTCCCATACAGCTGTACCTAGTTTAACATCTTCATCTTCTTTAAATCATATTTCAACATCCTCCAATAATATAGCCTGATTGTACAATTGTGTTAATCTTCCACTTCATATCTAGTTTCACATCTTAATCTATTTTCAGTCATCTTTACAATCCTCCAATAATACAGCCTGTTCGTCTCCTTGTGTAAATCTTTCACTTCACTTGACATTAGTGTTAAGTTTCTAATCTTAAACAGCTTCCAATCATGTTTCGACATCCTCTAATAATACAGCCTGTTGTTCTTTTTCTTCCATGTCACAATCCCATTGTATCTAGTTTAACAAATTCACCCGATTCCAATCATGTTGCAACATCCTCTAATAGTGGAATAAGTTCTTCTTTTTCCGCTTTACATCCAGTTGTGTCTAGTTTCACATTTTTATCTATCTGCTTCCAATAATATTTTTTAATATCTTCCAATAATATTGTAACGTTCTTATAAAAGAACTCCCTTTAATTCAACAAATTTAATAAAATCCTTTTTTGAAAATCATATTCTAAAGTAAAATTTCATCTCATTTAAAGAAACATTACTAAAAACAACATAGACTAAATAATCAAATTCAGAAAGTGGTTATCGGATTAATTGACAGAGATCGCCACCAATCGACAGCTTTGAAATATAACAATTATAGATAACAAGACATGTGATATAATCAGCTTATCTGAACATACTTCCTTATATTTGACTATGTCAATTTCATTCTGAGATACATTATTCGATGAGGATGCAAATGAAGTTTGTTTAAGTCTTCGTTACTAAAATGTTTTAAAAATATTCTGCATTTCTGCAAAGGTATTGGCTTTTGCGTAAAAGGTTTTATCCAACCCTTTTTTTAATCTACCATCTTAAAATGTAATAAAAATAATTACACAATAAAACAAAAACAAATATGCTGATGCAGACCAGAAAACCAGGTAAAAACTTACTTTTCATATAGTTCCCTAAGCTTTGGTCACAGAAACAACAAATTTAATTGTTACTTTATTAATATTGTAAGGATTTGGAGAAAAAGAAGTTAATCTGAATTGAACTTGTTTTGTGGATTTCAGCTGAAATCTAAAATTTTAGCGTGTCATATTACGCAATTTCAGCTTGTTTTACCTTGTCTAAAATTGCAGGATTGCCATGCCATCCATTGTTAGCATTAAAAAACTCATGTTAAAACCACTATTAATTCCTGTTAGTCAAAGGCAAAAGTTTTAATTAAACTTTACAGTTGCATCATCACAAAATTCTAAAAATTTGCTATATTTGCTATAATTCCAAATAATGCCGGATAACATCAAGTAATCTCCAGTTATTCAAATAAAAGATGTAAGCATTTTATTGATGTGCGAAAGAAGACAGACAGAACTTTACTTAAAAATGTAATCATGTTTACTTGAGTTTCAAATGTAACTGTGAATCAGTAAATATATATATATATATATATATATATATATATATATGTATAATTTGTTTTTTAAATTAGATGGGATTGCTAGCGTTTTTCGGCCTTTATTTAGAAATCGTCCATATCGCATTAATTTTAAACTTAAAGAATCCAAAATTTAAATTTTCTGTTGAACTTCAATAAATTTGTAGTTCATAATTTCAATAATTAAAAAAATATATAATATAATCCTAAAAAACAGATCCTAACTTTCTAAAATTGTTTTATCATTACTTCACATTTGTAAAACAATTATCTGTTTTTGGTTAATTAAAAATAAAATCTGTTGAATTTAAGTGTCAAATTAAAATAACAACTTTATAAAACTATATTTTTAGTTCTATTATTAACCTTGAATAGATGTTAATTAGAAGACAGGAACAATCATAATTTGGAGTAAAATATATACATATTTTGTGATTGATGAATCTTGATCCCTGCTGCAAGCAGACTAGTAGGTTCTTTCAGGAAAGATTAATTAGCTCAAATGATCATTTCTGTTTAATATTGTCAACCCTTTAGGTTAGTATAATATAATGTTATACTGACATCCACGAGGTGTAACAAAACAGCCTGTTCTTCTTCTTCTACTTCTACTTTACATCCAATTATGTCTAGTTTGATATCTTTGTCAGCTTCCAATTATGTTTCAACATCTTTAAACAATACAGCCTTTTCTTCACCTTGTGGAATCTCACACTTCACATCCAGTTGTGTCTAGATCATATCTTCATAGTTTCCATTCATGTTTCAACATCCTACAATAATACAACCTGTTCTTCTTCTTTTTCCTTTTTACATCCAGTTCTGTCTAGTTTAACATCTTCATCTGCTAGTGATAATGTTTCAACATTCTTCAATAATACTACCTTATCTTCTCCTTATAGAAATCTTCCAATTTACACCAAGTTGTATCTAGTTTAACACCTTCACCTGTTTTCAATCATCTTTCAACATCCTCCAATAATTCAGCCTCTTATATTTCTTCCATTTCACATCCAGTTGTGTCTAGTTTAACTTCTTCATCTTCTTCCAATCAAGTTTCAGCATCCTCCAATAATACAGCTTGTTCTTCTTCTTTTTTTTCCACTTCACATTTTCATCTTATGCCAATCATGTATCAACTCAATCTAATATTACAGTCTAGTCTTTTCCTTGTGGAAATCTTCCACTTCACATCCAGTTGTGTGGAGTTTCACATTTTCATCTTCTTCCAATCATTTTTCAACATCCTCCAATAATACAGCTTAGTCTTCTTATTCCACTTTACATCCAGTTGTGTCCAGTTTCACATCTACAATTTTCCTATCAGGTTTCAACAACCTCCAATAATACATAAGTCTTCTTCTTCCACATGTGTACTCTCATCCCTCTTCATGTCATCTACATATCTCCCTCTTCATCTGCTTCTATTCATGGTTCAGCAATCACCAATAATATAGCCTGTTCTTCTCTTTGTGAAAATCTTCCACTTCCTATCCAGTTGTGTTGTGTCTAGTTTAACATCTTCATCTGTTTCCAATTATGCTTCAACATCCTCCAATAATACAGCCAGTTCTTCTTCTTCTTCTTACATTTCACATCCAGTTGTGAAAGTAGTTTCGTATCTTAATTTCCTTCCAATCATGTTTTAATCTTATTTTGTTATTATGTAAGAATGACTTATTTATTATAATTTGTTTATACAAGTTATAATATGTGTGTTTCAAGAGTTTGGGGGGGGGGGAATTATAAGTTTTTCAGTGAATTTGTTTCAGGCGTACCTAGTACAAAGGTCTAGGTTAGGTCAAATTAAGCCTAACTTTTTAACAAATTTCCACTTTATCTAATAAAAATTTTATAAATTGATTTTAATTTTTACGAACTTTTATCCAGAACTATATTACAAAACTTTTGTATATCTTAAAATTTTTGTTAATTGTTGTTTAGTAAATATAGGCTTTTATGTAGTATTTTGGGTTCAGTTTTTGTAAGAATTTTTGATTCCTGACATGCTAATTCCACAATTTGTACACCTAATTTTTTTTTTAATTACAGAGATAAATTGTATACACCTTCCTGAGAGAAATAATATATAAAAAGTTGTGTTTTGCATAATATTACTATTTTGGGTGATTTTTTTTCCCAATTAGGCCTAACTTTTTAGCAAATTTCACATTTTACGTTTAAAAAAATGTTTTTCATATGAAAATTTTATAAATTTATTTTTGTTTTTGTCTAAATTTATACACAATTACATTACAAATCTTTTGTATATCTTGAAGAAGAAAAAAAGTTGTTGTATGGTTTATATACGATTATCTGTGTAATTTTCACAGCATTTTTTTATTTCTAACATACTCCAAAACCTTTACATCTAACATTTTTTCATTACACAGATAAATTCTATGCACCTTTTTGAGAAAAATTATATAACTAGTTGTGTTTTGCATAATATTACTATTTTTTTGAATTTTTTAAAATACTATTAAAAATGGAAAAAGGTTCCATTTCCAGTTCCACGGTTAACCCTCCAGCTGGCGCATGTTAATGTGTCTTAAAAATTCTTCGTTCGTTTAAAAATTAATAAAATATATTATTTGTATACAAAACCTAACTTATAAGATATCATTTTTCCCAGAAAGATGCATAGAATTTATCTATGTAATAAAAAAATAAATTTTTGAAACGGTTTTGGAGTAAGTATGTTAGATGTCAAAAATGATATTAACTTATTTTCAGAAAAACCTGTATCACCCAAAATCAATAGCTTACTAACTATTTCTAAGATATACACAATTTTTGTGTATTATTTGTGAATATATTTAGGAAAAAAATATATATAAATTTGTTACATTTTAAAAATGTAAAAAAATATTTTACGTAAAAACTGAATTTTCTCTTTATTTTTTTAAAAAAACATTAAAAATAGTAAAATATATTTTATACAGAACTTCTATATATCATTATGTCCAGAAAGGTGCATAGAATGTAGGTGTATAGTGAAAAAAAAATGTTAGATGTATTACATTTGGAGTTTTTTGGTCAAATACCAAAAAATGGGGAATAACGGAGAGAAAATTTTCACAGAAATCAGTACATAAACCATATAAAAGATTTTTTTTCATTTTTTTGAAGAATTCCTAGAGATTTGTTATATATTTGTGGATAAAAGTTGCTAAAAAAAAAAAAATCAATTTTTAAAATTTTCATTAGACATGGATCATTTATGATAAAAATCTACCTTCACAATAGCCTAGACATTGAGGTTAGGGCTGTGAAAAAAAACCAAAAATATGAAATATCACTAATAAATACACTCTACAAACATTGACACATTTATTATAAGTTGTATATACATTTATATATTATGTATATACATATTATAATAAATAAATCGTTTCTTGAAACTAAAAGTTCCATAAGCAAATCTAGAACTAGGCCTGAATAGTACTAGATTTGGCTAGAATAGGCCGAAAATATGAATTATCACTCATAACACTACACTCTACAAACATTGACACATTTATTTTAAGTTGTATAAACAAATTATAATAAAAAAATCACTTCATGAAACTTATATTCACTACAAAAACACAAAGCTATTACACTTTGAAATTTCTACATCGGCAAAATTCTTGCGAGATCGAAGTAACAAATTTGAGGTTATTCTTGGTTTTATAAAGTACCACAGCCTTTGTATTTTTCCTTGTACAGATGTGTTTCAAATACAAGGTTAAACATTGAAACCTCTTCTTTACAGTTATATCAAAAACGACAAGATTGTATAAAAATAAAGATCGGATTCTTCAAGACTGTCTAGATACTGAATATCGCAAACCGGTCTGAAAGTTCAGAGGATCATTTCCTAGAATGGATATAACTCGTAAACTATATAAATTAGGATGATTTCGTCTTCATAGTTCGAAAGAGGAAGAAAAATACTATATAATATTGTCAACTTGTAACATTTGGACAAGTTTTACCATTTCGAAAAAATATATGAACATATAGGTGAAATTTTCTATATAAAACTCGCCGCAGCAAATTGTCGCAACCTGGCGTTATAAACGTCAACTTCAGTCCAGTCGTGTTTTTATATTTTACGCAACTTTAATTTTTCTAAACCTGGTTTTGAAAGATTGAAAGATTACCTTTTCAATGGTATAGAATACATTTCGATAATATAATATCTACTAGGATAAAAGTTGAATTGCAAAAAATGTAATTTTTAGCGTGTAAAATAGCGTTAAAATTCTTGATTTGGTTTAATTTTTATATAATAAAAACTATACTAGTTGGAAACATTTGAAAAAGACGGTTTTGAAGAGAAAGAAGCGATCTATCAAGCAGTGTTAGGTTATATTTGACTGACAGTAATTTGGAAATAAGAAAAATAGGCAAACGAGACGAATGTTTTGTTTAAAACTTGTTAACGTAAAACTTTGACGTTTCGCATCAAAAATATGCAAATTTCACTAATTTTTGGAATATTATTTACAACGTTTTGTGGTATTTTTTTTTTTCATGATATGCATCTGTTACCAGGCTGACGAAATTATTAAAAGTTGGAACCAACTGGTAACAATGTTTAAAAAAAAGACAAATTTTATAATTAACAAAGCCAGAAATTTATTAAATTTAAGTTTAAGTTTTAAGTTTCAGATTTGACCATTCACAATTAGGTAAATACCAGCTTAAGATTATTTGACAACACAAAAGCTTATCAATGAATAAGTTTACAAGTTGAATATTTTAAAAAAAATTTACATGCCCTTAATAAATAAAAAAAATTAACAATTAAACTTTTAACATTTATCCCCCCTTTTATACAAACTGTTATAAAAAAAAAAAAAGAATAAAAAAGATTCTATCATCAAAATTAAAATTTTAGTTCAAAAGGTATATTAATTCTAACAAGTTTTCATGATTAAATTACTTATAAATTATCATAATTTTGTTTATTAAATTTCTTACATTCTAAGTTGGCCAACTAATATATATATATATATATATATATATATATATATATATATATATATAAAGAAATTTTGTTTATAATATAAAGGAAATTAAATTTTTATTGACGTCAATTGTTTTTATTTTATTAATTTTGAAAGTAACCCCTTTGGGGTCGTGAGGGCCGAAAAGTTTGCATGCAGCACCACCCAATTTTAATTATTTTATAAATTGTTACACATTATTACTTATAAGTAATCAAGGACATATTATTGTACAGAGTTCAGTTAGAAATTTTTTTTTTGAAGAAAAAGTTCACAATTCTAGTTCCTTCCTTTAGAACAAATGTTATTTTATAGTGCACTTAGTGAAGTTAAAAAGAATAGTTTTTTTTTGTTTCAAGCCTGTCTGAAAAGGTTAGGTAGAGTTGTCTTAAAAACAATATCCTATTTTGCTGTGCAGACTTGCACAATCTCCAAAACAAACTCCAGCAAACTTGAACCAGCTTTTGCTGTAGAAAAAAACACAGGTCGAATAGAGATTTATACAATCTTATACATGATATTGCACAAGTCTTTTGCATTTAAAAAAATGTTTTGTTGTTTAATCAAAATTGAAAGGAAAATGATCAGAATTAGAGAAATCCAGAAACCATTATAATTAAGTCCTTCTTTGATGTTAATAAGAATATTATATAAATATCTTGATCTTGGTCTAAAATAAAACACTTGTAACAACAGTTTGAAAATTTCTAAAAGCAAAGATTCTAGTTCAGAAAAAACATTTTTATAGTTAGTATTTTGATATGATTAAATACTTAACATTTTGACTGTTTATTACTTAATGTTTGACTAACCCTCCAACTGTTCAATGTTAAAGGTTTTATTTTCTTAAAAAATTAATAAAAAATATTAATTTTACACAAAACCTAACTTATAAGACATCATTTTTCTCAGAAAGATGCATAGAATCCATCTATGTAAAAAAAAAATTTTTTTTGTAACGGTTTTGGAGTAAGTATGTTACATTTCAAAAACGACGTTATCATTTTTCAAGAAAAAGCTGATTCATCCAAAATCAAAAGCTTACCACCTTTTTCTAAGATATACAAAAGTTGTGTGTACTATTTGTGAATATATTTAGGAAAAAAAAAAAAATTGTTATATTTTTAAAATTTAAAAAAATATTTTACGTAAAAACTGAATTTTCTCTTTATTTTTTCAAAAAAACATTAAAAATAGTAAAATATATTTTATACAGAACTTCTATAAGTCATTATATTCAGAAAGGTGCATAGATTTTAGGTGTGTAGTGAAAAAAAAAGTTAGATGTAAAACATTTGTAGTTTTTATGTAAAATAACCAAAAATCGGAAAGTAGCGTAGGCAAGAATTTCACAGAAATGGTAATGTACACCATTATAAAAAATTTTTTGGAATTTATTCAACTATAAAAACAGGTTTGTAATATATTTGTGAACATATTTAGAAGGGGAAAAAAAACATTTGTTACATTTTCAAAAAAAATTATCATTTTTTTAAAAAAAGGTAACTTTATTCTTTTCTTTTCAAAAATTTACCAAAAATAGTAATATGTATGGAAAACAAATTCTATATATTATTATATTTAGAAAGGTGCATATAATTTAGCTGTCTAGTGGAAAAAAGTTAGATGTAAAACATTTGGAGTTTATATGTGAAATACCAAAAAATCCGAAAGTAACGCAGGCAAGAATTTCACAGAAATGGTAATGTAAATCCTACAAATTTTTTTTTAATATTTTCAACAGTTACTACATATTTGTGACATATTTGTGGATAAAAGTTGCTAAAAAGAAAAATCAATTTTGAAAATTTTCATTAGACATGGGTCATTTATGATAAAAATCTACCTTCACAATAGCCTAGACGTTGAGGTTAGGGCTGTGAAAAAAAAACCAAAAATATGAAATATCACTAATAAATACACTCTACAAACATTGACACATTTATTATAAGTTGTATATACATTTATATATTATGTATATACATATTATAATAAATAAATGGTTTCTTGAAACTAAAAGTTCCAATAGCAAATCTAGAACTAGGTCTGACTAGTACAAGATTTGGCTAGACTAGGCCGAAAATATGAATTATCACTCATAACTACACTCTACAAACATTGACAAATTTATTTTAAGTTGTATAAACAAATTATAATAAAAAAATCACTTAGTGAAACTTATATTCACTATAAAAACACAAAGCTATTGCACATTGAAATTTCCACATCGGCAAAAATCTTGCGAGATCGAAGTAACAAATTTGAGGTTATTCTACGTTTTATAAAGTACTACAGCCTTTGTATTTTTCCTTGTACAGATGTGTTTCAAATACAAGGTTAAACATTGAAACCTCCTCTTTACAGTTATATCAAAAACGACAAGATTGTATAAAAATAAAGATCGGATTCTTCAAGACTGTCTAGACACTGAATATCGCAAACCGGTCTGAACGTTCAGAGGATCATTTCCTAGAATGGATATAACTCGTAAACTATATAAATTAGGATGATTTCGTCTTCATAGTTCGAAAGAGGAAGAAAAATACTATATAATATTGTCAACTTGTAACATTTGGACAAGTTTTACCATTTCGAAAAAATATATGAACATATAGGTGATATTTTCTATATAAAACTCGCCGCGAGAAACTGTCGCAATCTAGCGCTAACAAGGTAAACTTCAGTCTAGTCTTATTTCTCTACTACACGCTATATAAAATTTTCTAAACTTGGTTATGAAAGATTAAAAAATTACATTTTCAATGGTATAGAATACATTTCGATAATATATTATCTACTAGGATAAAAGTTGAATTGCAAAAAATGTAATTTTTAGCGTGTAAAAAGGAGTTAAAATTCTTGATTTTGTTTAATTTTTATATAATAAAAACTATTTCACCTAGAAACAAATGAAAACCACAGATTGGATGAGAAAGAAACGATCTATGGAACAGTGTTATGTTTGATCAATTTGACAGAAATGTCAAATTAAGAATATTAGACAAACATGACGTTAGTTTTGTTTACAAATTGTTACCGCAAATATTTGACGTTACACATCAAAAATACGTGAAATTCAGCAATTTTTGGAATATTATTTATAACTTTTGTGGTATTTTTTTTTGCATGATTATGTATCTACGGATAATTAGCTTTCCAACACTATTTTTTTTATTGCAATAGGACGATTCTAAGTGGGCGAAATGTTGAATTGCAAAATATGTGTTTTATAGCCAACTTGTCCGGAGAATGGGTACGGTTTTGGGCCTTTAACAGTTGGAGGGTTAAAGTTTAATACATGACTGTTTAAATTTACATTTAGATTTTGTAAAGTATCGTTTAAATAAAAGAAGACTTTTTATAAGTTAAGTTTCAATAAAAATCCTTGAATACTAAAAGAAAATACGAAACACATAATTTAATAAACAAAGCTTAAAAATATTAACAAATTTATTGTATAGTGAAATCTGAAAATAGAATACCTGGACTCGTTGAGAAGTGCTGAAAAATTTTAGAATTGAAGCACATGCCGTGTTCCATTAAAAAAAAAACTCACCAACTTTATCGATACTTTTGTAAAAGGACATCACTAATATAAAAAGGCACTCATTACTTCATGAATGTGACTTTAAACATGACTTAGACTTAACACTGTAAAAAAAAATTGTCCAAAATGCGTTTTGTTCAATTTAGCAACTACATGTTTTAACGGCAGATATGTAAGTGACTCACATTGCAAGATTTTATTCTAAGCTGTTAGAGAGAGAGAGAAGGATGTCATGCGATATTTTTCGGTGCCGGCCGGTAGACTGCACCACCTGTCAGATACGATAAATTAGGGTCAAGAGTCAGATGGACGGTCGATCGATAATCAAGATTACAGATTTATTTTAATGTCTGAAGGACGTTACACATCTACGGAACATTAGCTTTCCAACGGTATTTTATTTATTGCGATGGGACAATTTTAAGTGGGCGTAACATTGAATGGCAAAATACGTGTTTTTTAGTTGGTGAAGTGAGCCATTACTAATGCCGCGACCCGGTCATTTGTTAAAACCGGGTCGTCCACCAGGTCGAGGGTTAAGGAAGAGAATAATGTATATTGATTTATGTATTTGTTTTTAGAATAGTTTAAAACAAAAGTTTAAATGTATATCCTAATCTTAAAAAAAGGAGAAATAAAAAGTGCTCATGCAATAGCATGTTATGCTATTAGCCATACTTACAAATTATAAGACAAAAATTCACAGAAAATTTCAGTATATAAATGTAGTTTTTTTACCATCCCAATCACATCAGAGACTTTATATGACATTTTCAGTTGACACAATATCTAACTTAATCGCTATGTTATTTGAAGGGATGATATTACGAGGTGCTATCAGAAAGTTCCCGGACTAGATATTTAATAAGTTTTTGCTAATCTAGGCTCCTAATGGCCTCTCATCTCCTTAAAAGTAGTCTCCCTGCGAATCTATACAATCCAGCATTTTTTGCTGATTGATGAACAATGATTATCTTCAAGTGAAGTTTTGCCATCCTTGAAACGAGCATACCACTCAAAAACCTGTGTTCTGTTTAGGGAATATTCTTCAAAAACCTTGATGCAAGCTCGTTGGTCAAATTTATCAGCCATTATAAAATTCGCAAATGAATGTTAACACATGATTACAAAATACAACTCATAGATCAAACATGACCTCACAATGCAACAAAACTTGGCACACCGACTCATTAGGTATTATGTAATCAGACGCTGGCACACTGGCTGGTACAATGATGTTCAACAGCCATAATGAGTACAGTCCAGGAACTTCGTACAGTTCAGGAAGTCGTACAAATACTTCGTATAGCACCTCGTATTTGGCTTGGCACATGATAGGTATTTTAAAATAAAAGAAGATAATACAAACAGGATGTCTTAAAAGAAATTAATGGCTAAATATCTCATGTTTGCCTCTCCAAGGCAATTTTAATAAAAACACTGGTAAAATTTGAAGAATAATAACTCAAACCAATATTGTAAATAAAAAAATTAAAAAATAGTTGGGAAGTAATTGGCAAAATACAAAAATGAACCTGGATTGTCATCAATAATAAGTTAACATCATAACAAAAAAATGTTTTTTTAATAATAACTACAAGTAGATGGGTAACATGCAAAGCGTGTGCATAAATTAAGTAGTGTTTTGGTACACAAACATTTTTTTTAAATATTTATTTTTACAAGAATTACTTACTTTAAAAATAAAATTCTACATAATTTCCACAATTATTAAGATACTTGTCATATCAGGATACTAGCTTTTCTATACATTCCATAGAATAATGCCATCTTTGATAATAACCACTGTGGACAGCATTTTTTACATCTTAATTTCTCTGGCCGACTAGGAATTGTTTGATATGCAAAAACAAGTGGTAGTAATTCGGAACCTCTTGGCTGTAAGGTGGATGCTCTCACTACTTCCAGCCAAATTTCTTGATCAGGTCTTGTGTGGAATGAGCGACATGTGGTTAAGTGATATCATAAAGAAAAATAATGCTGCAACTAAGCATGCAAGGCATTTAACCATACATGTCACAAATCTCCTGATAAATATCCATGGATCTGATATTTATTATGTTTAAAAAATATAATAATAGACAGATTTTACAATCAGCATGATCTTGAAAAGATTTCAATTGTTTATATGATCAAACTGAAAACACATTCTTGTTTATCTGTAATGGCATGTGTGAAACCAATGAAGTAGGGAGAGTAGTGCTCATCCATGAGCGGTAATAACAGTGGTACGGTGGCCATGCAGCAAAACGCTACTTACATTCTGGAAATGTCCCTTATTTTTTATTTATATTTTGATGTATAGACTTGCCACAAAATGGTTACTTTTAGTAATGACAAGGTTACATTGGGATGAATGTTGGGGGTATTGAAATGTGTGTGAGCCCTTAAATTAATTAGCCATAATTGCAATTAACACTCCAGGTCACTAATATATTAAGCCAGCTAATAATGAGTTAAACAATGAATTATTATATCAAATATGCTAAATTAGTGGTTACTTACGTATTAACAATTGTTAAAGGCAAATGTGGTCTGGTTCAAAGATAGCTTAACCGTTTTCCGTCATAACTATCTCTGATACAATTACAGTTAAATTCGCGAGCACTTAATTATCCACATTCCTGGGGGTCTTTATACCCGTCCAAACGGTCTTAGCCAACCATTGTTCAGGTTAATATGGATGTGAAACTTTAAACAATCACCGGTTTAGTCACTGTGACTATTCTGTTTCACTGAATGTCACACACACTGCATGCAAGGACCGTCTCCTTGCGCGAGGCAAATCATACACCTGGTGTCAATTTCCTGGTGCGACAATTCGAATTGTGGCGAAATGCCACAGACTTATCCCAAAATCATCCTATAACTTTGAAAGTTGAATAGAATTTATAAAATAAATTTCGGGACGATTTTGTTCTGAAACACACTTATTAGTTTAAATGCTTCAACTATTTCAATATTAGTAAACTATTTGTGGTTAAATTCTGTTATCTATCTGCTGCTAGCAAATTGTTTGTTTTAAATACCACATTTTATATCTAGTTATTTATAACTCTATAAACTGAACCTGTTCAGTGAAATTTTCCACAACATAGAAACTTTATCACATTTTTTCATATGTAACTTCAGTTAAATTATTATTAAAAACCTAAACAAAACTATCCTAACCTAACCTAACCCATCTTATGTTAGGGATTGATAAAATAGTATTGGATGGTAATGGATTCTAACCCTATTTGTGATACCTAGACCAATAGAGATGTTAATTACCAGCACTAAAATATAAGTTTCATTTTATTATTTTAATCAACTGTTTTATAAGTAATTTATTTTTAACTATATATTATCAGTTATTTTAATAATTGTAATAAGTCATTTGTTTTTATCTATATGTTGTCAGTTATTATAATGATTGTAATAAATCATTTGTTTCTATCTAAATATTATCTGTTATTATAATGATTATAATAAATTGTTTGTTTTTATTATCTAAATATTGTTTGTTATTATAATTATTGTAACTGTAAATATATTAATCCAACGAAAGGTAGGCTTTTCAAAATCATATTAAAAAAATATATGAAAGTTTTTAAATACTTATCCACAAATTCATCCTAATTAATTTTGTATCCATCTTGTTAAAAAACAACCTACAATATCTTTCTTCAAAATTGTTCAATAATTCTGTGCAATTGAATGCCAAATAACTCACCATATAGTAAGGCATTCTCACACACAATATTTGACACACTGCCATTATACCACAGCAAATATTGCTGTCCTATTTTGTATCTATGAAATAAAGAAAACAAAATTTGAATTTTGGACTGTAATGGCAAATCCATTGCCTATACTAAGAGATTATTCTCATTATTGAAAATCAACAATGCCGTATATTTTGTGTATTATTTCATATTTGACCGATATAGTTTATCAAATTTGCAAATCGAACTAGTAGTTTTCCAACGTGACTATTCTTTCATAAATATATTTGGAAAGTTTAGCCCCCATTGTGCAGACTTTAAAAACATTAATGAGATAGAGTTAAAGATGTTTATAAAACAATAATAATCTGTGAAAATATATATTTTAATACTGAACACTTACAACAATATTAAACTTGTAGCAATCAGGAGGAGTGATTGGACCAGCAGCTCTAAAGTTTACAGTTTTGATAGAGTATCCTAATGAAGCTTTGACTAGAGCAGAGAAGTTCACCTCTATGTTACGGGATTTCAAATAATTTCGAATTGAAAAATTTTTTATATCTTTTGGATCTGTTATAGTTACATTTGTGCATTCTGAAAGCAAAATATAAATACCTAAAATTATTAAAATAATTACATCCACTTAACATAGAATCAGTGCTAGTTAGACAGGGGACCTACTCATTGATAAAATAAAATAAAAAATTCTTACAAACATAGTTCATTGTAATTATATTAGTTTGTTTGTGTTCTAAATCCTTGTTATTATAAATTAGTTAAATATCTAAGACAAATAATAATAGTTTTACTGAGCATAGTAACCATCATGGTAGTTTGAACGAAGGTGAGACTACTGTTATGGTAGTTTGTCTGGGCAAAACAACAATCATTGTAGTTTGACTTGGGTTAAGGCAACCACCATGGCAGTTTGATTGAGGCAAGGCAACCATCATGGCAATTTTATTGGAAGATGACAACATCATAGAAGTTTGACCTGGGGGCAAGGCAACCAACCTGGTAGTTTTACTGGGGCAAGACAACCACAATGCCAGTTTTACAAGGGGCAAGACAACCATCCTGGAAATTTGATTTCAGACAAGGTAAATATTTATTGCAGTTTGACTTTGGGAAAGGCAAACAACATATCATAGCAGCTTGATTGGGGCATGGCAACCAGCTGGAAGTCTGACTATACACTATGGCTGTTAAACTTGGGCATGGCAACCATACCAACAATTATGTAAGATTGACCTAGGTATCACCAACCATCGTGGTAATTTGACCTAAGACAAATCATCTATCATGGCGGTTTGACCTGGGGCAAATCAATCGTCATGGTATTTCGATTTGGAACAACGCAACCATCATGATAGTTTGTCCTGTAGCAAGGCAACCATCATGGTAGGTTGACCAGGAGCAAACCAATCGTCATAGCATTTATTCCTGAGGAAGGGAACTATCACGGAATTTGACCTGGAGCAGGGCAACCACTATGGTAGTTTGATTTATGGCAAGGCAACCATCATGGCAGTTTGACCTGTAGTAAAGCAACCATCATGGCAGTTTGACCTGTATCAAGACACACATCATGGTAGTCTGACCTGGGGTAAGGTAGTAATTGTGATAGTTTGACCTGGGCCAAGGTGATAATCATAGCACTTTGACACAGGGGAAGGCAACCATCATGGCAGTTTGGCCTGGAGCAAGGCAACCACCATGGCAGTCTAACCTGTGACAAGACAATCACTATGATAGTTTCACCTGGGGCAAGGCAATTATGATGGTAGTTTGACATGGGGCAAGGCAACCATCATGAGAGTTTGACCTAGGACTAGCCTTTGTTTAATATTTTAAGACCTGAAGAATAAGAATACAGTGGTTGTTCAAATCCATGTTTATGTATATGTAATTTGATTTACATATAAATATAGGACTAGTTGTTTTATAGGACCACTAGTTTAGAGAAATGATTATTAGGTCGGAAATCAATCTGGCATTCCCCTTCTGCTGAATAAGTTTGTGAACAAAACAAAATAAAATTAGAACTATAAAGCAAATTGTAAAATACAGGAAATCATACTGGTAGATAAAATTACTATCAGGGAGTAGCAGGAAATACCTAATAAATGCCTAAATAGATACATAAATTATGGAGGAAAAAGTGAGGAGAGATAGCTATAACGAACAGGAAATAGGCACTATTGATCTAACAACAATTATATTACAAACCTGTTTTGATATTTTATTATAAACAAATAATTATATATCTGACTATATAAATTTTCAGTTCAAGCACGTAGTAAAAGAACAAAAATGTTCACACCAATTAAAAAGAAAAAACTATGGGTTGATTTAACCCTGCAACCCTGGTATGTTAAAGGTTTTGTAAAAGTTTTTTTTTCTTAAAAAATTCATAAAAAAAAATTATTTTTATACAAAATCTAACTTATAAGACATCATTTTTCTCAGAAAGATGCATAGAATTCATCTATGTAATAATTTTTATTTATTTTTTTTAAACGGTTTTGGAGTAAGTATGTTAGATGTCAAAAAATGAAGTTAACATTTTTCAGAAAAAACCTGTATCATCCAAAATCAATACGGTAGCTTACCACCTTTTTTCAAGATATAAAAAAGTTTTGTGTAATATTTGTGAATATATTTAGGAACAAAAATAAAATAAATCTGTTACATTTTCAATAAAAAATTTACAAAAAAGGGATTTTGTTAGGGTTATTTTTAAAAATTCACCAAAAATAGTAATATTTATGGAAAACACAACTTCTATATATCATTATATTCAGAAAGGTGCATAGAATTTAGCTGTGTAGTGAAAAAAAAAAAGTTAGATGTAAACAATTTGGAGTTATTATGTCAAATAGCAAAAAATCGGAAAGTAACGGAGGGAAGAATTTCACAGAAATGGTAATGTACACCATTCAATTTTTTTTTTTAATGTTTTGAAGTATTACTAGAGATTTGTAATATATTTGTGGATAAAAGTTGCTAAAAAGAAATATCAATTTATAAAATTTACATTAGACATGGTTCATTTTTACGTAAAAAGTGAATATTTGGTAACTATTTTCAAGAATTCACCAAAAATGTAATTATTATTCAAAGCCCAAGTTTTTATTACCTATGTTCACACAAAGATACATAGATTTTATGTGTGTAATGCAAACACTTTTAGATGTAAAAAATTTGGAGTTATTATGTCAAATAGCAAAAAATCGGAAAGTAACGGAGGCAAAATTCCAGAGAAATAGGTATATAAACCAATAAAAAAAAAATTATAGATAGGTCTATATAAATTTATAAACATTTCACATATATTTTGCATACTTTTGGTAAAAACATAATCAATTTATAAAATTTTCATTAGACAAAATTATTTTGATGTGTAAACAAATGGAAACTTGCTAAAAAAGAAGACCAGATATATCATAACCTATCTCTATTTATAGATATGCCTATATAAATTTATAAACATTTTGCATACATTTGGGTAAAAACATAATCAATTTATAAAATTTTCATTAGACAAAATTATTTTTATGTGTAAACACATGGAAATTTGTTATAAACGAAGACCAGATTATAACATAACCTCTATCTCTAGACAGCCTCAATATTTGATGTCTGACAATAACATTCACTCAAAACAACAAATTCTACAAACAATAATACAGATATTGTAATTTGTATACACAATTTATAATAAATAAATAAAACAAACCTTCAGAATAACAGAAATATAATCCCAAGTCACATACCACTTCTCCTTTCACATGTCATTTTATTACACAAATATCGCTAAATTCTGAGTAAGAAACAATAACCTAAAACAAACTGCAGAATATAGCAAATATTACCAATAGATAGAATGAAATCTTCTCTACAACATACTGTAAAGATCGGTTACAAAATATCGACTGAATAATCGATTATCTTATTTAGTAAACTGGACCGAATGCCAAGTGTAATTCGTTCAGTTTGGTTACTACTTTGGTAAAATAGATATATCTCGCGATATATGACAGATAGAAAAATTTGTAAACCACAGATCGAAATAGAAAGAAAAAAACTATATAATATTGTCAACTTGTGGCATTTGGACAAGTATTACAATTTCGTAAAATCATATGCACACAGAGAACAGAATTTTCTACATAAACCAGGTCATGGCAAGGGCCACGATCTAGCGAAAAAGTCAACAACTTGATCGAGTTCTAGAAAATAGAGTTTTCGTGTGATGGACTTTGTTAAACTTGATTAAGAAAGATTGAAAGATTATCTTTACAGTGATATATAATTCATTTTGATAAAATAATATTTACTAGGATAAAAGTTGAATTGAAAAAAGTGTAATTTTTAGCGTGTAAAAAAAGTTAAAATTCTTAATTTTGTTTCATTTTTATATAATAAAAACTATAACAGATAGAAGGATTTGAAAAGCACAGATCAAAAGAGAAAAATGTGATCTACAGAACAGTGTTATGTTCGATCTGTTTGACAGAAATATTGAATTGGGAATATTGACAAAAATGACGTTAGTTTTGTTCACAACTTATTAGTGCAAATCTTTGACGTTACGTATCAAAAATATGCGAACTTCAGCAATTTTTGGAATATTATTTATAACGTATAGTGGATTTTTTTTTTTTTTTAATTTAAATTTTATTTTTTATTATTTTTTCCATGATTATGCATCTACGGAACATTAGCTTTCCAATGGTATTTTATTTATTGCGATAGGACGTCTAAGTGGGCGAAATGTTGAATAGCAAAATACGTGTTTTCCGGTTGTTAGATTAAACCATGCGTCATCGAACAACCCGAGTTTGGGTCCCTCCGCAGTTGAAGGAATAAATAAAAACAGAATCCTTAAAATTAAAAAGTGTGAATTGTGGTAAATTATTTTATACATAATATAAATATAAAGGATCAAAGCTAACCACAAATATTGATAAGCAAAATTATTGATCGAGAATTATAAAAAACAATTTGAAAAGAATTGTAAATAATTGATTTTAAAAACAACACTGTTGAAAATTTTGCATGTTTTAAAGATATACTATTGTGATGAACCGAGTGACTAGTTTCTGCTGACTTGTTATCAAATAGGCAACATATGTTCAACTATTTACTGCTGATATTGCTTACAAACATGAGTGGGATTTTGAACCATTAATGGAATAGAGTAGAACAGAGATAATAATATAGGAATTGGGTTATGAAGACATCAAACTCTAACTTCAAACTCGATTCAACATATTTAACTGAACACAGTAGCACAATCAAGTTGTTGGCCTGGAGGTGGGAAACTAATATGAAATACCTCTAAGGTAATTTTGAAGGAGGTCCTAAATATTGTAAATTTAAGAAACAATGTTTTGGGATCATTTACTATCTGTAAAGATGGGCGTTTATGGCTTTAAAATATTTGTAAATCAAGAAAATTAAAAATTAAAACAAGAATTTTATATACATAGTAGAATGTTGATTATCCAGCTAGGTTTCCATAATACATTTACTAGTCGAAGGTAAAAGGGTATTATAAATTTCGTTATTTATCTGATATTCTGGCCTTATAACCCAATTCCTATATTATTATCTCTGTTCTACTCTATTCCATAAATAGATCAATGTTGTGTAATTAGTGAAAACTAAAGTTTATATTTCCAAAATAAAGTTTTTAAGTTTACAGTATTTAGGTCAAAACATCATTAAACACCTAGAATAACAAAACTTACGTGAATTCTAGTATGAAAATGTGATCATTATATATTTGATAGTAAATCATATTACCTAGGTAATTTTGTTATCTGGTTTACTTTAGCACCACATTAGGCTGGATAACCAAAATTCTACTGATAATATTTTAAAGAAATTTCAATGGGATAACTTAGTAGGCCTATTACAAATTAAACCTATATTTATAAGATACAATCTTTTTGAGCACTGTGGTGAATTCACAATAATGGTTTGAATATATACATCTAGTATTGACATCAAATCTTTGTGCGTTCACAAATTACTAGGAAAATAATTAATGATGGGGTGTCTATAGATAAAATTCTACAATGTAATCTGGAAATTATAATATATTTTAATTCAAAGGTAGAATTTACAAAATATTGTGTTTGTGTTTCATTTAACATAGAGTTCTATGAAATACCTTTGGTTGATAGTATAAATTGTATAAAACAAAACTGTGTATTACAGTTGTAAACAATTTTTAAAGATAATGGCTGTACATTTTTAGATGATACAGCACATCTTACAACTATTTTAAAATAAAGGGGTTTTTATTAATTAGGGAAATTTGCTGTTATATTTGGAAACAGGTGATTTTGTGATATTTGTATTATATATTAAAATGTGGTGATGGTTTTGAATTTTCATTAATTATTTTGTTGTAAATGTTAAATATAAGAAAATAAGAAAGTGTGTATGTATATATGAGTGTAGGAATTTATATGAAAGCGTGTATGTGTGTGTAAGAAAATAAACAAAGAAAGTATTTGAGATAACTGGCAATTAGTACATTGACATGTACACATACATTCATACACATAAATGTTTGTATGTTTATGTACGACATTGGCAGTTGTCTCAAATACTTTCTTTGTTTATATTCTTATTAACCCTAGAACACTACTCATTCGTAAAAATTACGACCCGCCCTTTGTAAAATTTGAAGAGCTCGTCGACAAAGACGGACACGCTCTGTCTTTTTGTTTACCTTCCTGCCATTGTGAATAGAGGCCACTGTCTCTTCGGCTAAGCTCAAAGTTGAACCGTTATTACCGTACTCAAGCTCGCGTCGTATACTTTACGAAAGAATAGTGTTTGCGAAAGTTTTAACTATTAAGTGTTTGAATATTTATTTTTGTAAATTATTGTTTTTATATTGTTAGTTTTTAGTGTTGTAAATAGTTTATTGTTTAAATAGTGATCTTAGAATTCAAAGTGTTTGATTTAGCTACTAAGTGTATATTAATCACTGCAAGGAATGTGATTCTCAGTGAAGACAGGACTCTAATTTTGGCATTTTTGGCATTCTACCTAATGAACTTATTGTAAATCATTTTTCTCTTTTTATATAAATTAAACACTTATAAATTATGTATTTTATGAATATCCAATTAATTTTTCCAATAAAATAATATTTATATTTTTTTCGATTTTTTTTTCCAGATTAATTTTATTTTTTTTTAAACGTACTTGTAGTGGTGGTAAAAGATATTTTTTTACAGTTAAAATATGTAGGAGTTCATTGTTGAATATTTTTAAAAACACTTAAAAACAATAAAGGATTTAATATAAAAAATAGTCAACACTAAAGTAAAGTTTAAAAAATAATAATAAAATTAAAAACAAACTGTAGTAAAATTTACGAATGAATAGTGATCACGTAACAATGAACTAAGAGTAGTAATCTAGGGTTAATTGAAATTGTTGAAATATTATTGTCAATTGTTTTATACATATACTTTATTGTTTTGTGATTAATTTTCAATTGCCCATTTTTGACTATGAATTCTAAGGGGGCAAATTAGGGGAGGGTACCCACAAAACAGAACTAGTAAAGCCTAAAAGAGATATATACATTTTCTTTGTACAGTGGTTATTGTTTTGAATTTATGTTTTGTTTTGTTGTTGTAGTTTTTATTAACAGAAAGGTCAGATTTAATTTATAATAAATATTTTTCTTTTTACATCATTATTTTCCTTAAATGTATTTTGATGCATTGTTTTTCTTTCATTTATGTGTTGTATTATGTTTTTGTAAAATATAAAATGAAAATAAATAAATAAAAAGTGCAAGTCTAGGGTTTGTCTTCAATGATATAAAACAATAACACAGGAAATATTCTATATTACAATTCAATAGTTTAAGAAATGAAATGAAACAAAAGGTACAAGGACTCGCAATATAGAAATGGAACAAGTATTGGTTTAAACATCGGCAATATTTCCTTATTACAAATTAAGTGAATGGATAAACAATGATTAGTCACAATATTTCTCTAAAACGTTTGAAGTTTAACAGCAAAATTGTAAAATTGGGTTTTCTGTATACAAACTACTATCATACATAATTGTCTGTGAACTACAACATGTGAAGGAATCAAACTTAGGTTTCAAACTGCTTGATGCATATGCGTATGACACATCAAACAAGCACCACATGTTCAGTTGGATCAACAGAGATAGTGCATGAATAAACTAATGGGGAAGAATTTAACATGAATGCAAATATGTTTAGTTTTCCTCTGAAATTATAAGTTAACAATCGGATTTAAGCTGTTAAAAATGAAGAAGATTTTAGCAGGAAAATTTACTCTTCGGCTTATATTTTTTAACGGGTGATCTGGGAAAATGATTGTTCAAGGAATGCTAAAACTGATAAAACTATGCATTGTTTATATAAGTAAATTTAAACAGTGAATGAAGGAAAATTATAAACTTGAGAATGATAATTCAAAATTTGACTGTAGTATACTTTCTAGCAATCACAATTATAGTCATATTTCATTTAAATTTAACTTTTAGAGTCTAATAACATGATTATAAATGAGAAAACACCGAGTTTATTTCAATATCAGCTATATTTTTTGTAGGAATATTAAACACCATGAATGCAACTCGTGTGTTGAATTTAAATAAACACATTAATTCCGATATTAAATTCATCGCTTAAATACTTATATTTTTTATTTTTAAAACAAATAATACTAATAACAAAGTAGGCTGATTATAGAGGACCTATGTTTGGAAATATTTATTTCTGTTTATTTTGATCAAGGAATATGAAAATTCACATAATATATAATTCCCTGTATATAGTCAATATTAAAACTGTATATTTTATCTAACTACATTCATAAAGCAAATAAACTAAGTACTTGTAATCAAACAACTTATAAGTTCAAAGTTGTATTACTTTCTCTTATTATTATTAAACCATCTGATCAGTGTTTTCAAAATTTAACAGTTTGCACCCATAAGACACAATCCGATTTCAATCTGATTCCGATAATGGAGGACAAGAATGCTACATCGAATTAAATGTGCGATTTGTGATGGGGTGAAAATCACCACCCCACACAACGGAGTTAGTAAAAATTAATAGAAATTATTCTAAGTTAGGAGTACAAGTTTCAAGCTGTATCAGTGCCTGGACTGAGAACAAAGTCCTATGGACGAGAGACTGGATTCAGCATGAAATAAATGATGGCTAATTCTTACATCTCAACTATGGGTTGATAAAGAAATTTACATTTAATGGAAAATAAAATTATGTAACAAATTTCCCAAACTCGGAATCCATTCCTCATTCTTACTAAAATGATTTGTAAAATATGTTAAAAAACTTAGAAAAAAATGCAATATGAACAATTTTGAAAATGAATAAATTAAAAATTTTAATGTTGAATTATTGTAAAATAAACAATTTAAAAGTTAGGTTATATAAATAAAACTGGAGTATAATATCAATAAAATAGGAAAGGGGGGGGGGAATTGTTGTTAAACGAGTATAAAATTATTGTGTTTTAATGTCACGAAAAGTTGTAATATGTAAAAAAGCAGGTTTCAAATAAATTTTAAAATAATAAGTGAATGTAAAAAAAAATCAAGTTTACCTAAATTAAAAAACAAAAAAAATCGGCTATAGGACTGTTATAAAATATATAATTTCTCAATAAAGCTACACAGCTTTCTTTTAAATTTTAGTGAAATGTGAAGATTAATGACCCAAACCTGTGTGTAAAATCGGAAATAAAATTAATTCCAGACTAATTGGCAAAAACAAGAATGGACCTTTACCTGTAACAGCTAGATTTTAATCAAATAAGATTCACGCTAAGAACGTGTTTATAGAACATGTGTAGCAAGTTTAAGTCCTATTAAAATATATAAATATTTTGTTCAAAGATGGTGTCCATGGCTCCTATTACTTTTTTACTGACAACTAATATTATGTGATGCTTTGTTTAGTTGGCATTTCAATTCTTAATAGGTGTGTGAGAATGTTTGTGCAATGTTTTTGCTGTTTATTGTTAAAATGTTAATATAAAGTCACACCTTTAATGTGTATTTGGTTATAAATTGTAAAAGTTAAAAAATTTAGCGAATCATACAGTATTGCCAAGGTAAAAATCACACGGCAACCAAAGTGTTAAAACAGAGTGTATAATGTTCATTCTAAATACATTATTTTAATTTTTGGTGAACCATTTACGTTGATTTCTTTTGGAGTGATATATCCTTAACCCTAGAATTGGTGAAAGTCACAAATTACGACTCATTAACTGTGCAGTTTCCAGATATTAAACAAGGATCAAATTTGTACTAATCAATCCCTGCGAATTTCATTTTTAAATTGATAGTCAAATCATTCTCTACTATTGTGTTTTACAGAAAACACACATGCTTAAAGTTTACTATCTAAATGCCCATAGCTAAAATCAGCTGTAACATGAATCTGTTGTTGCGTTATTGTTTTGTACTTTTTCTTCAGTTGTTAGCCAAGCTTTGTTAGTAAAATAAACAATAAATATAGATAAATGTGATATTAGATCATTCTTGTTGATGAGAAAAATCTCTCTGAAAATTATCAATGAATGGTCCACAATTAATGAATGAATATTTATTACTTATAATAATACATATATTGACGAGGTGAATGAATATTTATTACTTATAAATTTATGCATGAGTCAAAATAGTTTCCAATTTAATAACAATTTTCACGTTCAAAATGAAGGCACTGCTATGGGAAACCCCCTATCTAGTTTTATCGCTAATTTTTTCATGAGTTCGTTTGAAACTAATATTAAGGTGTCCTTAAAATGTTTTCCGCGTGTGTGGGTGAGATATGTAGATGATATATTTGCAGTGTTTAATAAAAATGAAAACCTTGAAGAATTTTGTGATATTATCAATGGATTTTATCCAACTGTACAATTTACGACAGAAGTTGAAAAAGACAATAATCTTCCATTTTTAGATGTGAATGTTTTTAGAAAAGATAATAATTTAGGTTTTAGTGTTTATAGGAAGCCTACACACACTGATAGATATATAACTAAAGATTCACACCATTCACCCACACATAAAAGAGCGGCTTTCAATTCTATGGTTCACCGATTAATAAGATTACCGTTATCTAAAGAAAATTATCAAAAAGAGCTTAACTATATTTATGGTGCTGCAATTTTCAATGGATACCCTAAAGAAATGATAGATAATATAATAAAAAAAGCTAAATTTAAGAAAATGAAGGAAGCAAGAAGTACCCTTGTAAGTATTAAGCCTCGCCAACGATGGATAAAAACTGCTTTTGCTCCTCCAATGTCAAATGTTGTGAAAAAATCACTAAATAAACATGCAAATTTGAATGTAGCAATGTCTGCCGAAAATAATCTTTACAAGATCTTGGGAAATCCAAAAGACCAAATTCAGGAGCATGATAAGTCAGGAATTTATTGTATACGTTGTGAAATGTGTCCGAAAAGATATGCAGGCCAAACAAAACGGAGCATTAAAACAAGAACCAAGGAACATTTTGCTCATTTAAAATATAATAGGCCTGATAAATCTGCTATGGCTAAACATTGTTTAGATGAAGGGCATTATTTCAAAAAAGAAAGTTCCATATTGTTAAAGAATGTTACAAAATTAAATACTATGGATGCTTGGGAAACTTTTTATATTAATAGGCACCAAAACGTAATTGTAAATAATGAATCAGGACCTATACAAAATTCTATATTAATGTAAAATATAATATATAATGTTAAACGTTGGATTGGTTCGATTATCTTGTTTTAGCTGTATGTTAAATCTTAGGTAGTTAAACTAACACGAGACGTGTACTATTACCTTGGCAGTGTAAAATAATAAGCCATGGCCCCCTTGAGTTTGTATAAATGTATAGACTTTTTATATTAATAAGTACCAGGACATAATTGTAAATAATGAACGGGGACCTATACAGATTTCTATATTAATGTAAAATGTAATGTATAATGTTAAATGTAGGGTTAGTTCGATTATTTTGTATTAGCTATATGTTAAATCTTAAATAGTTAAATTGACACGTGGCGCGTACTTTTGCCTTGGCAGTGTAAAATAATAAGCCACGCCCCCTTCAGTTTGTTTAAATATGGGGTTCGGCACAACGTTAGATTCAGTTGTGGTTTGGTTGGTGTAGCTGGTGTATCACTGAAGAGGACGACCTTGTCGTTGAAACGCATCTGATACTTAGGCGTATTTTTTATGAGAATTATTGTGTTCTGTGTGTTTGTTATACTGAATGGTCCACAAGATGAAGTACTACATGCTCTTGTCCCTGGTACAAAAGAACGATAAAGTGAAATTTACTCTACTCATATAACCATACCAAAAAAGGAATTACTATTGGTGTCCAGAATATAATTGTGGCATTTACTCTTAATTTTACCATAAATTGAAACACTTTTGGTAAACATCAAAAGTTAGGAAAAAAAGAAAAATCACGATTAAATTTTTCGTGTATGGACATATTGAATGTTGTGATTAAAAAAAATAATAAAATCTATTGTAAATAAGTAGTTTTTAATTCATATTTTCCTATTGCATAACTAATTATTGAACCCTTTGTATATTCTACTTTTTAATACTGTATAAATTAATTATCTGACAAACTTTTTTTTATTATTCCTGTATTTTTAAATCTCTGTAATATTTAAGTAAATATAATTTTTCTTTATAATAATATTATTTAGAATATTCTGAATAAAATGATATATAACAATATAATAAGGTTATTGTTTAAAATATATTTGTTATGATTTTTTTTCAAAATGTATTGCATGATGAACAAAAAGAGCTTAGTACTTACCTAATCTAACCTATCACTAAGGTAGAATATAGCACTAATAATTTTTTGTTAAATATTACACACATGATACTACACTCAACTGAAAATGTTCATGTGGCCAACAAAACATGACAACATTGGTGACTATAACCATACCAATATACCACAAGTATCTTTTCTTATCACTCTTTTCGATCTAATTTTTAACGTAACATGTGTCACAGGTCTTAAAAGTATTGGACCATTAAAGTATTTTAAGATCGTTTTGAAACAAATTCAATTCAACCCATTTTAATCTATAATATAAGACCTTTAATATAATTCCCCTTTAGATTTTACCTCTTACAATTTTCAATAACATAAATTTTATCTTACGTTTTGTTATGTCACTGTCAAAGACATAGCTTTCATTAAAACCAAATATAGTTCCTTTTTTATAGTGATAGAAGCACAGTATTGCAGGTGCCATAGAAATATTTTCATCAGTAAATGAGTATGGCCCAATAGCATTTGATAAATTTCCATACTGAAACAAAACAATTATTTGGAGTTTAGAGAATTTTAAACATATAAAGAACACACTTGCAATTAAATATTCAGAAGAAAATATAAATTTTATCATCATCATTCCTCACGGCATTCAACTTTACAATAACAACTTTTATAAATATATTATCAAAAATAAACTAACTCTAATTAATGTAAACAGAGTAAATATTTTATGTATGTAAGAATGTAACAATGTATATCCTTGCTAAATGGAAGAATGAATCACTTTATATCATTTCTATACATAAGAATGTAATAGTTTATATCCTTTCTGTATATAAAAATGTAACATGGTATATCTTAGCTGAATGTAAGAAGATATCAACTTACATACTTTCTGGATCCAAGAACATGAGGTATATTCTTGCTTAAATAAGAAGGTTTCAGGTTAAATCTTTGCTTTATGCTTACCCCAACTGAATGTAAGAATGTGGCAGCTTATATCCTATATGTATGCCACAATATAACAGGGTTACATTCTGCTGAATGTTAGAATGTAACTACTTATATCCTTTCTGTATGCAACAATATAACAAGGTTACATTCTGTAAACCTGCTGAATGTAACTGTTTATATCATTTCTGTATGCTGTGGTACCTAAAATGGTAATTTTAACTTGGATAACCAAGAAATAGTTATATTAAGATTTGAATCATAAAAATAAACCGGGAGATTTGTAATTGAATTGGAGGGGGACCACGTGGATCAAATGAATAACTAAATGTAAATGTTAAAGCAAGGGTGAATAAAATTTAAATACAGATTTCCGAAATACAAAATTGATGTATAAAATGTTAGTAGTAAGTTGTAGTGAATATTTGAGTACGAAATTGTGTTGTGAAAATAGACAAAGCTTGTCGTCAAGCAAATGATTTGAACAGTGTCCGTGCAACCAGAAAGGTAAACCCTGGATCGCGTGATGTGAGAAATTCAGACATGCGGTTTTCAGTCTTGAGGTGAGATCTGACAGAGTCAGACGTATTAATTTTTGTCTAAAGAAGTTTTACAAAATGTAGTGATAACTATTAAAGTAGAGTCCTACTGTGACATCCGAGTTAGTTAGAGATGTTTCTGTCTAAAAGAAGTTTTAGAACATTGAATGTTAATAATCTAACAAGTTTAGAGACAGTTTTTGACGTGGTAAGACGTAATTTTTGTTTGAAGAGATTATTAGACAATAGTTTTCAATAGAGCAATGAACTTTTTGTGTAACACTGTGAACTTAAAAGGACAATTGATCGTCCGTGTGTTAATTGAGTCTACAAAGAGATCGCAATACAAGATGAGGGGAACACACCACGAAGGGACTCTCAGCCTGCAGAAGCGCATATGCGGTAACAAATAATCATAGACAGTTTCATAATAATTTTGTATAAAAAAGAACTTTTGGTATGAATATTTTAAATTTGAGTTAATGAATATGAATTGTATAGTAACTAGTAAATTTAAAAAACTTAATTTCATTTTTTATATAAAATATAATAACCTTTGCTACATGAAAATATAAAAACTCACTATTAGAATATATCTTTAAAGTTGCAACTATTAACGTAGAGTCATAAAAAAGGAGTTAAGCCTCTTCAAAGCAGAATAATTTTAAATTCTAAATATAGAGATTTTAGATAGTATTAAGAAATGTACCATGAACATATATGTATAACCTTAATTCAATAAATTATGTTGTTTCAGCACAATAAACAGGATTTCTTTATTTACCAAGAACCACTGAGAGTACACTTTTAAAAGGATCTGCGACCCTGAGAAATTTTAATAATAATAATTAACTTGCACTTTTCTAAATTGATAAGTTAACTCCATCTGGTGCCCATAAGCTGAGCAATTTTCATTAAATAAATAACTTAAGATTAAAAAGTGCCAATTTAAGATTTTAGATTCAAATTAATTCGTAAATTCAAAACTAGCATATTTTTAATATTACAATACAATATAACAGGATACATTCCATTAACCTACTGAATGTGTAGCTGCTTATATAAGAATATGATAGGGTTACATTCTGTAAACCTGCTGAAAGAAAAATGTAACGGTTTATATCTTTTCTGCAGGCAAGAATATACGAGATATATAGGTATATAGTACTATTTGTGAGAATTTGTGTTCAAGTTTTATTTTATCAGGGTTACGTTCTGTAAATATGCTGAATGTAAGAATGTAACTCCATATATCATTTTTGTATATAAGAATATAGCAGAATTATTATGTAAATATGCTGAATATAAGAATATAACTGCTTACATCCTCTTCGTATGTAAGAATATAAACAGAGTTACATTCTGTAAACCTTGCTAAATGTAAAAATTTATGAGTTTATTATGTATCAGAGTATTATGATTATCTAGACAATAAAGGAATTTTATAAAATATTGAGAATATAGGAAAAATGTATTTACTGATTAATATCATTTAAAACTATTTCTGTAAATGGCCGCAATTTTAGTTCTACAGGTGTTCCAAATATATTCAGGATAAATAATGAAGCTTATTTATTTTGTATTGGTATGTGTCCATTTATGATGCAAAATTGTAAACTATTAGCCTTCCAGTTTTTAGAAATAATTAAAAAAAATGTTATCTTAAGATAAAAGTTATTGTTATATTAGTCAACACTAATAAAAATCACTATAACATCACTATGAATAAAGAATCTTAAGGATAATCCTAGATGTTCTAACTTTAAATTTATTTTCAGGGATTATATTTCTAGGTTCTTTTTATACTTATACATACGTTACTATATAAACGTAACATGTATGTGTGCCTGTGTATGTATATAAAAATTTTATTCGGGGTGGATTTTTTATAAAAAAATCAAGGATAATACAATTATTTCTTGTATCAGATATATTGAAAATGAAAATAAAATTGAAATATCTGTGAAATGATTTAATCAAAAACTATTTAAATAACAGACTATTTGTAACATTTCACATTTTTGGGTCTCTAAAATGGGTTAGTACTTGGTTTGAAATGTGATGTGAGCGAGATATGAGGTCGGGAAACTTGCGTTATCTCTCGTATATTTGAAGCCTCATATAGATGAACAGAGAAACGTTCCGAAATTGGTTAATGTTAATGAATCGTAAGTACACTTTTTTTTATTGGAGACAGCTAAATACTTCACAAATGTTTAAATAAATAAATATTGTAAACTTTTTGTAGCTATTAGGTAAATTTAAGAAATAATAATTTTTCCAAAAAGATTAAAATATTAGATTCAGTGCAGTGTGTTTAGTCCGCTGATCTAATCAACAGGTTAACCCTAATTATCCCAAAATGTCCAACAATCGCAGCATTTGACAATCAAGCTGGAACAGAATACTTCTTAGAGATTCATTCGCTTATCTTCTTTTGGCGAGAGTGGTCCTGAAGACTCTTTTGTCACCACGGGACCTTCTCATTAGGCTGATCGCTTCATATTTCACTACACTTCAAGAGAGCGATGCAACAAATGAGCTATTCATATGAATAAACAGTTTTTGTTCTTGATTTTTAATAAAATCAGTGATTAGCGTTATGGTATAGACGCTTACGTTAAATTGTATTAACCTATATTTCATTGAAATATATTTTCTTGAAAAAAAGACTAATATCTCGAAAAAACTTATAAGGTATAAAAAACTTGATGACTGTTAAATTCAATAACAGAAATAATAAGATAAAGGCTACATAAAAACTTTCTTTTTCAGTAGTGTAACAAGTTAAAGTTATTACCAAAGCTAACTTTATGTTTAATTTACAAAAAAGGAGAGATAATTAGAGATTTGAAGTAATGTTTCTTGAACTATAGACATAACTAATGTTTCAGCCATTTTTATTTTGTAATATAATTTAAAGGGAATAAACACATTGAACAATTATAAAATTAAGAATTTGTTAGACATAAGAAGTTGTAGGTTTTAAGTATTTCCACAAATGTATGTATTTTCAGGAGAGCCTTCATAAATTCAACTTACCATAATTAATATTATTGATAATCAATATATATATATATATATATTGATAATCAATATATATATATATATATATATATATATATATATATATATATATATACTATTTGTTTTAATATATCATGTTAAACTAATTAAAATTTTAGAACACCAGAAATATATTGTTTTGAACTTATAAACATTAAAAATGTGACACAAGACATTTTTGATTTGACAGCTGTTACTAAATGTAAACAATTTTTTCTTATATATATATATTTGAGACTATTTGTATTAAATGTATGAGCACATATAATTTTAATATATTATTGTGCAATATTGTGTTGGTTATAATGTTTGTATGTCAGTTGTGATGGAATATTTAGGTATAGTGGTGATATATCTATTTTGAACGAATAAAGTGATATGTTTTTCTTTTTGTTTTTTGCAAATATCAGGACGATGTTTCGAGGGCACCGGTGATATTACGAATTAGGATAGTTTTATTTAGAAATAGATGCTAAGTTCTTTTTAACAAGCCAGATGACAACAATTATTGTGTCAGACCTGGAATACTGACGAAATGGATTATCTTCCAAGGAAGGCAGACGTCATTGATGGTACAATGATTTATATATAAACCTTTGTGTGGGAGGAAAAGTGGTCAGTAGGCCAGGATTGATGAAGGGAAGGTGCTGCAGGAATTCTTGAAGATAGCCAGACGGACTTGGCGAGTAAGAGCTTCCTGGGAGAATTGATACTTCGGACGAGCATTCATAAGAATTGCTATTTTCACGACAAACTATGCGTCATAGAAAAACTTGACAAGTGAAATTCTGAAACAAGCATTTATATAGAATATGGGCTCACCAAATAGATTGTTTCAGACACAGGGATGAAAAAAGAGGATTTACAAAAATTTACCCAGAAATGTAATATGGAAAAGAAGCAAGTGCTGTGAAAAGAACGTGGATGCCTGCAAATCAAACCATGGATGATGCTATTTATAAATGCTTTTAACAACACTAATTTTTGCCAATATAATTTCATAACAATAATTGGGTACTGTTAATAAACTTCCCATCTTCGTTAGTCCAGATTAACCATGAAAAGTAACGTTTCAGATAGGAACTAAAATTCAGGCTGCAGCAAAAACATTTGGGATTTGACGTTTGCTTCTTTTCTACATGGTATTTTAATCATACCTTAGCTTATTTAATATTTTATTTTTTAATCTGGACATTCATTCGTTCGGAGAACTTATAGCCCCAATTAGTTTTGATTAATGAGATTCTACTGTATAAATAATAAAGCCATCCTAATAAAAGTGCATATTAAAATTCAGTTGTAATATATACTTACAGCTATAATGGCATAGTTTATAGTGTCAAAAAAATCATCCTTTTCATAAAGTGCTAAAGGGCCTAAACTTGGAGGATAGGCATTGACTTCTCTTGCAGTATCCCATCCTTTCAGAAATAAATGTGAAAATGATACTTTATTGTCCCATGAATAGTTGACATGGTTGTATCTGCTATGTGCAAATAAACACAGCTAGAAAAAAAGTACATATTAATATAAACAAAAAAAACATACAAAATTAACACTAAATTAGGAATTAATCTAAAGCCTATATTAATAAAGTTTACTTATAATGGACAAAGTTTCACTAAATAATCTTTCCTTAATTAAAACACTGTTAAACAATCTATATGAACGTGACACACTAAGCTTAATTTAAGTCTACTATACAGCTAGTGTATTAAGCAAGTGAGCCTCATCAGTTGTTGTAATATGAGAAAAATACAGCAGTATTCTTATTTGTCTGTTTATTATATTTCATCAAGAAGTATTATTTATAAAATACTAAATAAAGATATTTCAAATAAAGTATGTTCTCAAAACTTTTAAGCAAATAATTAATAACAAATGCAATCTTTCGGTTAATTTCAACATCAAATTGCTTTCATATAATTTGACTGTGGCCTGGGAATTGTATACATTCATTTATTACACAACTTTCATCTATCATTACTTTCATCTTTATTACACAACTTTCAGAATGTTTTTGGGTATCTTTTCAAAACATTCTTAACACTTTTGGAGACTGCCGTTACATATGATGTGATGAAACATATGAATTTAAGTTTTGTCTTACGCAGTTCCAACTTTTCCTTTGTTTTTATTTGAATTGTTGCTTCTACAACATCAATAAATTTGGCAAATAATTCCTTATTATTTCTATTCATATATATTCTACACTAGAGTGAAATGAGTTATAAAAACAAAACACACACCAATTTCCATTTTTACCCTTTTGTCATGTCAACGTAGTCAGCTGAGAGACACCTTGATAACTTGTGAGTTGTAAAGGAAAAAATATCTCATTTAGTTCTGGTATAATTTGTTCTCAATTAATTAATTATCCAAATATTTTTATTTAGAAATATGGATTCTTCTTGTTGTTGATATAACAGTTGTCACTTGAGGTTTTATAGGAGTTTCTACAAGTGGACTTACACCTGGACTTACACTATGAATCTAAAAAACTATTCTTGCACACCATGAGCGACAATGTAGAACTAGTGGGGGACGTCTCATAAGGAGTACAAAGAAAATCTTAAATGAAAGTATAGGCCGAGTTGTACGTCATTTTAAAGGGCTTTACTGGCAGAGCTTAATGTCACAAACCGCACTTCAAAAGGTTGATCCAGTACAAAATGGCAGATGTTCAAAGTTTTTGCTAAAAAAAGAGAGATGTATACTTACCAAATGTTTTCAAAGTAAATGTTTGAATTGTACTCCTCCGGTTATTTGACAGTTGGAAAGACGTACATAAAAACTATTTACAGAATTTTGAGGGCAACTGAAGGAAGCATTTGACATTCTTGAAGTGTTCTCTGTGTCAGTTCATCTAAATTATGAGGCTTTGTTTTAAAGACTTTGTCCTTAAGGTAACCCCAAGCAAAAAAAGTCTAATGGGGACAGATATGGTGAACGCGCTGGCCACTCTACAGTCCCCCGCCTCAAGATCCACCATTGTGAAAAAACAGCGTTTATTATTCTCTTACTTATATGCCATAGTGTGGTGGCGCTCCGTCCTGTTGAAACCAGATATTCTGAAGGTTTTCTCCAAACATGTTTCGAAGTACTGGCATTATATCATTTTGGAGCAAATGTTGGTATTCTGCAGCATTTAAATTGCCTTCTATAAAGAAATGACCTACCAACTGGGTACCTAAAACACCAAGCCAGACATTTAGCTTTTATGGATGTTCCGTGTGTGCCTCTAGCATCCAATGAGGATTACCGTTGGTCCAGTAATGACAATTGTGCCTGGTTTATGTTTCTATTTAGCACTCTTCTGAAAACACAATATAGCTTACAACAATTTCTCTGCTATTAATTTTGTTCATCATTGTTTCGCAAAATTCTAGACATCGATCAAAGTCATCTTCATTGAACTCATTCAACAAATGAACTTTATAAGGCTTGAAATGAGACTGTTTCAGATATATCTAACAGACATAACAGAGATTTCATGAATTTGTGCTACTGAGCGTAGGGACTCTTCCAAGTTCTCAGAAAATGTCTGAAATACATCTAAAGATGTTTCTTCATTTGTTGCAGTAGCTGGCCATCATGACTTACTACGATTGGAAACACTTCCCGTTTTCATAAAGTGTTGAACAGTTCTCACTAAAGTTATTCTAAAAATTGGCTGCCTCTCGGGAGTTGTCATAAATAAATGGGCTCCTCCTCATGTGATCGTCTCTTGTTTCATCAACCAACCATCATGAGAAGAGTTATTCATTCACCTTCGTCAAGTGACATATTTGTAAAATTACAAGAAATATGACAAATTCTTTTGAATAATACGCACAGACAGCAAATAGGACAGTACTACTACAACAGGAAAACTCGAATACAGACTTGCCAGCTTTGAATTTTGCCAAATACGGAGATTTTTAGCGATGCAATTTATTTTGTATCCTAACGATATTTTATTCATCAAGTGATAAACAGTTAATCATATACATGCAATATATAGTTTTAAAGTATACAATTAGGTCTGTGTAAATATATTTTTAAATAGCCACTTACCATACAAACTATGCCAATCGTGTGCTGCTGCAATAACTTAGTTATTCACATAAGTTTTAGTCTCTATTAAACATTATTTGTCTTTAGATGAAATACACACATACAAAAAAGTCTATTCACAAGTTTTTAAAGTAGCCTACACAGTTTTTAACAAAAATCTATTTACAAAATAAAAATTATTTATATTTACACACTGTAGAACTTAGAAATTCTCTAAAATTGCACTGTTGATGCAGATTTAGCTTTTTTTAAAAAATGATCATCAAAGTTCTGCTCATAGCATAGACCCTGCTGCATGGATTTTGCTGTTAAGATGTTTTCCAGAGTATCATCACTTAAATTAGATCTAAACTGGGTTCGTGTTTTAGTCACCATACTAAATATGCGTTCACACTCAGCATTACTATGTGGAATAATTAGAATATTTAACATTAGTAATGAAATATTTTTGAATTTGAATAGGCCATCAGCACTCTTAATTTTACTAATCAAACTCCATTGTGTGTCTAACCTTTCATTATTTAAAATTTTACTTAAATCTTCCAGTTGCAAGTTGCAGAATTCAGACTGAAGTATATCAATTGCTAAATTTCTATCTTCTCCATTCAATAAAATTGGAAATTTATCAATGAAAAATAACACACTTTGAAAAGACGAATTTCTAATTGACGAAAGATTTGCAACTCTGGCATGCAGCAAAATATCATTATTTATTGGAAACTTGTGAATGATGTAGTCACATACTTTAATGAAATAATTGCGAACAGAATCATAAAAAATATTTTTGTCTGCATCCTTAACCAGTTTTAATGATTCAACAGTCTTACTTCCTATGACTAAATCAATATCTGTTTTTTGTTTCTCTTTTGAATGATATTCAACTTTAAATATTGATGAAGCTGACATAATGGCTGAAGGCTTAACAAATTTTGACAACAAGTTCTTAAATAAATCTGTTAAAATAGAATGGAGTAAATGGATTTGTGGTTCTCTAGACTGCAATATAGTATTTGGTGTTTCAAAGATTGGCAGAATATATTGAAGAAAGAAGCAAACAGAATGATTTAAATTAGATGACATAAACATAAATAGTCTCTCTTCTCTAGACAAATTTATACTAGGTCTGCTACTTGAGGAATCACTTTTTATTAGGCCTATTTGTTTCTTGTTTATTTTAACATTTTTTACTAAATTTACATCTTTTTCAGTAGCTTTGTTTTGAGAGTGCTTTAAATTTGGAATTTTATAATGATCTAAATTGCATGATGATGATGGTTTTGGTTTATTAACCTCTTCTTTAAAAAAACTGGTAAGAGGTGCCCATTGTTCCAGGATTCTACTTAAACATTTACCTAGTGATAACCACCGAGTCGAAACATGTTTAATAATTTTTTTTATATCTGTATCATGTAATTTTTGAAATCTAATTAAACTCTCCTTCCTTTTTGAGCTCTTTTGGAGGTAATAATAAATGTCGATAATAAAATCTTCTGCATTTATTGGTAAAGCAACAGCTCCTTTTTTTCAGCTGCTAAATTTATCAAATGACATGAACAACCCATTATAATTAAATTTTGTATATCATCTTGTAAAAATTTGGCTACACCACTTTTTTTGCCTATCATCACTGGAGCATTATCGGCGCTAAACGCAATGCAGTTGTTTAATGGTACATTTTCAACTTTTAATTTATCTAAAAGAAGTTCTGAAATTCTATATCCTGTAGCATCGCCGGTTAGATTAGGCACAGACAATAAACCATATTTAATTTGAAACTCATCCTCTAATGAATCTAAATAAATAACTACAATGGGGTAAAGTTTTGAATCGTTCTGGTTGCTACCGTCGGTAGAAATACAAAATGGCGATCTTTTAATTATATTTAAAATTGTATCAACATGTTTCGTTGATATTTCTCGAACTATGGCAGTTGTTTTTGTGCGAGCACAGGCATATTTTTTAGCGATTTCACTATCGGGAAACATTTTGCGAAATAGGGCACCCGCATGATCGGAACTGCTTATAGAAATATTATGTTCAAAAAGAAAATGTGTAAAATAGCATTCTGCTTTTATAATATCGTTTTTTTCTTTTTTAGTACTGAAATCAAGTTTCGTATTCTTCTCAATCGAATTGGCAGAAGTCTTGAGTTTTTCGGTACTCATATGTTTCACGATGTCTCGTCGACCTCCATGTGCAACAGAAAAATCACACCGACAAACACTGCAAAAGGAATAAATATTGCCTTTTCTCGATTGTAGTATTGACGGAAACTCTTCGACAAAAGATTTTTTAAAAACACAATCGTATTTTCTTTTAGACATTATACACACAACAAAAATAAAACTTGTATTTAACAGTACACCAAAAACTTCAAACACTTTCACTTTGTTGTTGACGACACAATGAAACTCACGTTCTAAACTTCAAACGTATACTGTAACCTGTTACTGTTGAGTGTTGACTGAAGGACAAAGGACAAAGGACGTGAAGGAAGATGTACCGTTATATTTCAGTTGTAGGCCTTTCTGTGACTAGTGAAAGTGACCTACGAATAGACACGACATCTAACGAATCCAATTCATACGACAGCTAATGGTTGACCTTGATAAAAATAACACGCTTTTACTTTTACTTAACAAACGAAACAATTGCTTAAATATTTTAGTGGGCAAATGTCTACATTACATGCATCAAACTAAAAATCTTTCACAATTTTTTCTACTGATATTTATTGTTAATGCCGAATTGGGTTAAAATACGGAGAAACTAATTGCAAATACGGAACACAGGAGATTTCATTCAAAATACGGAGTCTCCGTCCTAAATACGGAGAACTGGCAAGTCTGCGAATATAATGAGTAGATTGGCTAATTGCAAAGTGCAAATGGGCGACCTAAAGATAACATCTTTCTATTCTAACTGATACAGAGTTTTCCCATTTATCGATAAATTAGGACCAAATTGTTAACCATTGTTGATAACAAACTTCATTCTGTACTTTTGTAATATGACAGGCATAATGCAGTATTTATAGAATTCTTGTTTTGATTTATTAGTGTGCTATAATTGTGGCTACTAATAAAATGTCTGTCTACAACCAAGGAAAACCTTTGCACATCTGCCATTTTGTACTGGATCAACCTTTTGAAGTGTGGTTTGCGGTGAACTCTGCCAGTAAAGCCCTTTAAAATGATGTACAACTCGGTCTATGCTTTCATTTAAGTTTTTTTTTTTTGTACTCCTGATGGGACATCCCCCCTTAGTCCTACGCTGTCACCCATGGTGTGCAACAACAGTTCTTTAGATTTGTACTGTAAGTCCAGGTTTTCAGCTTTCCAGTGTCATCCAAACAACAAATATTAAACTGGTGCAGGACTTTTTGTACACCCGGTATATAAGAGCTTGTTCTGATATACACTTGAAATCTCGTGGTATTGTGATGACCAACCAAACACGCTGTAATATGTTCTCTGGATTGTGGTCGATTGGTAATCAATTAAGGAAATCGTTCCTCAATGAAGGGTGCAGTTTGATGTTGCTCATCTGTTATTTTGCATATGAATGTAACTAATGTCAAAAGTCGTCATTTTATAAGGGATGTTTTGTTTGTTGTTTGAAATTATTCCCACATAAACGCACTGCTATTTTAACAATGTGTCCGGACATAGTCGTGTAATTGCGTTGTTGCACATCCCTCGTTGCAGTTGGTGGAGCATCCGGTAGCGAGGACGGAAATGAGCTTTAAAACTTAGCTGGTGGTGAGTAATGAGTTTGTTTAGATATGCTTGTTTCTTCTTTATTCAGGTTGTAGGCTGGTTTCATTCTATCCAGTGACACTCTCATGCTTCTGTCTGATAACTGAATCTATATTGTCTTCTCTTTCCGGTTTATTACTTTAAAAGGCCCTTTGGTGGTTGTAAAGCTTGTGGGCTTTCATCTATCAGAAATACATGTGATATTTGCTTTCAAAGGTTTTCTACTATGTTGGCTCCTTGGTTTCAGTTCTTATAGGTGACATTGCTCGTCTTAACGGCTGGAAATATGAATCGGTATCATTTATGTTTTTGGAGACGTAAAAAATTTGACAGGGAACAGTAATGATTGTCAGTATCATAACTGTGCATCACTAGTGTTTTCATCTTGACGTAAGGCTGTTCATAGTCCTACCAATACAGTGCTTCGTGACTTTGTCCACTGAGGCTCCCAAGGTGAGCTTTGAGGACAGTCTTCAATGTTCTATCCCAAAGCTTGATACATCCGTTGCTTTGTGGATAGTATGCTGTGATGCGAATCCGTGATATCCCAAAGAGGTGTGTGAATGTTGTGAATAGTTGTGATTAAAATTGTCTGCCTGTGTCTGTGATGATGCGTAATGGTACACTAAAGCGTGAGATCCAACTGGCGTTGAATGTATTAGTCACTGTAGAGGCTTCGATATTGCTTAGCTCGACTACTTCTGGCCAATGCAGGACTTTACCAAACCGATATGGCGTTCTCAATCTTTACGATTTCACTAATCAGTTACACAACACCAAGATCTATTCAATACTAGACATTCACCGAGCCTACCATTACATCCCAGTAGCATCTGCAAGGTAGCTATTATTACGCCATTTGGCCTCTTCGAATTTCAGCGGATGACTTTTGGACACCAAAATGCAGCCAAAACCATCCAGATTCATGAATCACCTGTTCTGGGAACTTCCATTCATTTTCATCTACCTGAACAACATCTTGATAGCAAGCAAAGATCCATGAAGCCCATATACAAGAAGTGTTTCGACGCCTAAACAACAATGGTCTGACACCGAAGCTCAGCAAGTGCATCTTCAGTCAGTCCCACGTTCAATTCCTAGGATACCATGTCTCGCCAGATGGGATATTTCATTTGGAAGAAAAAGTTCAAATCATTACTGATATGGCCAGAAACAGTAAAAAAATTTAGACGCTTTCTAGGGATATTAAACTTGTATAGAAAGTGCCTACCTCACCCCATCCACATACAGCAAGCATTGAACATATATCTTCATGGTTCAAAGAAGATCAACTGTACTTCGCTAATATGGACCGACTCAGCAGTCCAAGCCTACGAAGCTACAAATCTAGCACTGATAAAAGCAACACGCGTCACGCGTTAGCACACCGGTCACAGAATGCAATTGTTTCTAGCCTGTAACTCAAACAACACAGGAATGGGAGCTGCTATACAGCAAGAGGAAGGAAGCAAATTCATCGCACAAACTATTACACTTATGACAGAGTTGCTTGCCATCTTTGAGGCCATAAGACACTTCCATTCAAAGGTCTTGCTTGAAAGCAGAACATTCACTATCCTAATGGATCATAAACCGCTGGATCTATGTTAAAACAGACATCCAAAACTGCCTGTCCTAGAAGATTACGCCAACTTAATTTCATTTCCCATTTCACAACCGACATAAGGTACCATGAAGGTTCCAAAAATATAGTACCAGATACACTGTCATGAATTGAAAAAATTTGCGTTCCAAACAACCTCAACTCCTTGGCAGCTCCCCAAGATGAAGTCCAGGAGACCAAGAGTTTGTTGAAATAAGATAACTTGCGTCTAATACGGTTCCTTATACCTAAAACAAACACTAAATTCTTTTGAGAAAGTTCTACAAGAGAACTAGACCATATGTACTGAAGAAATTAAGAGAATCTGTGTATCACTGTCTACACAATCTTAGTCATTCAGTTGTGAGAGTGACACGACAACTAGTGGCACTTTTTTTTAGTGGCCTGGGATGAAGCAAGACAGAACCTGGACACGTAGCTGTATATCCTGTCATCAAGCTAAGATTCATCACCATACTATCACACCGTTTGGGAAATTCCATACATCAGCAAGTTTAGAGCACGTCCACCTCAACATAGTAGGACCCTTGCCGCCATCTGACAATAAACGATATTGTTTCACAATGATAGCCAGAACCATGCATTGGCCAGAAGCAGTCCCGATAAGCAACATAGGAGCCTTGACAGAAGCTAATGCGTTCTATGCAAATTGGATCTCACACATCACCATACGAAACCCCCGATGACCTATAAATACAGACCGTATTTACTGAAAAATCATTCTGTTTCACAGAGTCACCTGGAACACCTCTCTCTCTCTCTCTCTCTCTCTCTCTCTCTCTCTCTCTCTCTCTCTCTCTCTCTCTCTCTCTCTCTCTCTCTCGCTTACTATGTTACCTAAATTCTCTTGTTTTCTTTATTGTTCCTTAACTGTCTTTCCTTCTGTGGTCTGTCGGTTGATCCCAGCAGTACGGACTTCTCCGTTCGTTGTCTGGAGGCTGATCCCTCTAAGACGAACGTTCCAACCTCCGAGTGGTCTGTCGGGTGATCCCAACAGCACTCTACCTCATTCATTGTCAAAGGGCTGATCCCCTCGGGACGAACTCCTTTCTAACTCCTACCATGTCATTTTATACTGATTATGCATACTGTCGAAGCTCTTCTGATACCTAAACAATAGTATCTCTATCCTCAGTCTACATCTCAAAACCAGCTCCAGTCGGAGCTTGATAGTTTGTGAAATAGGAGAGAGGTACTATTTGTCAGGTATCAGAAGGGCTTCGACAATATGCGTATTTAGTAGAAATGATGTGGTAGGAATTTGGAAGAAAAGTTCATCCCTGGGGATGGGGATCAACCCTCAGACAACGAATAAGGTAGAGTGCTGCCAGGATCAGCTGACAGACCACGAAGGATAGAGAGTAAGGAGCAATAAAGAAAACAGAGACTTTATGTAATATAAGCAGTGAGAGAGAGAGAGAGAGAGAGAGAGAGAGAGTAGTTTTGCAGGTGACTGTGAACAGAATGAATTTTAAGCGAGCTAGGTCGGTATTTATAGGACATTTGGAGTGGCATGTGCATGTCCCCCACTCTGCATGGCCTTGTCCCCTCTCAGTGGTCTCTCTCTCTCTCTCTCTCTCTCACTGTACGTTATTTACTTTAAATGAGTATAGACTACAAAACAATTGACAATTAAATATAACTATATCTATTTCTGTACAATAATTTAATTTAGCATTAATGATGACAAATGGATAGCGTGTCACTACAAAACTATACATGGTGTATATAAAGTCCCGCACGGGCTTAATATTTTCTAAACGACAACAGATAAATCAATAAGATTTGGTACATCAACACCACACCTAAAAATCTACTTTTTTAAGGAACTATCAATTTTCTGTCATATCATGGGGACGTCCCGCAAGGAGTCAGAAGGAAATCTTAATTAGGAGCATAGGTCAATATGCACATCATTTTAAAGGGCTTAGCTAGCAGAGTTTAATGTCGCAAACCGCATTCAAAAAGGTTGATCCAGTACAAAATGACGGCTGTTCAAAGGTTTTATTTTGTTACATTTTATTAGTACAGTAGCCACAATCCCATTAAAGCAAAACTGCAACTAAATGAATACTGCAGCTAAATACTACATTATGCGTGTCAATAGAGAAGTGAATTATGACGTTAGTTATCCTCAAGGTTTACAAATTTGGTCCTAACTTATTGATAACGGGGAAAACCTGGTAATAGTAACAATTAGAAAGTTCTTATCTTTGGGTCGCCGTTTGGACTTTCCTATTAGCCAGTCATTCATAGTAGGCTATTCTAGTTTTCTTGTTTTAGTAGTGCTGTCCAACCTTTCTGTAAGTGCGTGTTAGTACAAACAAGTTTGTACTGTTGCTTGTAGTTCTTCAACAACACTATGTCGCTTAACGAACGTGAACGTATAACACTTCTTATGATGGTTGGTTGGGGAAACAACAGACGATCACACGAGGAAGCGTGCCATTTATTTAATGACTACTTCCCCGAGAGGCAGCCAATTTCTAGAACAACTGTAGGGAGAACTGTTGAACGCTTTATGGAAACAGGAAGTGTTTCCGATCGTCCTAGATCAGGAAGGCCTGCTACTGCAACAAACGAAGACAACTCTTTAGATGTCTTGCAGTCATTTATTGAGAACCCGCACGAGTCCCTACGCTCAGCAGCACAAACTCATGACATCTCTGTTAAGTCTGTTCAAAACATTCTGAAAGGGTCAAATTTTAAGCCTTATAAAGTTCATTTGGTGCACGAACTCAACGACGATGATTACAATCGACGTATAGAATTTTGCAAAACTATGATGGCTAAAATAGATCGCAACGAAATTGATGTAAACAATATTGTGTTTTCAGACGAGTGTACATTTATGCTGAATGGAAGCGTAAACAGGCACAATTGCCATTACTGGAGTAGCGAAATCCTCACTGGATGCGGGAGGCACACACGCAATATCCACTAAAGGTGAATGTCTGGCTTGGTGTGATAGGTACCCAGTTGATAGGTCCTTTCTTTATTGAAGGAAATTTAAATGCAATATCATACCAACGTTTGCTGGAAAATGAAATTACACCAACACTTCGAAACATGTTTGGAGAACATTTTCAGAATATCTGGTTTCAACAGGACGGAGCGCCCCCACACTACGGCATCGACGTAAGGGCCTATTTAAACACTGTTTTTCGGCAACGGTGGATCGGAAGGCAGGGAACTGTAGAATGGCCAGCGCGTTCACCAGATCTGTCTCCATTAGACTACTTTGTTTGGGGTTACCTTAAGGACAACCATGGGCGTACCCAGCGAGGGGCAGGGGGGGCAGCTGCCCCCCTGGAAACAAAAATATAAATCTTTATTATACATTTTGTTGCTGGAATTTAATACAATTCTTGAAATAACTATTTTAATAATCAATTGTATATTGAATGACCATGGCTTGCCCCCCTTGCCCCCCCTAGTTTTGATCCTGGGTATGCCCTTGAGGACAACGTCTACAAAACAAAGCCTCAAAATGTAAATGAACTGAGACAAAGAATACTTCAAGAATGTCAGGCGATTCCTCAAGTTGCCCTGCAAAATTCTCTTAATAGTTTTTATGTGCGTCTTTCCAACTGTCAAATAACTGGAGGTGAACAGTTCGAGCATTTACTCTGAAAACATTTGGTAAGTAAACATCTGTTTTCCAATAAAACCTTTGAACAACCGCCATTTTGTATTGGATCAACCTTTTTGATTGCGGTTTGCGGCATTAAACTCTGCTAGCTAAGCCCTTTAAAATGATGTACATATTGACCTATGCTCCTATTTAAGATTTCCTTCTGACTCCTTGCGGGACGTCCCCATGATATGACAGAAAATTGGTAGTTCCTTAAAAAAGTAGATTTTTAGGTGTGGTGTTGATGTACCAAATCTTATTGATTTATCTGTTGTCATTTAGAAAATATTAAGCCCGTGTGTGACTTTATATACACTCCGTATATATATATATATATATATATATCTATAATAATAAAAGCCAAAACCCACTCACTGACTGACTGACTGACTGACTGACTCACTGATCACGAAATCTCAGGAACCACTGAACGGATTACAATGAAACTTGGTACACAGCTTCCTCATAGGTCCTAGACGCGCACTAAGAACCGGTTTTGAAAAATTCAATGTATAACCGCGGAAATCGCGTAAAAACCGCGAAAAGTAAAATACATTATTTTTTGTAAACTATGAAGCGTACAAACGTGAAATTCGGCAAACATGTTCATCCTGGTGTCTAGGTGCTCGCTAAGAAACGTTTTTAAAAAAAAATCCATGTCTAACCGCGTAAATCGCGAAAAACCGCGAAAAGTAAAATACATAATTTGTTGTAAACCATGAAGCGTACAAACGTGAAATTAGGCAAACATGTTCCTCCTGGCGTCTAGGTCCTCGCTAAGAAACGTTTTTAAAAAAAATCCAGATCTAACCGCGTCTAACCGCGTAAATCGCGAAAAACCGCGAAAAGTAAAATACATAATTTGTTGTAAACCATGAAGCGTACAAACGTGAAATTAGGCAAACATGTTCCTCCTGGCGTCTAGGTCCTCGCTAAGAAACGTTTTTAAAAAAAATCCAGGTCTAACCGCGGAAATCGCTAAAAAACCGCGGAAATCGCGAAAAAACCGCGGAAATCGCGAAAAAACCGCGAAAAGTAAAATACATTATTTTTTGTAAACTATGAAGCGTACAAACGTGAAATTCGGCAAACATGTATTATTCTCACTGTATTTAAACACGAAACCTAGAGTTCTGAAATTCGGTACATGGTTTTGGGTAAGTTCTTAGAGGCGTACTAAGAAAGGGTTTGAAAAACTTTTACTCGAAGGGTAGCTAACACCCCTATTACAATATTTTCAGTCAAACGCATATATTTGTTATTAATACATTTTTTCGGTGGCTGTTATTTAGATGAACAACTACAGCGGTTTTTGATCATTGTGAACACTCATGACAAGGCCTAGGACTGCACGCCACAGTTTGCAAGTGGCCTTATCAGAAGGCTGCAGGTATCAGCTGATAAGGGGTCTACATTGCCCCCTACCAGTCAGTCTAGCTACAGACTTTGCTACTTGCTTTGTTTTTTCCTGAACCTCTACACACTTCTGTTCACTTCAGTTCTGTTCTATACGTCAATATATTTTGATCATTTTAGGCAAGACTGATTTAGTTTTCCCTTTTACTTGATACATATAATATTTATATTTCTCTCTATTGTCTTTCTATTTATATATCTCTACTTTCTCACTATGGAAGTCATCAACGTGGATGGGGTGCCTACTCCCCACCATGTATTGCCTATCAATCCTGATGGTCAGTGCTTATTCTCATCTTTGGCTTACTTCGTATACGGCACTGATTCACAAGGTTTCCAAGTTCGGACCAGTGTTGTACAGCACGTTACTAACAATTGGTGCCGATTTAAACCATTCACCTTAAATCGGACGGGGGGCATTTACAGAACAAAGGCAGAATATATGGCTGATATGAGCAAACCGGGAACTTTTGGGACAACATGTGAAATAAAAGCAGCCTCTGAAATATTCCCCTATGAGCTGCAGGTTTACACAGACCAAACTCTGTTAACCAGTTTCGGGCAGCCGGTTGAGGGAATAAAAAGACTAAGGTTTACTGGGCCACTGACAGCAGGCCACTTTGACGTCCTTATTCCCTTAGATCCTGATTCCTCTCTGACGTCTGACAATGTGAATGTGGAGGCTAATCTTGGGGAAATCCAGGACCCTGCCAACCTCTCACCCACTGATCTCCCACACTCCTCATCCCCGTCTCCAGTAAATTCCCTTACTATATCTAATACTACTGTCTCAGATCACCCCTCCGTAAATTGTTCTAAAACAAACAAGAGACGGGGGAAGAAAAGGCGTAAGCGATTTTCCAATATTAATCGTACAAAACGTCACAGGCAAGCAGTAAATAAATATAGTGAGAACAATCCTGAAGTCAATCGCGCATCCGTAAAAAAATACAGTGAGAAAAATCCTGCAATACATCAGGCGGCTGTAAAAAAATACAGTGAGAAAAATCCTACAATACATCAGGCGGCTGTAAAAAAATACAGTGAGAAAAATCCTACAATACATCAGGCGGCTGTAAAAAAATACAGTGAGAAAAATCCTACAATACATCAGGCGGCTGTAAAAAAATACAGTGAGAAAAATCCTACAATACATCAGGCGGCTGTAAAAAAATACAGTGAGAAAAATCCTACAATACATCAGGCGGCTGTAAAAAAATACAATGAGAAAAATCCTACAATAAATCAGGCGGCTGTAAAAAGATATAGTGAGAAAAATCCCGAGGTAAACATAAGTGCGGTAAAAAAATACAGTGTCAAGAGAAGTGAAATAAATTTGTTGCCATGGTCTGTTAAATCAATGTCGGGATTCAAATACAATAGCGATACTGATTACAACAAAGATAAGACTGTTGCCTTAGGTTGCATGACAACATGTAAGTGGTGTAAAGCTAGAAAATGGAAAGATGAAAGTCCTGGTCTGTGCTGTGCTAACGGAAAAGTCCATCTGCCCTCTCCTCAGCCAATGCCAGAGCTCCTACAAGCTCTTCTGACAAACAATCACCCTCTTTCTGAACACTTTCTCTCAAACATCAGGCAGTACAATAACTGCTTTCAAATGACTTCCTTTGGAGGAAAAGAGATTAAAGAAGGCAACTTTATGCCAACCTTTAAAGTTCAGGGGCAGGTGTATCATCTAATCGGGAGTCTTTTACCTTCTTCAGAGCGGGAGCCAGCATTTTTACAAATATACTTTGTTGGTGATGAGGATAAAGAGTGTCAGCTACGGTGCAATAATGCACCTTCTGTAAAACCGTCGTTAGTGAGCGAACTCCAGAAAATATTACATGAGACAAATCCATACATTAGGGACTTTAAAATGGCGATGGAGATTGCACCAAAAAACGAAGGGTTTCAGGTGGTAATAACAGCTGACAGAAAACCCGCAGGTGCACATAGAGGTCGGTACAACAAACCCGCAACAAAAGAAGTGGCTTTGGTGATCGTAGGTCAAATGTTTGAAAAGCGAGACATCATACTCCACAGCCGAGATACACGACTGGTGCGCATAAGTGAGACTCACCGTGCTTCGCTACGGAATACTACATTATCTATTTAATTCAATTAAAATCTTAATACAATACCTTTTGTATGTTTACTTTTTTTAATCTTTAAAGTGTATGGCTCTTAGCGTTACCCGAGAAACACCACAGGGAGGTGGCCATACGTCGTTTCTCATGTCAAGTCCGGGTCAGGGAGTTTTCAATATTAGGCAGATCCCCTAGCCTACTGCCGTAAACATTAAGTTGGGAGTTTTAATTATTAGGCAGGCCCCCTTGCCTACTGCCTTCAACATCAAGTTGGGGAGTTTTAATTATTAGACAGGTCCCCTTGCCTACTGCCGTCAACACCAAGTTGGGGAGTTTTAATTATTAGGCAGGTCCCCGTGCCTACTGCCGTCAACATCAAGTTGGGAGGTTTTAATTATTAGGCAGGTCCCCGTGCCTACTGCCATCAACGTAAAGTTGGGGAGTTTGAATTATTAGGCAGGTCCCCTAGCCTACTGCTGTCAACATCAAGTTGGAGAGTTTTAATTGTTAGGCAGGTCCCCGTGCCTACTGCCGTCAACGTAAAGTTGGGGAGTTTTAGTTATTAGGCAGGTCCCCGTGCCTACTGCCGTCAGATGGAAATGGTAAACATTATGATCTCATCCTGAATTTGATACCTGGCCTATTAACTGCAGCACTTCACGGTAAACTACATTGGAAGTTTCACCTTCCGGTTGCAAAATAAATAAATTTTCATGTGAGCTGACTCTGGAGCAGGCGACATACAATTGGCCGTGGGAGAAACAATCATTCCGCAAATCAACACCAGCTATCTTCAAAGTCTGACCTAGGGATTTACTGATTGTCATAGCAAAACATACTTTGACAGGAAATTGTAGACGTTTGAATTCAAAGTGGTAATCCGATGGAATCAAAGGGATTCGCCCTGGCCTACACCAGTGATGATTGTGGCTTCGATCACATGCTTATGGAGAGTCTTAACTTGGAGTCTGGTGCCATTGCACAGTTTTGGAGGATTGATGTTTCGAATCAGCATGATAGGTACTCCCACCTTGAGGCGGAGGCTGTGAGGAGGAATCCCTGGTGGGTTTAGTGTGTGGAGGAACTCTACAGGGTAGTTGACTGTTTCCTCTAACTCAACAACACAATCAACTGATTCATACTTCATCTCCTCTAATGGTAGCAGCTCTAAGAGAAAGTTGTTAATATTTGTTGCTGACTCATTTGTTGGTGTAAGTATTGCCCTTTGTTTTAAACAAGATGGATCAATGATGCTCATACTTTTCAAATTAGGATAAATGTGCTCAGTGAAGGATTCTATTTGGCTATCAATAGTGCAGAGATTGTGTGGAAGTTTGACTTTACCATCGTTTTCCTTTAATTGACCATTTCCTATTTGTAGAAGAAGATTTGAAAATTGTTCAATCTCTGAATGACCCATCAACTGTACCCTCATATTAACATTCAAATATAGAGTTTTTACTCTTGGCCATAAGTACGATGACTTAAGACATGCCTTCACCTCATCGGCGCGAGTTCCTCTTGGAACGATAGGCAAGGTCTGTCTAAAGTCTCCTGCTAAAAGTACAGTCACTCCACCCATCAAGTTGTTGTTATTTCTTAAGTCCTGTAAGGTCCTATGAAGTGCCTCCAACCCTCCCTTGTGTGCCATGGTAATCTCATCCCACACAATCAACTTACAAAGCCTCAAAACATGGGCCATGTCACTCTGTTTATCTGTTTAGAAATATTGCAGGTTGGAGTTCCTTGGCGGTTGAGGTCCAGAGGTAACTTGAAAGTGGAGTGCGCTGTTTTTCCCCCAGCAAGTAAGGTAGCGGCAATTCCAGAAGAAGCGACAGCTATTGCAACATTTCTGTCTCTTCTTATTCTAGCCAACAATAAGTTAATGAGGAAGGTCTTCCCAGTGCCTCCCGGAGCGTCCAAGAAAAATAGTTGTCCAGTCTCACAGTGAATACTGGTTATCAATGTATCATATACATTCTTTTGTTCACTATTAAGTTTAGGCTCGTTTTTTTGGACCAACTCTGATAATTCAGCTATATCATGGGAAACCTCCCTCAGTAACTCACGGTTGACTGAGTCAACAGTTTCGTTGCGAGAAGGAGTAGGCAGGCCATACTGGAGTAGGTGGTGGCCAGATATAGCAAAAACCATATCCTCCAATAGAACCAAGGTTTTGTTATACACCACAGCCACATCAGGCAGCACTCCCTCTTGAAGCTCCTTCTGAAGGTTCATGGCTACATCCTCCGACATGCTTTCTTTGTAGTTTTCCCAAAGTTTGAGGGCATCAGCAACTTGACAGAACACTAACATCACTGAAAACAATTCTCGAATCTTGTGTGGAAAGTTGGAGATGGCGGCTTCTTCGAGAGTGTGATGCCAGTGATTGTCATCCTCCAGTAATCCCAGTGCTCTGCAGGCTGATTTAAAAGAGGGGTGAACTACTCCATCAACCATTTTCAGATGACTGAAGCATGTGGGTCCTCGAACCTCATGGAGTAAAATACGGAGATAGTAGCACTCTCCATTCAAAGGGTGCACAGTGTAAACCCTACCTAAAACATCGTCCTGTTTTACTCCAGAGTGTCCGGGAACGCTCTTACCCTGCTTTCTTCTGGAAAACTTGTTATTCTTCCATACATAGAAGGCTGGAACTTCACTGTACAATAGTGTCCGAGCAAAAGAGTCTAATTTACAGAGATTAAAAAATGCCAATAAAGTTGTCTTAGGTGGATTTTTGGCCTTATCTCCAATGTTGTCCGGGCTAAAGTACACTCTTTGGCCGTTTTCTAGGTGGACTGAAAGATGCATGACGGGTGGATACCTTTCATGGATCGGGAAGCAGAATATCCGCCAAACAGCCTCTGAACTACTGATGTAGCGACCCGACTCGTACCGTGTAACCTCATCAAACTCGTTCTGTAGACCAAACGCTGCCTGATCACTGCCCTTGTTTACGTACTTACATATATATTTTATAGATTTTATGGAGTTACATATTTCAACGTTGATGTGAGCCTCAAAGGTGCGTGACAGAACAGGGTTGTACGGCACTACCCACCTGTTATCCAAGTCAACGTCTTTCACCTTCACTGTAAATCCCCCGTCAGTGGGAGAGCGCCTGCGATACAGTGGGTAACCGTCTTCAGCAGTCCGCGTTTCCTTGGTGAGAGGGCGAGGGTATCGCTTGCTGCAAGAGCCGTTCACCATACACGGAGAATTTCTGTTGAGGTTTCCACAGGGGCCATGTACCATGGCTGACTTCACTATTTCATGCAGTGTGGGATCTAGAGTAGGGTCCGGTATTTCAGCGCTAATGACATTATCAATTTGGCTGGGTGTAATGTTATTGGTAAGCCACAGTAGGATGTGAACGTGAGGCAGCCCACGCTTCTGCCATTCTACTGTATACATGTAACACCTAGTTGGCCCGAAAATACAGCCTTTTCGAAGTAACTGGACAATTTTTTTTACTTTTATATGAAACACTCGCGCTATTACGTCGTTCCTAGAATGAGGAGCCTGTCCAACGTGTAACTGTTCCTGTATTTCAGACCACTTAGGGTTACATGTAAAGGTGATAAATAAATCAGGTCTTCCGTAATGGCGCACGTAAGTCATAGCGTCTTGTGTCCTCTCGTGCATGTAGCGAGGCCCCCCGGTAAAACTGGAAGGTAAGACCACTAATTTCCCTAGCTCTGACACTTGCCCATCACGTTTATCGACTGCATCTCGCAGATGCACATACTCCTCAACTCGTAATTTACTCTGGTTATGTCTCAAGAAGTTCAATCGTTCAGTTTCAATTTTAGCAAACATATCAGTTAAAAACTGATTTAAGAGACTGCGATAACGTAAAATTAGGTTTTCTTTATCTTCTCTTTCCATAAGTATAAATGCATAGAAAGTGGAAGCCGATACAGTTTTCTTCAAAGCAACTTTGGTGGTCGGATCAAGCTGAGGTATGTTAACGGAGTAACCATCTTCCCCACGGCAGAATATGAGTGGATACTGTAACGCATCGTAAGCACGGTGAGTCTCACTTATGCGCACCAGTCGTGTATCTCGGCTGTGGAGTATGATGTCTCGCTTTTCAAACATTTGACCTACGATCACCAAAGCCACTTCTTTTGTTGCGGGTTTGTTGTACCGACCTCTATGTGCACCTGCGGGTTTTCTGTCAGCTGTTATTACCACCTGAAACCCTTCGTTTTTTGGTGCAATCTCCATCGCCATTTTAAAGTCCCTAATGTATGGATTTGTCTCATGTAATATTTTCTGGAGTTCGCTCACTAACGACGGTTTTACAGAAGGTGCATTATTGCACCGTAGCTGACACTCTTTATCCTCATCACCAACAAAGTATATTTGTAAAAATGCTGGCTCCCGCTCTGAAGAAGGTAAAAGACTCCCGATTAGATGATACACCTGCCCCTGAACTTTAAAGGTTGGCATAAAGTTGCCTTCTTTAATCTCTTTTCCTCCAAAGGAAGTCATTTGAAAGCAGTTATTGTACTGCCTGATGTTTGAGAGAAAGTGTTCAGAAAGAGGGTGATTGTTTGTCAGAAGAGCTTGTAGGAGCTCTGGCATTGGCTGAGGAGAGGGCAGATGGACTTTTCCGTTAGCACAGCACAGACCAGGACTTTCATCTTTCCATTTTCTAGCTTTACACCACTTACATGTTGTCATGCAACCTAAGGCAACAGTCTTATCTTTGTTGTAATCAGTATCGCTATTGTATTTGAATCCCGACATTGATTTAACAGACCATGGCAACAAATTTATTTCACTTCTCTTGACACTGTATTTTTTTACCGCACTTATGTTTACCTCGGGATTTTTCTCACTATATCTTTTTACAGCCGCCTGATTTATTGTAGGATTTTTCTCATTGTATTTTTTTACAGCCGCCTGATGTATTGTAGGATTTTTCTCACTGTATTTTTTTACAGCCGCCTGATGTATTGTAGGATTTTTCTCACTGTATTTTTTTACAGCCGCCTGATGTATTGTAGGATTTTTCTCACTGTATTTTTTTACAGCCGCCTGATGTATTGTAGGATTTTTCTCACTGTATTTTTTTACAGCCGCCTGATGTATTGTAGGATTTTTCTCACTGTATTTTTTTACAGCCGCCTGATGTATTGCAGGATTTTTCTCACTGTATTTTTTTACGGATGCGCGATTGACTTCAGGATTGTTCTCACTATATTTATTTACTGCTTGCCTGTGACGTTTTGTACGATTAATATTGGAAAATCGCTTACGCCTTTTCTTCCCCCGTCTCTTGTTTGTTTTAGAACAATTTACGGAGGGGTGATCTGAGACAGTAGTATTAGATATAGTAAGGGAATTTACTGGAGACGGGGATGAGGAGTGTGGGAGATCAGTGGGTGAGAGGTTGGCAGGGTCCTGGATTTCCCCAAGATTAGCCTCCACATTCACATTGTCAGACGTCAGAGAGGAATCAGGATCTAAGGGAATAAGGACGTCAAAGTGGCCTGCTGTCAGTGGCCCAGTAAACCTTAGTCTTTTTATTCCCTCAACCGGCTGCCCGAAACTGGTTAACAGAGTTTGGTCTGTGTAAACCTGCAGCTCATAGGGGAATATTTCAGAGGCTGCTTTTATTTCACATGTTGTCCCAAAAGTTCCCGGTTTGCTCATATCAGCCATATATTCTGCCTTTGTTCTGTAAATGCCCCCCGTCCGATTTAAGGTGAATGGTTTAAATCGGCACCAATTGTTAGTAACGTGCTGTACAACACTGGTCCGAACTTGGAAACCTTGTGAATCAGTGCCGTATACGAAGTAAGCCAAAGATGAGAATAAGCACTGACCATCAGGATTGATAGGCAATACATGGTGGGGAGTAGGCACCCCATCCACGTTGATGACTTCCATAGTGAGAAAGTAGAGATATATAAATAGAAAGACAATAGAGAGAAATATAAATATTATATGTATCAAGTAAAAGGGAAAACTAAATCAGTCTTGCCTAAAATGATCAAAATATATTGACGTATAGAACAGAACTGAAGTGAACAGAAGTGTGTAGAGGTTCAGGAAAAAACAAAGCAAGTAGCAAAGTCTGTAGCTAGACTGACTGGTAGGGGGCAATGTAGACCCCTTATCAGCTGATACCTGCAGCCTTCTGATAAGGCCACTTGCAAACTGTGGCGTGCAGTCCTAGGCCTTGTCATGAGTGTTCACAATGATCAAAAACCGCTGTAGTTGTTCATCTAAATAACAGCCACCGAAAAAATGTATTAATAACAAATATATGCGTTTGACTGAAAATATTGTAATAGGGGTGTTAGCTACCCTTCGAGTAAAAGTTTTTCAAACCCTTTCTTAGTACGCCTCTAAGAACTTACCCAAAACCATGTACCGAATTTCAGAACTCTAGGTTTCGTGTTTAAATACAGTGAGAATAATACATGTTTGCCGAATTTCACGTTTGTACGCTTCATAGTTTACAAAAAATAATGTATTTTACTTTTCGCGGTTTTTTCGCGATTTCCGCGGTTTTTTCGCGATTTCCGCGGTTTTTTAGCGATTTCCGCGGTTAGACCTGGATTTTTTTTAAAAACGTTTCTTAGCGAGGACCTAGACGCCAGGAGGAACATGTTTGCCTAATTTCACGTTTGTACGCTTCATGGTTTACAACAAATTATGTATTTTACTTTTCGCGGTTTTTCGCGATTTACGCGGTTAGACGCGGTTAGATCTGGATTTTTTTTAAAAACGTTTCTTAGCGAGGACCTAGACGCCAGGAGGAACATGTTTGCCTAATTTCACGTTTGTACGCTTCATGGTTTACAACAAATTATGTATTTTACTTTTCGCGGTTTTTCGCGATTTACGCGGTTAGACATGGATTTTTTTTTAAAAACGTTTCTTAGCGAGCACCTAGACACCAGGATGAACATGTTTGCCGAATTTCACGTTTGTACGCTTCATAGTTTACAAAAAATAATGTATTTTACTTTTCGCGGTTTTTACGCGATTTCCGCGGTTATACATTGAATTTTTCAAAACCGGTTCTTAGTGCGCGTCTAGGACCTATGAGGAAGCTGTGTACCAAGTTTCATTGTAATCCGTTCAGTGGTTCCTGAGATTTCGTGATCAGTGAGTCAGTCAGTCAGTCAGTCAGTCAGTGAGTGGGTTTTGGCTTTTATTATTATAGATGACTCTAACCAAAATGGCGGCACAAAATGTACTTGAGAATTTGTAATTATAAAATCGCTATTTCCTTTAAAAAGAACAACATAAAAAGCACAATCAATTATGTGATATCTAGACTAAATTGAACTACGATGAATTGAATTTTACCAATCCCCCAAATGTAAGATCCTTTTGGGCGATAAAATATAAAAAGAGAACAATGCTATGTGACATATCAAATTAAAGGGCTTTTTAAGGCAAAACTAATACCACCAAGAAATTTCATTTATAACTTTATTAAAAATGTTATTTCAAAATGTGGATGACATTTTCAAAAATTGTATTGAATATTTATAGTTAGTTTGATAGTTACATTTCGTATTCACCTCTAGATGGAAATTCATCATTGATCAGAATTAACCAATTATGATTTTGTCAAAATTTTAAAAAATACTTTCGATATTTTACACTGATAAAAATATCAAACACATTTCATGCCGCCATTTTGCTTAGGGGTCAGCCAAAAAATATTTTGTGAGCGCCATTAATTTTGTCTTTTTGTCCCCTTGAATTTCACATATCACAAAATGCGGGTTCAAATTTGAAAATTTTAAATACCTTGCAATTTTCCATAGTAGGGAGAGAGGAAAAAATCATAAATCAGGGGAAAAATCAGAGTAGAGAAGGATTATCATAAAATAAACTTCAGATAATCTCGTTACCAGTCCAAAAAAGGTTTGGCTTTACTTATATTCATACAAAAGTTTAAGTTGGCTAGGGGGGAGGGGGGGAGAAACTTCATTAATATACTGTATATATATATATGTAGGAGTACATCAAACAGTTGACTAAACTATTTAGATTCTTGTTTGAAAAGACAAAAAAAAAAAAGTAAAATATCCTATAAAAAACTATATAGGTTTTAGAAAAATTATGTTCTACAATGTACATTTTATATATGTATTTATATACATTGTGTAAATGGTCAATATTTTATTAAAGGGGGAAACAATTGTTGACAGTAGACAGTATTAAAACATATCCTATCAAAAGCATTCAAAAGTGAACGCTGTAATAAAATGATGTGATGGCTACCCTGGGCTGAGCAGGTAATACAATGCTGTTAGTAAATAATTTAAATATTTCTTAATGTACTTATACTGTATACACTATATTAAAACATATCCTGTCAAAAGCATTCAAAAGTGAACACTGTAATAAAATGATATGATGGCTACCCTGGGCTGAGCAAGTAATACCATGCCGTTAGTAAATAATTTAAACATTTCTTAATGTACTTATACTGTATACACTATATTAAAACATATCCTGTCAAAAGCATTCAAAAGTTAACGCTGTAATAAAATGATGTGATGGCTAGGCTGGGCTGGGCAAGTAATACAATGCCGTTAGTAAATAATTTAAATATTTCTTAATGTACTTATACTGTATACACTATATTAAAACATATCCTGTCAAAAGCATTCAAAAGTTACCGCTGTAAAATGATGTGATGGCTAGGCTGGGCTGGGCAAGTAATACAATGCTGTTAGTAAATAATTTTAATATTTCTTAATGTAGGCCTACTTATACTGTATACACTATATTAACACATATCCTGTCAAAAGCATTCAAAAGTACACGCTGTAATAAAATGATGTAATGGTTACGCTGGGCTGGGCAAGTAATACAATGCCGTTAGATATAATTTAAATATTTCTTAATGTACTTAAACTGTATACACTATATTAAAACATATCCTGTCAAAAGCATTCAAAAGTGACCGCTGTAAAATCATGTGATGGTTAGGCTGGGCTGGGCAAGTAGTACAATGGCGTTAGTAAATAATTTAAATATTTCTTAATGTACTTATACTGTATACACTATATTAAAACATATCCTGTCAAAAGCATTCAAAATTTACCGCTGTAAAATGATGTGATGGTTAGGCTGGGCTGGGCAAGTAGTACAATGGCGTTAGTAAATTATTTAAATATTTCTTAATGTAATTATACTGTATACACTATATTAAAACATATCCTGTCAAAAGCATTCAAAAGTGAACGCTGTAATAAAATGATGTGATGGCTAGGCTGGGCTGGGCAAGTAATACAATGCCGTTAGTAAATAATTTAAATATTTCTTAATGTACTTATACTGTATACACTATATTAAAACATATAATGTCAAAAGCATTCAAAAGTTAACGCTGTAATAAAATGATGTGATGGCTAGGATGGGCTGGGCAAGTAATACAATGCCGTTAGTAAATAATTTAAATATTTCTTAATGTACTTATACTGTATACACTATATTAAAACATATCCTGTCAAAAGCATTCAAAAGTTAATGCTGTAAAATTATGTGATGGCTAGGCTGGGCTGGGCAAGTAGTACAATGGGCTTAGTAAATATGTTTCCACAATTTGAAAATGTATCCACAGTGTGGGCGTGTGCATGTCGATGTATCCACAATTGAGTAAAAACATGAACACACACACACACACACACACACTCGCACGCACACACACACACAGTCGCACGCACACACACACTGCAACGCAGCCGACGGGACACTTTTTTGTGTGCTTGCAAGACCTTACCGGGAACTCTAATATTTATAACTTTTTACGACGAGGTAGAAAATGCTTTTTTCGATGCCTACCTTTCTAAGTCCCTGATAAAGCTCTTAATTTATGTTACACACAAGATCAAAACTATTTCCTTCAAACTTATGCTAACATATGAAATTTTTAAATATATTAAATTCACTTCTTATTCTATCTTACCTCTTTTTAAACTTCAGACTCTTTCTCAAAGGGTGTGCCCTTTGGAGCTAATCAATTCATCAAATCAAAATTTGCTCTTTTTAATTTAAATGTACTTGTGAGCACTTACTTCTTCTTCTTTATTTTATTTGAATTTAAGAAATTATTTGAGTAGGATAGTTACAATTAAGAATACAAGACAATGAATCTTTACAAATTTATTGAATTAGGCACAATTTAATTTTATATCAGAAAACTATGGATATAATGAATAAATCTCTTACAACATTTTTTTTGTCGCCTTTTTCTTCAATTTATATCAAAAAGTTTCTTCTTCAAACAACTTGAAAAATATTTATTCTACGTAATTCTAATAATACTTAACCTAACAATATATATTCTTATTCTAACACATTTATTTTTCTTAACCCTTTTATTTTATTTTATTCCAATCTGTTACTTGTTTTTATTTTAAAACTTGACTCGAATTAATTTTATTTGATACTCTTTACTTTATTGGATTAAAATTGACTTTTATTTCTGACTCTTTGTATTATTTTAAAATGTTATTATTGAATTCTATTAATTTAGGAATTTTGGACTTTTCTCAAGTTTAATAAAAAATTTTTATTTATTAAAAAAGCTTGATTTATGCAGTACCTTGTTTTTGTGAATTGCACAAGTCCGTTCGTCCTGATTCTGAGGATGGTTGTGGATCCTGAAGATTTTCTCTAGAGTTGTCTCCTTTCCTAGAATCTCCCGAAGTCCTGTTCCTGTTGAATCTCCTTCCTTCTGCGATGACGACAATTATTGGTTGGATATTTGCCGGAGTCCGTAATCAAGATCTCTTCTATAAGCTGCTTTAGGATGTAGTGCTGTCTTCTTCAAAGGCCGACCCTGCTGTTGGATATCGTTCTTAACCCAGAGAAGTACTGAACACTGACAAATTATGTTTTCGACAATTTCCTCTTCAGACTTATGTAAAAGCGTGTGATCCTTCTTGGAGCTGGTACGAGACTGGTGAATTAACTTGCTGCAAGTCAACTCATCGAAGTTTGAGCTATTCAGGATAGCCAACTCTTCTTATTTTTGTTCTTCTTTACTTTAGCGATTTATTTAGGTTTCTTTATTTTAGTTTAATTATTTATGAACTCCTTTTGGCTTATCCTTTCATTATTTGGCTATCTCCACTACTTTAGATTAATTTTTTCTATTAATTTGAGTTTAATTGTTTGTTGTTGTTTTGTGCTCGGGTTGGCAATCTTCCCCTTCCTAGTGGCGAGAGTCCCTTATGCGCGCGACCTTGAACACATGTCTGTTCCTTAAAATCTTGAATTTTGACTGTCGATTCCTTCAATTCTTCATAACTCTCGTTCCCTTCGTTCGATTTTCTTTTTGGTGATCTCATTTTGAAGCCCCTTTCTTCCTGATTGTTTTCCAGCTTCATTCGAAACGATACGACGTATATTTCTCCTCTTATGACGACTTGAAGATCTCGTGGTTTTTTTCGGATTTACTTTTTGAGTTTTTGGAAAATTTTGAATTTTTCTTTTTGGATGTTGTTTGTTTGATGTTGAAAGTCCCAAAACTGCTTCCCTCTTCTTCCTTGCTGCATTGGATCACAAGTTATGGCACTTTTTGCATGTTTGATTATTTATTGTTTTATTACTTTCTTGCCTTTAATTGAATTTTGGTTTCGAGTCTTATTTATTATTAGTTTATCTTAGGATCATGTACTGTTATTATTAGATTTTTGGTTTTATTTATTTTAGAAGAGTTTTGCGTTTTATTATGTTTTATTTTAGTCATAACTTTTTTATTATTTATCTGACAAGTTTATTTTATTATTATTTATTACTAGGTTTTTCTAGCTCTACACGATGACATTAATTTTGTTTTCGTTTTTGAATTTTGAAATTTTAACATGTGTTTAAATGGACTTTATTCATGTTAAGACCGGACAGCTTGCCTTCTCTTGTCGCAACAAGTTGACCTTGACTCGGCTTAGCCTTGCTATGCCTAACTCTTAATGTATAATTTGAATAATTTTCTTAACTCCTATAGTTTTTGTTAGATGTTATTGAAATTTTGGATTTTGGTTATTTTCCAAAATTGTTCCTTGCGAACGGTTCAATTAAACCGTTGCAAAACACACACACACACACACACACACCTATACTTGTTTCCTGTATGAATCGAGGAAACGCGTAGCGTTAATGTATAGTCAACTTTACTGTAATACTAAAAATATCTTAATAATATTTATTACTTATACTAATATAATTACACCAAAACTAGTTATGACTTTTTTTTCCCAATAAAGGATATTTTTAAAACATGCACAGTACATACGCTGCGAGCAAATGTAGACATCCTGTGAGATACACTACTCTACGTAGGGTATATGTAAAAGTCGTAAGTTTATTCCCAGGCATTTCTTTTGTTTGTCAACCGGAAATAATACAGGATGTTGCTGTGGTTCTTTAAATTTTAAAAACACCTGCACGACTATCTTTAGAAAACACGATCGTGAAAATAAAATTGTTTTCATACAGGCATTATACAAGTCCATAAGTATAGAACCTTTTTACAATGAAATGTGAACCGATCCTATCTCTTTATCTCTCGTCATAATATAAAGTTAAATTTATATAGCGTATTATTATTGTTGAAGATATTGCACATGTTGATAATGTAAACTAGTCTGTAAATATACAAACCTTCTACTCTCAAATTTGCACCAATCTTATCACTTGCATCTCTCGTCATAATTTAAAGTTAAATTTATAAAGCTTATTATTATTGTTCAAGATTAGTTACATTGCTTATTATTATTGTTCAAGATTAGTTACATTGCTAACAATTTAAACAAGTCTCTAACTAGACAAACTATCTACTCCGAAATGTGCACTGATCCTATCATTTGCAGCGTTCGTCATATTTTAAAGTAAAATTTATAAAGCAAATTATTATTGTTGAAGATTATTCACATTGATGACAATTAAACTAATCTGTAAATATACTATGAAATGTGCACCGGTCCTATCACTTCCATCTCTGACTATAATTTATCAGTTTATTTTTATAGCTTATTATTATTTTTGAAAATGATTTATTTTGTACAATGTAAACAATCTGTAAATATACAAAAACTCCACTACGAAATGTGCGCCGATCCGTCACTTCCATCACTCGTAATAATTACTTAGGCTTATTATTGTTGTTGAAGTTTATTTACATTGCTATTAAGTTGGTAAATTTATTTTATTTTTTCAAATATGAAAGTTGCGTCGATCCTATTACTTGAATTTTTTGTAATAATTTAAACATAAATTGATTAAACTAATTATTATTGTAAAAGTGTTTACATTGATGATAAGTTAAACGAGACCATAAATACACAAACATTTTTAAATGAAATGTAGTCTAATCCTATAACTTGAATCTGTCGTCATAACTTTAACTAAAAATTAATATGTTATTAATATTTACGTCGCTAATAAGTTCAACAAATATATAGATATACAAACTCTCTACTAAGATTTGTGCATGTGTTCTTTCACTTGTCATTCTCGTCATTTACTTTCGAAATGTATACAAGTCTTTAAATATACTAAGTCTATACCATAAAATGGCCAACAACCCGTCTATTAGCAACTTTCGAAATGAATTATTGGTAATATATTTGTTTCACCTATTCTTAACTATCAACTAGGATTCAAATTTCAAATTACTTGTAAGTGACATAATCGTTATCTCTTAATTACCCTAGAAGCGATTATGATCACAATTTAAGTACACTAATTTTGAAAGTTTGAATCAATCATACCACATTTTTTTTATATTACTATATTACAGATAAGTGGACATTTATGATGTGAAAACATTTTATAGGTATACTGTCTCCCTCTCTCTCCCTGCCTCTTTTTTTCTCTATTTCTCTCTCTCCTTTTTCTCTCTAAGTATCTCCCCCCCCCCCCCCCGATTCCTCTCTCTCTCTCTCTCTCTCTCTCTCTCTCTCTCTCTCTCTCTCTCTCTCTCTCTCTCTCTCTCTCTCTCTCTCTCTCTCTCTCTCTCATCTCTCTCTCGAATCTCTCAGTAACTAAAAACGCTAGCGTTTTATCCGCTACCTTTAATATTGAAATTACGAGTCTAGGTATAATTGATGATAAATAGGTATTCGAAAGGCTATAAGTCATTAGCAAACAGTATTTCACTCGAATCTGGCATTAAATAGAAAAGTTGTCGTTTTACCCGCCATCTTTAATATTGAAATTGTGAGTTGCAGCCTAATTTATGATATATTGAAACTTGCTTTTTCAGAATCATTTAGAACCCTAGTTTTATTCGTGTCTCTCAATAAATATAAAAGTTTGAAATTTAGCGGCCATCTTAAAATTGCGTATCTTCCTAATTGATGATAGATTTGTATCCACCACTCAATAAATAACTCAAAAAATCAACTTCATTTATTTTATTTTGCGATATAGTACAATTCATATTTATTAGTTTGGCAACACTATAGAGTATAGAGTAAAGTTTTATACACTTCCGTAAACTGAAAACATGGCTAATTTATTCACGACATGCCTTTAGAGCGACCGTTGCTCTATTGGTCCATGTAGCCCTAAAGGCTTATACATATATACACATATAGAACGTAAGTGATCCTATTTGTATAATAAAATGCAAAATGATCAATTGTCAATAGATATAGAAAGTCTCAGTAGTTAAAATCCTTATCTTCTCTAAATACTTTTGTCATGGGATTATTTAAATAAAGAACTCTAACTTTAACTTCTGGGACACTCTTTGTCGTGTACTAAAAATTGTAACCCTTTCAAATTAGTATTGCATTTATTTAATAAAAACAAATCCAAATACCCAAATTGCTAATCGCTAGGACCACTTTATGAAACATTTCGGTAAAAAGTTATATACATATCATTCAATGTATTAAAAGCAGAAGTTCATAACAGGTTCTTACTTTAAAACAACTAAGATTAATTTTTAGTTTTTAAAATATATTTTTTGTTTGATTTAAAATTCAGTAATAGTTCACATTATTCGTTATGAAAAACATAAGAAATTAACAAAGTAACATCCAATAACAAACCAGAAAACAATTTTGAACTACTACAACTTAACTCTCTAATTCTGTTTTATATCTTCTTCTATTTCCAACTATTAAAAAACACTGCTTTTTAAATGCAAAAATTAAATTATTTACTCTCATTTTTTACATAATACTGCCTAAAACTTTTGTATTCTGAATTGTGTAAAAAAATTCCATTAGGCCCCTAATTCAGAATCAAAAAATGCTAAAATGGTAGCTTCTGATATGATTTTATTACTTTTTAATAATATCAACTTGTATAACGTAAAGATAAATGGAAAAAGATAATGAACATTTTCTAAAACAGTTCAAATTAAAAATTTATAATCAATATCACAAATAGTTTATACCATTAAACGTCCTTGCTCATATTTATTTTAACAATTTCAGACATATTTTCCTAATAGTTAGAATAAATTAAACGACTTACTTAAATAAAATAGATTTCCTTCCATTTCTTTTATCTAGACAAAATAGTTATTCAATTCAAAAATAACTTTACTTTGGTTCTTTACTAATTTTAGCAGAGAAAAGATATATTTCTCAAATTCTTAATGATAACAGAATTTTAACATTTACATTTGTGCAGCCTTATAGAAATGACGATTTAAAATTTTTTTTTCTTTCTGTTTTTGTTTTTGATTATCATCCAAATGCTAACAATGATGATAAAATATGGTAGGCCATAGTAGTATGTATTATCGTTAGTTGTTTAATGAGATTTCATTGCATATATTGTTCATACATTTTTCATCAAATAGACATTGTTGATCGCGTAAAAAAAAAGAATGCATTTTTAATCTAATCATATTGATGGTTGTAAAAAGAACCAATATCACTTTAGTCATTGTCGGTTTATTTCCATAATTGTTGTTATAGATAATGGGAATAATGCATGTTTAACGCATCTTTCAATCTCATGATAATTCCGAAACCTAACAAATATTTATTTTTTGAAATATATTTTCTAATTTTATTCCTCTCATGAATATCATGGAATCGCGCCTAAATAAATTTTGCCTTTAACAAAAAAAAAAATCTTTACGTAACATTTTATTATGAAATCATCATCCTAAGTTATTTACCCATCAAAAAACTAGATTTAAAAATTCTGTTATTTCATTTTTTATTTTTTAGAAAAAATATTTATTTTATGCACAATATAATTAAAAAAATAATAATAATGTCTAGTAATTTGTGGCAACCAAGGTCTAGTATTATCACGAAATCAATTCAAAAATCTCTTTTTATATAAATATCAAGTAATAAAATTGTGTTTATTACTTTTGAGACACAATTTCGTTACTCGTTTACTTCCAGCATTACCAAAAAATTACTAAATAAATATAATTGTGAGAAAATCTTTTTTAACATAAGTAACTTTGGAATTTTTGCCAAAAGAATCGGTTGCAAAGCGTATTTTTCTATTGTCTAAAGTGTCAAAATAATAGTTAAAGTTGAACTCCATCCGAAATATTTTGTATACTCATGCGTCACTAAAGTCTCCTCAACTTGGTTCTAGGGGCCAAACGATCATCCGGATATCATCTTAATTTTTACTCATTACTATATTGAATGAAAAACTTTTCTCTGTGGAGGCAAGCTATTTTTGTACATTTAGGAGGCATTATTAAAAAAAATCATGCAATATAGAAGGTTTAAAAATCTTCATCTTTTTTACAACTTTTAATTTTTAAAGTTGTATAGAACATTACTTTTACACGGGGAAACATTTGAAGCAATTAAAAACTAAAATGTTTCATAAAATCAGACTTATATCGTTACAGGTTATAACACTTGAAACAAAAAAATTAATAAACATAAAAGAATCACTTTGTACATAGTTTTCAGAAATTTATTATTACTGTAGTAAATATGTATGAATAGTTTACGCAAAAAAAAAGAGAAAAAAGTAGAATGTCATTGGACTGGTCTAAATTCATATGCGCATACGTTTAGAGATGTACACAAATTACTGTTATAAAGTACTTACACAACTAAAGTAACAAATGACACAACAAAAGAAAACAGGAATATTAATTATAAAAATATAAGAACAATAAATAACAGGTAAAAGAGAATATAAATGATAAATACTTTATAAAATATAAATATAGAAGTAGTTGCAACAAGACTATAATATCGTAATGACAAAACACTATAGTTTAATCAAGAAATCAGCTGTTTTATTTCATGTTGCAAAATTTATGAAGTATCTGTTTAAAATTTTAAAAAAACATAAAGCAAAAGCAAACAAAAGCAAAATTTATCAGGTTTTTATTTATAACAAATAGTTGTTAAAAATCCGATTATTACCGTACTACGTAACTGCCCTTTTTCCGATATCGCCAATTATGATACAAATCCATAAGTAGGTATAACTGTAGGACAACCGACAGCTGCTGCCGGATCAAATGTTAATGGAGTTTTCTCCCCTTATAAGCGGGAATAAAGAAAATAGCTTATCATAGTTTACGTCATTTCAATAACATAACAAATTAATTTAAACTTCGAAAAAATTATGCATTTTGTATTATTATGTGCTTTACATTGTCCAATTATAAATCTACACCAAAAATACAATGTTCTCATAATAATCTAATATAATAATCCAATAGTGATAAAATTAAAATATATTTGAGGATGAGACATTTTAAAATGTGAATTAAATACCAATAAGGCAATTGTAGAAGAACCCTACTTAGCACATAAAGAGCAGGAAGTCACACTTCCTGTAACGATCATCAGACTCCATCACTGTGTATATTCTAATTCGTACTCACTGTAAGAAACGAGGAAGCGACTTTGGTTATGTGTATGGTACCATGTCTAAAGTAGGAAACGAGTATGCCGTGTTTGAAACGATGACAACGCTGCCTGCAAATAGAAATCCTAATCTAATGTGTATAATTGTGAATGTGAAAAACCCGTAAAACGAGGAAGTATGAAATAAATATATATTCTTGCTCCTTAGACATGTAGAAGTTACATAGAAGTGAAAAAACAGGGGATTGCGTTCCGAGCAATCCTCGCTTTGCAGCGCTTCCTCGGAAGATACAGTGCGTACGTGAAAACTTGCTCGTTTCAGACACTGTACACACACATACACACACCGAGCCAAGGTCAACTAGCTTGGACAGGAAAAATCAAACTTTCCGGTTTTAACATGAATAAAGTATATTTAAACACATGTTAAAATTGTCAGATAAATAATTAAAAAGTTATAGCTATAATAAAAAGAAATAAAACGCAAAAGTTTTCTAAAATAAATGTAATCAAAAATCTAATAATAACAATAAATGATCCTAAGACAGATTTAATAAATAAGACTCAAAACCAAAATTCAATTAAAAACAATAAAGTAATAAAACAATTAAAAATCAAACATGCAAAAAGTGCCATAACTTGTGAACCAATGCAGCAAGGAAGGAGAGGGGAGCAGTTTTGGGACTTTTGACATAAAACGAACAACATCCAAAAAGAAAAATTCAAAATTTTCGAAAAACTCAAAAAGTAAATCGGAAAAAACCACGAGATCTTCAAGTCATCATAAGAAGAGAAGTAAAGGTCGTATCGTTTCGAATGAAGTTGGAAAACAATCAGGAAGAAAGGGGCTTCAAAATGAGACCATCAAAAAGAAGATCGAACGAAGTGAACGAGAGTTATGAAGAATTGAAGAAATCAACAGCTAAAATCCAAGATTTGCAAGAACGGACAGGGGTTTCAAGGTCGCGCGCATAACGTCACTCGTTACATGGAAGGGGAGAATTGCCAACCCGAGCACAAATTAACAACGAACAATTAAACTAAAATTAATTAAAATAATAGAAAAAATTCATCTAAAGCAGTGAAGATGACAACATAATGGAAGGATAAGTCAAAAGGAGTTTGATAATAATTAAACTAACATGAAGAAACTTAAATAAATCACTAAAGAAAAGTAGAACAAAAATAGAAGAAGTTGGCTATCCTGTATAGTTCAAATTTCGACGAGTTGACTTCCAGAAGATCAATTCACCAGTCTCGTACCAGCTTCAAGAAGGATCACACGCTTTTAAATAAGTCTGAAGAGGAATCGTCGATATATAAATTTGTCAGTGTTCAGTACTTCTCTGGGTTAAGAATGATATCCAACAGCAGGGTCGGCCTTTGTTGAAGACAGCACTACATCCGAAAGCAGTTTATAGAAGAGATCTTGACTACGGACTCCGTCAAATATCTAACCAATATTTGTCGTCATCGCAGAAGAAAGGAGATTCAGCAGGAGAAGGACTTCTCTGGAGATTCTAGGAAAGGAGACAGCTCTAGACAAGATCTTCAGGATCCACAAACATCCTCAAAATAAGGACGAGCGGACTTGTGCAATTCACACAAACAAGGTACTGCATAAATCAAGCTTTTTTAATAAATAAAAAAAAATTAATAAACTTGAGGAAAAAGTCCTAAATTCAAACGTTAAAAAAATTCAATAATATAATATTAAACAAAGTATCGAGTCAGAGATAAAAGTAAATTAAAGTCAATTTTCAATTAAACAAAGTTGAAATTAACCAATAAGAGTCAATTAGAATCAATTTTTCAATCAAATAAAGACAAGTAACAGATTGGAACGAAAAAGTAAAGGGTTTAGATAAATAAAATTGTTAGAATAAGAATATATATTGTTTAGGTTAAGTGTTGTTAGATTTAAATATAATAAGTATTTTTCAAGTTGTCTGGAGAGGAACTGTTAAATTTAAAATAGAAGAAAAAGGCGACAAAAGTTTGTTGTAAGAGATTTATTAACTAAATCAAGTAGTTTTCTGATATTAATTTAAATTGTGCCTAACTGAATAAATTTGTTAAATTGCTGTTTTGTATTTTTGATTGTAACTATCCTTCACAAATAATTGTTTCAATTCAAAATAAATTTAAAAAGAAGAAGTAAGTGCTCACAAATAGTAATTTTAAAGAAAGAGAGCAAATTTTGATTTGATGAGTTAAGTAAGCTCCAAAGGGCACACCTTTGAGAGAGAGTCTTAAATTAAAAGAAGGTAAGATAGAATAAGAAGTGAAATTTATATATGTTTTAAATTTTAATATATTAGCATAAGTTTGAAAGAAAATAGTGTTTGATCTTGTGTTTAACATAAATTAAGAGCCTTATTAGGGACTTAGAAGGGTAGGCAACGAAGAAGCATTTTCTACCTTAAAAAGAATCTAAAGTCGCGGTAAGGTCTTGCAGAGCATTTACAGTCCCCGCGTGAACAAAGTAAATATCCCGGGGGTGCGTTGCAACACACACACACTAATCAATTTTTATTTTTATTTTCTACCACCATACCATTGGAAAAATCTTTGTTAGAATCTATTCTAGAATTTTCTTCAAAATTTACTGTCTCAATATCTAAGTCCTATTTATCACTTTAAGTAATAATTTTCAGTTTGCACATATCTCGCCATAAGCAGATGTGCATAAAATTCCAGTTATTCAATTACAAAACATAATTTTTTAATTTTTCAGGAGCTTGTTGTTGATTTATTGGTATTCAAAATAGGAATTTAAGACCTTTCCATCGTCCCATCTTTCAGTGACGTACTAAGACCTAGCCACAATTGTACCTATAGATAATCTCTCTTAAGATGTTCTTAAGTTGTATCTGCTATATATGGCAAAGAAAATAATTCTAGTCTACATTGGGTTGCAGCTTTAAATATCAATACTTATGTAAATCAATCTTTTAGATGCTTCATACAATGCAAGAACATATCTTACTTCAGCTTTAAATATAGGCAATGTAGTCTGATCCTGTTTTTTAATGACTTTTGCAGCTTCCTCAAAACGTCCACTGGTGTATATATTTTCTAAATATATACAAGTAAAAATATTGTTGAAAAATTGATTTTTTTTTAAGTTTTTTGGTCTAATAAAGAAAAGAGATCAATTTTAAATTATAGAATTTCATCTAAATAATACTTTTAATCAAATGCAACAGGTTATATCAAAACTGGTGCATTTTAAACAGGTTCCAAAGTAAAGCAGTTTTTAATATTGATTGCAATGAACTAATAAAGTAATTTGTCATTCTTTTTTAAATACAATTTATTAATGGTGATAACAATTTTTTGTCTAGAACCTACATTGTTTATAAGAAAAAATTATACAGACCAAACCTGTTAAATTGTACTATTCCGAGTTGAACGTAATAGATTTTAAAAACATAAAAATTCACTTTCAAATGTTTTGGACAGGCCTGTTTATTGCATATCTGCACACCCAGTCCCCAAAGTGATAAATTATTTTGCCAACTCCAGAAAGAAATAGAAATCTTTATAGGAACAAATTGCTTCATGAACTTTTCTATGCATAGATTCGTAATGTATTTGTATTATATATTGTGACTTTCAAGTATATTTCCTCAATTCTAATTATGTAAGGAAATGTATAGTTGAAATTCTTGTACTAAAATGGCACATACTAATATGTCTGTCCTGAGAAATGATTATTAATGTGTGACTCGATACAATGAGTTATTAATTAATTGTTACTAAAACAATGAGATTAAACAATGGAATTACACACTAATTTAACTAGTCCACACATGGTTAAAACTGAAGTGAGAAAGAATTTTAATTCATAATGAAGGCATTTTTAATTAGTTTTTCTCATTCAACGATTAAGTTTAGATAAAAATATTACATAAAAGAATTTCTACTTTTACATGAAAGTACAACTAATTTTTTAAACACGTTTTGTCCATATTCTTTTAACCCGATTATAGTATTCAATTGACACTGTGCCACTGTGTACAGCACATATACCCTTTCATATAATACTTTTCCCCTCACAGACTATTCTCTTATAGTGAGGTATGGTAACCCTAAGGTATCCTAGCTGGATCTACATTTCTTTATGTAGCATGGGTTTAGACCCTCTCTTTCATATTTCTTATCAAATCCTCTTGTTCTCTTCCAACTCTGACAATACTAGAGTATTTGAAGGCTATGGATCTCTATTTTATGCTCTTTTCCTCAATCTTTTTCTTTTTCAAGGTGATGATGAAGGCAAGGTTGTTTTTCTTTAAACCTCTTCCACTTTTATAACTTGTTCCATACACTTCTGTGTTGAACTCTTCTACATAACTACCAACATGTTATACATGTATGTAAAGAGGATGTTTTGAGAAGTTGATGTATAATTTATTTTGTTTTAATTTTTTTAAATCATTTGTGGCAAAGTAGGATTTATACAGAAGCCGAAATAATAGAAAAAGGAAATTAAAATAATTTTAACAGATTCCCAAAACCTTGACATGCAGTTTGTGAGCGGTAATCATGTGGTGGACAGAAAAGTGGAAGAGACACTAGAGGAAGATGGAGCATCAGTCCCCTCCTGGTGCTGCTAGGGGTTGGTTGCTCGCAACAGTCATGGGTTTTCTCTTTCAAAATTTATAAAGATAAGTTAAATCATTTTTGTAATTTTGTTATAGTAACGTCTTTTTAATAAAAAGTAATACTCTGATTTAAACTGCGATTTTTTTTTTTTACTTTCTGCCTAAAATCAAGATCGCTGGTCCATTCTGACAAATTTTCTTTCAACATGATCACTCAATCTGCCAGTTGGGATCCATCTAGAGGGGTTTTTGGCTGCAAACAGCAGGGGTCACAAAATGGTGTCAGAAGTGGCCCTACAGTCGAGAGCATGCATGCCGAGGTAAGTGAATAAATTTAAGAAGATAAGTATGATCTAATTTTCCAAATTTTTTTCTCTATTTTAAACCAAAAATTTTTAACTTTATAGGAAAATGAATAAAAATTAAAGTAATAAATTATAATATAAATGAGAAAAAATAAAAGAATGGATAATACTTTTTTGTTTAATATAGAAAAATATTCATATTTAATGTATATAGTTCAAAAGTGCAACTATTTATAATGATGCCTTTATTTTAAAGAGCAGTCTGGGAAAAGATATGCTCAAGAAAACAATTCCTGAACACTGGACAAATTCTCAACGAATAAAAGCATTTTTTATGAACTTACAAAAAAAAAAAGGATTATTGTTAATAATAATAAATATTTGTGTGGAAAATTATGGATAAATTGTTCGAAGAATGTAATTGATTATATAAATAAGTGAATAACAGGTTAAGAGAAGTTAAGTAAAGATTAAAATAATGTTTAAAAGTGCATAAAAAGTTGATGGGGAAGAGTATTGGATACAAGAAGCTTTCCCTTTTATTAAATAAATTAAGGGGTGTAACTTTGTTAAACACAACCTTAAACACACATCTATGAGACCTAGAAAGTCGTGAAACTGACTCTATTAGGGTAACTAACAAGACATTAAATCCTTCGATCTCCAAGTATCTACACTTGGAATTGATATCAGAGTTGCCGTCATTTAGGGGGGAAAATAAAAAGAATTAATAAGGGAATTTTTAGATACAATAAAAGATGCAGCATGCGTCAGCAAATGGACTTATGATACAACAATCAGAATAGCAACAAAAAAATATTACAAGGGATAGCTAGAAGTTTCGTCAACATAGTGAAACTTATAAAACTACAAATAATTTTGACGAATTTAGAGCTGCGCTAGAACAACGATTTACTGAGAAACTACATAATAATTTTTTTTTTTTAACAACTGAGCAATGCAAGGCAAATATTAAATGAATCAATAGAAGATTTTGCGGATAGGATGTCACGGTCGAATGGAAAACACAATAAAAAGCCTATGCGGAGGTTAATGTTGTATTGAGACAAGAGGGTGATAGATGAGCTAAATATGCTTTTACGAGGGGGCTATTAGGAAAGTTAGGCTACCTTACTAAATTAAGATTCCCGCCAACCTTTAATAAAGCTTTAACAGCAATAAATATAGAATGTCTGAATAGGGTGTTAAAGCCCCCAATGTTAGGGCATAGTGATCAGATTCAATGCAGGAAATGCAGGGAAAAAGGTCATTTAGTAAGGGAGTGTAGGTCAAACAGACCACTATACTCGGAAAATGTGCATAACGGCTACTTCCACCCTCGACAGATTTATGGACACCCATTCACAAAATATGGCTTACAACAAGCGGCAATGCACTACATACCCACAGAATTTACACACACCCCAACCCAACATATAACAAAGGAAACAATTATTACAGGGGAACATTTAGTCAGAGAGGATCACCATTTGGGAAGGAACAAAAGCCACAAGGTAACTGAGGAATACAGCAAATGTATAGGCCATCAATGGATAAAAGAAAATGTAATAATAATAAATGAGACAAAAATTGACATGATAGGGTTCAATCACATAAATAAATATAATAATATCACTAATATTGTTTACACTGATGACAGACGGTACTTGATAGAATTCCATTTTAACAAATAAAACACAATTTTTCTTTTGTAAAATTCTATAATTTATTTGGTCTAGCCGACCATGGTTTCGCCAGTTACGGCATTGTCGAGGCTCTTACAAGACTAAATACAATACACGCCATAACTTTGTGCTTTGTTTGTTAACAGGAATTTCCTGCCTTTCTCAACCTTTTATAATAGTTATGGCGTGTATTGTATTTAGTCTTGTAAGAGCCTCGTCAATGCCGTAACTGGCGAAACCATGGTCGGCTAGACCAAATAAATTATAGAATTTTACAAAAGAAAAATTGTGTTTTATTTGTTTTTATATCACTAATAATAAACAAAAATTAAATTCAGTAGCACAAATTAAAAATTTCAACCAGAAGCAGTAAATTCTAAATAAACTAACATCTGGTTAAAGATAAATAATCAAAGAAAGAAAGAAATAAATTAAAATAAAAATTGAATTGTAGTGAAAAAAAATGTTAGATGTAAAATATTTCGAGTTATTATTTCAAAAAGCAAAAAATCGGAAAGTAACGGAGAGAAGAATTTCACAGAAATGGTAATGTAAACCATAAAATTTTTTTTGAATTTTTTCAACTATTACTACAGATTTGTAATATATTTGTGGATAAAAGTTGCTAAAAAGAAAAATCAATTTATAAAATTAATTGTCATTAGACATGGGTCATTTTTACGTAAAAAGTGAATATTTGCTAACTATGTAGCGTTATTCAGTAATCATAACAAATCAATAAAAAAATCTGCACTAAATTATCAACCATCCACCCCTCGCCCAGTCCATCTACCTGTCCCAGATAGATGGCGCGGCACAACGGCAGGTACGGCAAACTATCGCCCGATATATCTCTGTCCTCTTCCATTACCGGATGAAGTCCAATCTAACATACCGTTATGTTATTCACTTCAGTTCAACCGTTTAGAATATGTAGTCGCTCTAAATTTAACTGGACTTCTTTTGCACAATGCTCTGCAATCTTCGTTCTAATCATTTGCTAAATTATATTTAACATCTTGTTACGATGCAATAAGTTTTTCTAAGAATGTCAGTGTTTTAGAGGTGTACAGTTGATGTGTCAGTGAGTTTCGTTTTTATAAAATACGGCGTATGCTTCCATTCAAAATTTCTCTGCACTCCACTACCAGTCCAGGTACCTTATTTCTCAGATTTTGCTATACTATAAGATTTGTTAATATTTTAAGCTTTGTTTATTGAAATATGTGTTTGATGTTTTATTTTAGTATTCAAAATTTTTACTGAAATTTAATAACTTATAAAAGCATTTCCTTTCTTTAAAAGATAATTTACAGAAGCTGAATGTAAACCTTAAACAGTCAAACTTTGAGTATTGAGCAGTCATGTTAAATCTTGAACAGTTAAAATATTAAATATTTGATCATATAAAAAAAAAAAACTAGCAAAAGGTTTTTCTGAAGCAGAGTTTTTGTATTTAGAAAATTTCTGACTCTTGTTATAAGTCTTTGTTTCAAACAGAAATCAAGATATCCATATACTATTAATATTAACAACTAAAAGGACTTAATTATAATCTTTTCTAGATATCTGTAATCACGATAATTTTCTTGATTTTGATGAAGTAACAAAGCATTTTGTATGTGAGAAAACTAGTACATGTATAAAATTGCATAAATCTCTATTAGACCTGTGTTTCTTTCCTACAGCAAATGCTGGTCCAAGCTTGGTGGATTTTTTGTATTCTGGATTTTGCAAGTCAATGCAGCAAAGATAGGATGCCTGTTTAAAAGACTCTACTTAACTGTTTGAGACATGTTTATAACAAAAAACGTTAAAACGTCGTTGTGTGCACTATAAAATGATTTTCATCTGAAATACTGACTTTTGTGAAACTGTTTATATATATTTTGTTTTGCAACTGAACTCTGTTTAACAATATGTCCTTTACTGTCTATATGTGATAATGTGTAATTATTTATAATATAATATATATTTTGGGTGGTGCTGCATGCAAACTTTTGGTCCTAACAGCCCCAAAGGGGTTATTTCAAAATTAATAAAACAAAATTGACGTCAATCTTTAAAAGAATTTCTTTATCTAACAATTTCAATATTTAAAAAATTTCACTTTAAAAAAAAAAAATTTCAATATTTAAAAATTTCAGTATTTAAAAATTTCACTATTTAAAAATTTCCTTATATTATAAACAAATTTCTTTTTTTTAATATATATATGTTGGCCAACCTAGAATGTAAGAAATTTAATAGACAAAATTATGATATTTTATAAGTAATTTAATGATGAAAACTTGTTAGAATTAATATACCTTTTGAACTAAAATTTTAATTTTGATTATAGAATCTTTTTTTATTGTTAAATTCTTTTATAACAGTTTGTATAAAAAGGGGGGATAAATGTCAAAGTTTAATTGTTAATTTTTTTTTACTAACTAAGGGCATGTAAACTTTTTTTTAAGAAGATTCAATTTATAATCTTATTCATGGATAAGCTTTTGGTAATGTCAAGTAATCTTAAGCTGGTATTTACCTAATTGTAAATGGTAAAATCTGGTCCGTCGAAATTTCCGTTCCAATTTAATAAATTTTGGCTTTGTTAATTATATAATTTGTCTTTGTCTTTTTTTTATTAAACATTGTTACCAGTTGGTTCCAACTTTTGATAATTTAAGTCGCCTGGTAACAACTATTTTCAAAAATTCACAAAAAATATAATTATTATTCAAAACCCAAGCTTTTATTACCTATGTTCTCACAAAGAGACATAGATTTTATGTGTGTAATGCAAAAACTTTTAGATGGAAACATTTTGGAGTTATTATGTACGGAATCAACAAATTTACCCTGTAACCGAGGCAAAATTCCACAGAAATAGGTATTGTTAGATTATTTTGTATGCTTGATTTATTTGTTTGGTTGAATTTAATCGTGTGAGTCAATTTTATTAAATCAGGTGCTTTCACCATGTAAGACAATGTTATAAGTTTCTGGGGGTTTCTCCTTAGACTCTACTATTGATTCAAATTTCGCTTGGCTGTGGGCTGACTCTAAAAAATTGAAACTGGATAGGAAAAAAATACAGATTTTGATTTAGAACAAGTTTAATAAAATCGAAAATGTTCATGAATACCCTTTCACATGAAATCTCTATAATCTACTTGGAAATAAAACATTAAACTTTTAGATTCGAGTTGGCCATTCCTCGAATTTATTAAAATTTATTGAACAAATTAACTGAACAAATTTATTGAACATATTCTAGACTGCCAATAACAAATTTCTATCACCATAATATTACATCTAAATAAAGCCTTAACAAATGTACAATATTATCATTATCATTATTTATTTACTTGAATTGTACAAAATTGTCCCTCTTCCCTTTTTGTTTTAATGAGTTTATATTTTAACCTTATAAAGTAATGAAATAAAACCCAGTATATGACTTCGTTTGATAATATTGTATTAACCAATTGAGATCTGATTTACATTAATAAAAGTTTAAGATTACTTACATTACACTCCACCCTTTCTTCACACTTTCACTAAACACTTTATTTTGATTTTATTTATTTCAAATTTTCACAACACTTCACTGGTGTAGATTTAGTTGATATTATTTTGTTATTTTATTATAGCAGGTTAAATACGGACTGAGTTTCTTATTGAATTTCTTTACTTGTTCCCCCTCTGAAGATTTATTTTTTACTACCTATTTTTCACGCGTTGTTCTCCCCTCTTCTTTTTTTTGAATCCCTCGTGTTTCTTTCTCATTGGTTAATTTTGAATTTTTGTCGTTCTCATTGATTTTCCTAATTTGCAATCTTTCACACGTAGAACACTTGTTCAATGCTTAATTTGCTATTTGTAAAGTTCACTGCCTCTGCTTCTGTTAGGTGAAATTCGAGATGCCTTGCGCGTGTTGTCTCACATCCTGTTTCTGTATTTAAGTTGGTGTTTCGAATTAATTATATTTTTAATAAATTATATATAATAAATTTATAATAAATGTTGTAATATTGGTGTTCACCAATTTCTCTATTACAGTATATAAACCATATAAAAAAAATTTTTGAATTTTTTCGAAATATACAAAAGTTTTGCAATATAGTTGTGAATAAATGTTGGTAAAAGTCTAAATCAATTTATACAATTTTTATAAGGAAATATCTATGTTTATATAAAAAGTGGTAAGACAAGGTTAGGTCATTTTCCTGGATGCCATTATTTATATTTTGAATAAAAGTACAACACTTGATAGGCCTAGAAAAAACTACCGATAATATGATAAATCACTCCGAAAACACACTCTACGAACAATAACACGTTTATTACAACTTGTATATACAACTTATAAATAAATAATTTGATAAAAATCTAACTTCACAATACAAGTTGAGGTTAGGCTAGGCTAGGCCTGGGGAAAAAACCAATAATGTGAAATATCACTCTAATAAATACACTCTACAAACATTGACACATTTATTATAAGTTGTATATACATTTATATATTATGTATATACATATTATAATAAATAAATGGCTTCTTGAAACTATAAATTCACAATCACATGGAGGCTAGACTAGGCCTGCAAAATACGTCGATAATATGAATTATCACACAAATAAATACACTCTACAAACATTGACACATTTATTTTGTTGTATAAACAAATTAAAATTAAAAAATCGCTTCATGAAACTATAACTTCACTAAATACGAATAAAAACACAAGAGGTGTTACATTTACAACTTTCCACATCAGCAAAAAGGTTGCAATCGAAAAACAAAATTTCTCTCGTTTTCTAACGTCTCACGGCCTTTGTATTTTTTCTTCTACAGATGTATTTCATATACAAGGTTAAACATTGAAACCTCCTCTTTACAGTTATACCAAAAACGACAAAACTGTATAAAAATTAAGATCGGATTCTTCAAGACTGTCTAGACAATGAATACTGCAAACCGGTCAGAAAATTCAGAGGATCATTTCGAAGAATGGATATAACTCATAACCTATATAACTAAGGATAATTTTGACTTAATAGTTCGAAAGAGAAAGAAAAATACTATATAATATTGTCAACTTGTAACATTTGGACAAGTTTTACAATTTCGTAAAATTATATGAACATAGATATGAGATTTGCTAAGTAAACCTCGACTTGGACAAACAGCGACGTCTTAGCGATTTCAATGCCTACTTCAATCAAATACTGATTTTCAACTGTTGATGACAACACATTTTCTGAACTTGGTTATAAAACATTGAAACATTACCTTTACAATGGTATAATATACATTTTGATAAAATAATATCTACTAGGATAAAAGTTGAATTGAAAAAAATGTAATTTTTAGCGTGTAAAATAGCGTTAAAATTCTTGATTTTGTTTAATTTTTATATAACAAAAACTATAACACGTAGAAGCATTTGAAAACCACAGATCGAAAGAGAAAGATGCAATCTATCGAACAGTGTTATGTTCGATCTGTTTGACAGAAATGTCGAATTGGGAATATTAGACAAACATGGCGTTAGTTTTGTTTACAACTTGTCAGCTCAAATCTTTGACGTTATGTATCAAATATATGCAAACTTTAGCATTTTTTGGAATATTATTTATAACATTTTGTGGTATTTTTTTGCATGAATATGCATCTATGGAACATTAGCTTTTCAACAGTATTTTATTTATTGCGATAGGACGATTCTTAATGGGCGAAATGTTGAATTGCAAAATACGTGTTTTAGAGTCGATGAACTAAACCATGCGTCAACACACGACCCGAACTCGCGTCGAGTGACGGTTCTAGGGTTAATAAATAATTTGAGAAAAATGTTTGAAACTAATAAACATGCATTTTTTTAATAGATAGCATTTTTTAATTTGAGCGTTTTTTTAAAGGTATTTTCTAAACTCATGTCAATATATTTTTGTTTTATACCCTAAGCAGGAGGACAAGAGATCTAATTCTCCGAATTCAAAATGAGTCAGACGTTTTCTTCAAGACTCACTACCCCAAGGCATCCAACATAGCCATTAGGAAATTAAGAACAAATATTAGAACAAATTTGATCAAAATCAATATAGCCATGATTGAGGAGAAATCCTTCTTTTTTTTGTACCACTAAATTACAAGTTATTATAAAAAGTGAGTATGTCTAGAAGTATAATACTCCAAAAATCAGTAAATAAATACAAGTATATGGGGAAAAAAAAACAGAGAGACAGATGGTATTAAAATTTTTTTAAGGTAAGGTTTATTAAAGTTGAAAAAAAATTGTGTTAACCCTTAGAGCAGAGGTTCCCAAACTTTTTTGACCCACGGCTCCCTTTGAGTACAGACATGGCTTGGCGGCGCACCTAGTATAATTTACTTGTTTTGCATTGCATTATAAAACAATAATTAAATTTTTAGTTTATATTCTTAATAGTTATTTGTTAATATACTTTACATAACATTGTAAATAAGATTGTTACTATTTTTTTCAGGGCCGGCCCGAGCTATACGCTAACTACGCGGCCGCGTGTGGCGCCGTGATGCGGGGGGCGCTGAACTAGGCATATAAAGTTTAAATCAACCAACAACGCACAATCTATATCTGGCATAAAATTTCCGCTTATTTGTCGTTTTGTCAGTTACAGTTGCCAAGCAATTCAACGAAATAATATTAAAAAAGACTGAAGTAATTGGCCTATTACTAAATCAACTCATATAATCTATTACTGATTAATCTATCTAATCTATCTATCTATACTTTTAAAGTAGTATTAAGAGAATATCTGTCAATCTGTGTTTGTGCTAATAGTAGTGAACTTGCGAATTATTTAGGGCTGTGGGCGGCAGTAGCCGCCGGAAGTTAGACCGAGCTCATCGTTCAACTTACACCTTACACCCCTTGACCCCTTTCACGAGTCAGAAATTGATACTGTTTCAATCACAACTACGAAATAAATGTTTACACATTTTAAAACATGTGAAATATTCAGCCACACCACTGAGACTGAGTTTCGTATAGATTTTGCAATCGAAACTTTGAGTGCTTTGAAAATTAATTTTGATACTCGTTTCTCGGACTTTGATGCCATTGCGAATCAAATTAAGATTTTTCAGAATCCTTTTGATACTGACATTGAAACCCAAGCCCCGGAACTTCAAATGGAAATGATTGATCTACAGTGCAGTGATATAATTAAGAACAAATATCAAAACTCATCTTTGTTGGAATTTTATAAGAGTCTTCCACTGACACAATTTGATAATTTTCATAAATTTGCTCGTGGGCTGTTTTCTGTTTTTGGTACTACTTATTTGTGTGAGAAGACCTTCTCCAAAATGAAGTACACAAAAAAATGTTTACAGATCTAAATTAACTGATGAGCATCTTAAATCTCTTTTAATAATTGGTACAAGTAAAATTAGTCCACAACTACAAACTATTGTCAGTGGAAAATCTCAATTACATAAATCTCATTAGTATTTCATATGTCATTATGCTTGTTATAAGTTATGTTATATTTAAAATGTATAAAATGTTAGTTGAATTCATTTCAATAATTTGTTAGTTATTATATACTGAAGTTAAATTTTCTGCATATTATACATGTCTTTACTCGTTACAATTCTGTGTTTCTTTATCCAACTTATCACAAAAACAATAACAATAAGCATACAACAATATTATGAGTAGTTAGCCCATGACCATATCAATGTAGATGTCATATTAATAATTATTCAACATAAAATTAGAATACTTCAGTAAACTAAATTTAATTTGCTATAAAAAATATGTTCTCTAAAAGGAGTTTTCAAGTATGCTAGCTCTCTGCGGGCCGGACAAAATCTGTCCGCGGGCCGGATGTGGCCCTCGGGCCGTATTTTGGAGACCCCTGCTCTATTATATTAGACTGTACTCCCGATATTAGCCACACAGAACAAATGACGTTTGTGGTAAGATTTGTGAAAACTGTAGAAAGTGAAGAAGTCTCAATAAGGGAGCATTTCTTAGGATTTCTTCCTGTTACCAATTCTTCAGGTAAAGGCCTCACCGAAGTATTAATCAAAGAGTTAAAAGCACGAGACATTCCTTTAAAATCCATGAGAGGTCAGGGCTATGATAATGGCTCCGCAATGAAGGGAAAACACGTTGGAGTTCAGAAGAGAATCCTTGATTTAAATCGTAGAGCCTTTTATGTGTCATGTGGGAACCACTCATTGAACTTGGTTATTAACGATGCAGCTCTATCGTGCAACAGTGCAGTAGAGTGTTTCAGTACTATACAAGAAATCTTTAACTTTTTTTCAAGTTCTACCCAAAGATGGAGTATTTTGCTCAATCACGTCACAACCCTCACAGTAAAACCACTATGCAATACTAGATGGGAAAGCAGAATCGAGGCACTGATGTCTTTGAGATATCATATCGAAGAAGTATATGATGCACTATATGAAGCCTCTCAAGATCAAAAACTTGATGCATTTGGAAGAAACTCAGCCTTAGGATTCTTAAAAAAACTGCAAAGCTTCAAGTTCTTGTGCTGTTTAGTGACATGGTATGAGATCCTGCACAAAACAAACATGGTCAGTAAACTATTGCAAAACGTCACAAATGACCTGCAAAGTTCTATGGATCTCATTAAAAGTGTGAGATCATTTCTTGAAAAGATGAGATCTGATCAAGGACTTAACAGCGTGATAATAGATGCAAAGGAACTTGCAGAAAAAATCAATGTGCCTGCCGAGTTTGAAAAAGAACATCAAGTCCGGCCAAGAAAGGTGAAAAAACAGTTTACTTATGAAAGCGCAGATGAAGCAGTAAACTATGGAATGGATGCCTTTAAAGTCAATTTCTTTTTTGTTGTGCTAGACAGAGCAATATCCTCAATTCAGGAGAGATTTGAACTAATGGAAACTCATAGTTCTAGTTTTAATTTTTTGTACGATATCCCAAGTTTGGACAAGAGTGTTAACGATACAGATTTGAAACAGCTTGTAAACACCTTCAAACCATTTTGAGTGATGGAGAAGACTGTGACGTGAACGGAACTGATCTCTTTGATGAACTAAGAGTGTTTTCACCAATGCTGCCTTCTGGATGTCACCCAGCAGGAGCTCTGTCTTTTATAACCAAGCGTGGTTACGTGGATACTTTTCCAAACGTTTTTGTCGCATTGAGGATTTTGTTAACGCTCCCAGTGTCAGTAGCCAGCGGGGAAAGAAGTTTTTCTAAGTTAAAACTCATTAAAACTTATTTAAGATCTACTTTGAGCCAAGAACACTTGAATGGGCTAGAAATCTTGGCCATTGAAAATGACTTATTGAGTAAAATGGACACTGAGTTATTACTCAACGAGTTTTCGAAAGTAAAAGCAAGAAAAATTCATTTTTAAATCAAGTTTTATTTGTGAAGAGTTCAAATTACTAATAATTGTAACTATATGTAATGATGATGGCCTGTAAATAATTATACTTCTGGTTTGCAAGTTTTTCTTTGTGTATTATTAAAACATACCTGGCTTCTACCTTTAATTTCTGGTTAATATTAATATGTGTTACAGGTGCACTGATTTATAGTGGTTTGATTAGTGGGGGGGCGCCAATATGTTTTTTGCTTACACTTGAAAAAGACCTAGGGCCGGCCCTGATTTTTTTAACATCACACGACTCAGGATTTAATAATTTCTTACTGATTGGTTAGTTGCTGAAAAAGTTTGCCTGGTTTCTTCTTACAGAGGTCAAAAAAACAACATTAAACACACAAGAGTTGTATTGTACTTGATTTATTGCAAAAAAAATTAACTTGAAACAACCATAAGAAAAACACGACTCCCTTTATAAGAAAATTCTATGATATAAATATAAATGAAGTGCTCACTTGAAAAATGTTATACTTAAATTAGCTAAGTCCATGGCAGCAAAGTCATGAGCAAAGTCTGATTCAATGGGAGACTTGTTTGTCTTTTATAAGTTCATTGTACCTGGGAGTAAATTTTGATATAGCAACCCGAATTTCCTTTTCAATGTTAAGTGTTGCTCTATACTTGGATTTTATGACTGCAACAGCAGAAAAACCACATTCGCAAAGGTAAGAACTTGCAAATGGAATAACGGCACACAAAGCCTTCTTGCTCAACACTGGAAATTCATTTTCAATGCCACTCCAAAACTCAAACAGGGATTGGGACTGAAATTTTGATTTCAATGACAAGTCCGTTGAAATGTCAATCAGCTGTTCTGCTTCTTCATTGCTGAAGTGTTGAGGCGTCTCAGTTTGAAAAGGGTCGTTTACCCACTGCTGCGCTTTTATTTCATCTTTCGGCAGGTAGTCTTCAAAATAACTCTGTACTCTAGATAAGTGCTGAGTCAAAATGTTTTTCTCTTCTTCTTTCAAGGTAAGACTGCTTTCTTTAAGAAACTGGTTCAAAGTTGAAAACATCGAACAATCTCCATTCTTCAAACTGTTTTCCCAAAGCATAAGTTTCTTCTTGAATGCTTCAACTTTACTAGTCAATTGAAAAATATCCGTATTGTTCCCCTGCAAAGACTTGTTAAGAATGTTCAAACGTTCAAAAATATCTGTCAGGAACGCCAGTTTAAGGAGAAAACTTTCATCAATAAACATATCGGCAAGAACATTATTGTCTCACTTAGAAATATGTGGATTTCTTGCCTCAGTTCAAACACTCTTAGCAGAGAATTGCCCAGAGATAGCCATTGCGCACTGCTATAGTACAAAAGCGATGAGTGTTGAGCGCCTGTGTCATCACATAGTTTAGAAAAAAATCGGGCCTTCATTGGTCTCGTTTTGATAAAATTTATTACTTGTATCACGGTTTTTATAATTGCACTTAACTCTAGACTAAACTTTGCTGCTGCCAGTGCTTCTCGGTGTATAATACAGTGTGTCCAAACAGCGTTTGGAGCTTTTGCCCAAATGAGAGATTGCAGTCCTTGGTACTGCCCAACATTGAGAGGCCTCCATCAGTACACACCCCAACACAGTCTTCCCAGTTGATATCATTCTCTGAAATAAAACTGTCAACAATTTCAAACAATTCTTTACCAGAAGTGCCTCCTTTAATTTCTTTACAAAACAACAAATCTTCTATCAAGTGTTTTTCATTCACATACCTAACATAGCAAATCAAATGAGTGTCTTTGTGACTGTCAGTAGCCTCGTCTAATTGAATTCCGAACTCTTTACCTCTCAAACTATTTATAAGTTGGTTGTTAATGTCCTCAGATATGTCATCTCCTCCTTGTTTGACAGAGGAATTTTAAGAAGTTGTTTCCCTGCTTCCTCGCCGACCATTATCTTGGCCATGTCAACGGCAGCTGGTAAAATAAGCTCTTCCGCAATTGTGTGAGGCTTTTTGCATTTTGCAATGTGATATGCTAATTTGTATGAAGCTAAAAGAGCATCGCTGTTAGCTTTGGAATGTTAAGAAAAAGAAGCCTTTTGTTTTACTGCCTCAGTCTGCTTTCTTTGAAAAAACTCTCTTGGTTTCCCAGTCAAGTTTGGGTGGACAGTTTCTAAATGCCGTTTTAGTTTACTAGGCAGCATAGATTCGACAGATAAAACCTTCATGCAAACAACACATTGTGGGCGCTCTTCATTATTAATTTCAATACAAGAAAAACCAAAATCCAAGTACTTATCGTCATATTTTCTGTATTTTGGTTTACAGCTTCCCTCAGCTGCCTCGGAAGTATCGGCATAGCTCTTCGAAGACGTTGATGCGAAATCACTACTTTGCTTACTTCCTTGATCAGTTTTATTTGAAGATAAGAATCTTTTCATTTTAAAGAACAATTTAATAACCAACAATAAAAAAAAACTGAACAAAACAACAACTTCACTACTTTGATTATTTACTTCACTTGTGCGTGACGTTCACACTGCAAACACTAACTCACAACTGCAAACATAACCTGAGCAGAAGCTGGACCGCAAGCAGTAGGCTGTCCGCCGAGAACGTACGACGATTTCCGAAAGTACACAAAGGTAGTTTTGTTGCCTAGCAATGAGTTCCAAGAACAGAATGACGTACCGAGACGCAATGCTCTAATTTTTTCCCCGGCCAGCTAGGCCGGGCTAAGGGGCGGCAGTGGGAAGAGGGGGAGTAGTTTAGTGGCGCCAGAGCCGCATGCACAGACTGGTCCGCACTGTTTTGTAGTGTGACTCTTTGGTAGACAACGGTGGCGCACAGTTTGGGAACCTCTGCCTTAGAGCATCACAGCTGAAATGTTAAACTTTGGCCTAGCGCTCATTAACACACAAAAAATATATTTTTTTTTTTTGTAAAGCTAATTTTTTTGTTGTTGTTAAACATACTTTTTAAAGAAGGAAAAAAAGTCAAACCCTTTTTTTGAATATTATTTATTTGAAAAATCACAAAAAGTAATTGTTGTTGAAATTGTAAAAAGGAAAAGTATAAGCAAATTGAGGTTTAGTTAAATAAATAAACAAACATTTCTAAAACAGGTTTGAGTGAATATGTTTTATATATATATAATGATAAACTAAATAAGATATTATATAAACCAAAGTCCTATCTAATAATAAATGGTCAAGGTGTGGTAAGCCTCAAAACACGCGTCAGGATGCAGTGCCGGTTTGTCGGCGCAGATCTTGCAGGAGTAGATGGTTTCTTTCCTCAGCCCCTTCTTCTTACAGACAACACATCTCAAGGATTTCTTCTCCCTATTTTCTAGTAATGAAAGGCAATAACCAAACGTGTTGTACAACTGAACTAACTATCCGTGTAGGTTAGCTACAAGCAAAGCAACAATAAGCTGAGTGCTGGCGAGAATATGCGTCATTGGCGCTACAGCGTTCCACTGTTCCGGTTGCCAAGCAACAAAAACAGTTATTATACCAATCGGGCAGGTCAGCTGGCCGAGTAAAACATTTTCAGAGCTTAGACATCACTAATAGTGAATATATCTGAGATCTAGCGGCAGTTTTTTTAACTACAATTTATACAATGGAAAGAATATGTGATTGCGGATATGTTCGTCAATGGCGTTTAGAGCATTTCTTTGCTGGCGGATATAGTCGTCAACGGCGCTCAAAGGGTTAAAATATAACGTGTGATTTTAACCTAATTTAATTTATCGTTTCATCTTAAATGTTATACATAAATTTAAACATTATGTATTACTTTTAATTTACCTGCTTAAAAAAATAAGGATGATATCAGTTGTAGAACTCAAATCATATTTTTGTTAATATTTTGGTACATATATTTTATTTAAATAACGGCCAAGAAATTTTATATTTTAGGTGTATCAGATATTATGTTATTATGTATTATTTGATAGATACAAAATATACTGACAAAATATTGCAAATTTTAAATTTTTAAAATGATTTGTTTTAAACTCTGATAGTATTATTAAAGGATTAATAATCCAGTAACAGCATAGCATAATGGCATAAGTTAGAGTATTTTTAAGGTTAGTTATTATTTTTTTAATTGTATACTTAAATTAACAATCGAATAAAGGAAATTATTAGGTACTTCCCAAAAAAAAAAAAAAAAAAAAAAAAAAAAAAAAAAAAAAAAAAAAAAAACTTGTTTTATCTTTGTTTTGTAAATACTACGGAATAAATAAATATACAATTTCTTTTTTTTAATAAAAAAATTTTGTGCAATTATTTTCATATTTTTAGTCACTAAAGCCAAAAATATGAAAACCAAATTCGTACCCCTTGTTTACAGCCTATGTGACCCCTACAATTCTAAACACATCGTTCTATAGTAAGTCGCATAAAAATAAGCTCAGGATTGCACATATCATACATAGATTAGTTACTAGAATGTTTTGATATTTGAATTTGACACCAATATAATCTACTGTACTCAAAGTTCTAATAAATAAATTTAAAAAATGTTTTGTTTGTTGGAATTAATAAAAGTTAGGTTTTGCCCAAAAAGGAGTTGCTATCACCGACATCAATTCCGGTTTTCTCATTTTTAAATGCATGTAAATCCAGAAGTAATTTTACTTTTAAGAGGTATAGATTCAATTATTTAAAAATTCTCTTATTGTTTTAAGACATATCTTATGGTTTTTGTTCTAAAAGAGGAAGAAGTCATAATTTTTTCAGTTTTGGTGTTTTTGAAATCTACACAAAACTATTGTAATTTTATCTATGAATTTATTTTGTATTGCTGTTTAATCTTTAATTCCAGAATCACAATTAATGGGCCTATGATTTTAAACACAAACAATAGTATAGCGTACACAATAATAACTATGTAATAACTTATAATACTTATCTTGCATAACTTACAAGATAGACAGAGAGAATAAAATCAGTATTTATAGCTCATTTTTTTTTATATTGGAATTTTCAAAATATCGAGAAAGCAAAAATCACTAGTTAAATGTTTAAGGAATTGAAATTCTATTTTCTGTGTGTTTAAAAGAAATACTATTTATTTAACTATTGAATATTTTACTTATTTATATTTTATCACTTACACTACAAAAACTAAGCGAATTAATGGAAAAGTAAAAAAACTGATTTGAAAGATGAAATTTTACTAATGTGATCACATTATTAATTTTTTACATTTACTTTCATTGACATAGTTTAGGTTCAAATGTAGGGTTAAATGTATATCTTCCATAATTAATTGAAAATTATAAAAATCTAAAGATCACAAAACCCGGAATTTTGCTATTCTTAAAATGATATTAGTTCTAAGAAAGTGCGGCAAAAAAATTAGTTATAAAGTGAAAGAGTTTGCTTCATCTGGGAGAGTGCATAGCAACGTGTTGAAATTTCTCTTCAGTCTTGTCGAAGTCGAATTGTTGTTGGTATGAAGGATAAGGATGGGGAGAGCAGGAAGATCTGTCTGGCAACCCCTTCACTTCACCAATTCACAACAGACGGCAAACATAACACCCAACACTGTTGTCAATTTTGTAACTAAAGCAGACCCGCTGGACCGCAGCTAGGTAATCCAGTAATTTGCCTGTATTGTTTATTGTCTGTAATATTAATATTTGTTGTACAAGTAATAACTGAAGATGATACCTTAGTCATTGACAATGAAATGTTGTCTTGTTTTAAAAAAGTGTTTGTTATCAAAAATTGGGTATTTTATTTCATTTGGTGATAGAATTTTCCACAACTGTTGCTCATTTCAAGTCTTCAGATATAAGAACTGCCTTTCAAATAATATTGTACAGAATTAATAAAATGCTCATCATTTGTAAAATTTCAACTAATAAATTCATTTTATAATTAAATTTAAAACTAAAGCTTACCTGAGTGGTAACAAGAATTATTTTAAAGACCTGGATAAGGAACTTGTATGGGAATCTTTGTTTTGCCTGCCATTTCTCTATAGGATTCATAAAGAAGAATTTCAATTTCCTTCTCATCTTGTTTTCTGCACACATTCTTGATGCTTCATATCCTGAATCGGACGAGGAACCTTGACTAGACGAATGTGCTCCTGAATTGATAACCAATGATTCTTTTTCTGAACACAAAAAACAATGATATGAAGTCAATTTTATTATACACATTCAATTTGATTTAAAAACTCATTATTTTTCATTTTATGATTAACTAATTAAATACATTCATCAAACCTTTCAAGTTATCTATTCTTTAGATAAAACAGTAGTTAAGCTAATTTATGTCATTTAGAGAAAAAAACAAATACTGTTGTTGCATAAGCTTAACACTATTTAGCGAAGTTATAAAGGGGTTTACTAGACATTTAAACAACTTTCTCAATTCAAAGAAATAATCTGTACAAGAATGTTTTTGGAAATACAAATATAGTTTTGTTATTCTAAAATTAAAATAAGTAAATGTTTCCTGAAAACATAAGAGTGAGTATACATTATTTTAGTCTAAAACGAAATAGTGCAAAAACATTGCATAAACTTTCACACTCACAATAAAACCAAATAAAAATGAACCTAAACTAATCATCACCAAAAATGTCAGTTCGGTAATTGTCAATCAAAAAGTTAAACCATGGCACTGTCTTTGAAATATAAGTTATATATTTAAATAAGGGCCTAAACCTGCTTTTCTATGTACCATAAATACATCCTCAGTGTAAATTGTATTTGATTAAAATGATACTTTTAATAACAGCTGTCAAGATTCATTTTTTAGAAGTATTTCTAAACCACATTGTTTATTTTTTACTTGCAGTTTTGCACATGGGTTTGGGTCATTAAACTTCACATTCAACAAAATTTGAATAAAATAACCTAATAATGTACATATTTTATAAAAGCCTTAGATTTTTTTTACAATAACTAAACGAACTATCATTTTTAGACTTATGGAGATGAATAGGTTTTTTTTTGTATCTTTAGAGGCTGCACTTGAGTAAAATTTGATCTAAACCATTAAAGCCAATTTTTAGAAAACCATAAGAGGCATTTTTTTAAGTAAGGTCCGGTTTCTATTTACCTGCATATATACTCTACGCAAACAGATGGTACATGGAATGTTTACGAGAATCAACAGTTAGCTGTTGACAACAATAGTGTAGTAATTGTGAGCTTGGTTGTTTATGATGCGTATGATTCATGCGTTTAAAATGAGTGCTATAATTATTGTTTCCGCCAAGTGTGAAGTACGAGCTGCAATCTGATTTTTGCTTCAAATTTATGATGCTTACAGGCTGATTATGAGTGATGCAAAAGTAAGACAGTGGTGCTTTTTATTTCGAGAAGGGAGAATGAACATTCTTGATGAAGAACGTAGCGGTAGGCCATCATTGATCATAGATTATTTGGAAAAAAAATTCTTGAAGACCATCTCTTCACGATATCACAATTATCTTTGATATTTCCTAATGTTTCATGATCTGTGATTTATGAAGTTTGTACTGGAAAATTGTCTGCAAGATGGGTGGAGAAGATGATAGCTGATATATGGAAGCAGAAACGTCTTACTGCAGCAATACCAAAATAAAGGTGATGAATTGTTTGATGACATTGTTATGGGAGATAAAACCTGGATTTCATATTTGGACATTGAGACGAAGCAACAGTCGATGCAATGGAGGAAACCAAGAAGTTTAAACAAGAATGTTCATTACAGAAGCACAATGCCACTGTTTTTTTGGGACAGCAAAAATGAATATCATGCTTGTTGATTTTTTGTGATTGAGGAACTACTGTGCGATTTATATTGTGGAATTTTATTTTCTCATGACAATGCCCGGTCACACATGGCAAATCTACAGTGAGTGAATTGAAACGTTTTTGTTGAGAAATCATTAATCATTCAATCTATAATAGCCCTCTTAACTCCAAGCGATTATTTTTTCTTTCTTCATCTTAATCTCTGGCTTGTATTGCAGAGGTTTGACGATGACAAATAATTAAATAATAATTTAAGTGACTGGTTTAAATCACAGGTGGCAAAATTTTACAAAGAGGAAATGAAAAAGTCAGTGTAACGCTATGAAAAATATGTTGAAGTTGAAGATAACTATGTAGAAAATAAGTAAATAATTGTAGTTTTTATTATTAGTAATAAAGTTTTTTATATTTTCCAGTTTTGTTTTTATTTCAACCTGATTTTACTTAAAAAACATGTCTTATAATTTTGTGTATTTTTCTTATGGCTACCACCAAATATCAAATTATCAGAAAAAGGAAAAAAAAAAGAAAAAAAAAAAGAAAAAAAAGAAAGAAAATAAAAAATAAAATAAAATAAATAAATGTCCTGAGATATGCTCACATACTAGATTTAATTTTAAAATAGTTTCACAAGTTTGGGCTGTAGATCACTGCACATACAAAAGACCTCATTACAAAAAATAACTTTTCTTTTTTGGAGTAAGGAGACCACAAAATAGATACTTCCGCAAAAACTTTGACATCGATTTTTTTACCCATAACATAACTTTCTCTATGCTACTTATATATGCTACATATACATATTGAGATGGAACAGTAACATTACATTAAGCCCAAAAAATATATAAAAAGGCATGACTATCACCTGGTGCCTGGACAAATAACACACAATTCCAATTGAAAGTTTTTTTATGTATTGTGCTCTAACTGTAGTATTTTGTCAAATTATCTAAGATTGTGCCTTGAGAACCTCTACAAAAGGTTAAAACATTAATTTTAAAAAAATAATAAAAATTTCATCTCACCATGTGTTTTTATTGTTTTATAAATACCTGTTCAATAGAGCAGGGGTCTCCAAACTACGGCCCGCAGGCCATTTCCGGCCCACGAAGAGGATTTGTCGGGCCCGCTGCCTATCTGACTAACTACCTTGAGTATAACGACGAATTTTGTCCTAACAATGAGCTAAGATCAAAAACGTTTCATATTATATGATAAGTTAAAGCAGTACATTACACACTAGATGTAAGCTCCAATCGGCCAAAGCTCTATTTAATTTACGTCTTTGGGCCACGTTCTACTAAACTGGTGTGATAAAATGGCTCCAGAGTACAGTAGGCAAGAAGATTCCCATTTCCCCTATGAGTCCAACTCCCATTCCCCCGGTGGTGAGGCACTTCGCTAGTCGCCTAGTCTAGTGTCACTCAACGTACCGGTACACAGAAAGTCAAGTTATCGATGAAGCCTGATGCTACTAAACGTTGCTTCTTTTAATTTTGTATACAGTATTTTTGTGTAATGCTAGTGAGTTATAATTAATTCAGTGTTTGAGTGTAGTGCCAGAGTTTTATAACTATTATTTCAGTTATCGCTTTGTCCAAAATGAGGAAAGTTGAGAGTGAGTGTCGTGTTTTAACGAAAAATGGTGTATTGATTACGTTCTGGTTAAAAATGTATCTTATTTGTATGAAACAATATCTGTGGTGAAAGAATATAATATTCGGAGACATTATGAAACAAAACATTCAAAAAGCAAATAGGCTGAACTGACAGGTCAGAATCGATCAGAAAATGTTTTATCTTTGAAAAAGAATCATTTAAACTTTTCGAATTTGAAACTTCAAGGAAAAAATCGTTTGTAAAATGACTTGTTCCATCATGTGAAAGGTTTTAGAAAAAAATAAAAAACTGTCTTTGTAAGTGCAATTTGAAGACCAATTTGGATCACTTAGAAATCTCAAAAAGATTTCTAACTTAACCTGTGTGTCTGTCCCATCACAATATACAGTAAAAACCATCGTCAAACTACGCGAGGAGTTTTAAACCCGCTTTGCAGACTTTGATGCAGCATTTGTAGCAGAAAGATAAAACTGTTTCATAATCCATTCACAAATGAAAGTGAAAAAGCGCCTTCAGAACTTTAATTTAAATTGATAGACCTTCAAACGAGAACTTATAGGACTACTAGAGTGTTTTTTGAAGAATGCTGATCTTTTTCCATTCTACTGGTATGTCTTTAAATATTCAATAATAACTTTGATTTATGAATTTATAATTATTAGTAAGTAAAAAAGGTCCTATATTGACCCAGTCTAAGTTAAGTTACTTTTACAGTTTTTTCGTTGCAGGTCATTAGCTGACGATTTCAAGGGAATTCAAGATTTTGCAAGTGGAATGTTTTCAGTGTTTGCGTCACTTATATATATATATATATATATATATATATATATATATATATGGGAAGAAACCTTTTCAAAAATGAAGCATGTGAAATCTAATACAGAGCTAATTTGTCAGATGATCATTTGAAACAAACTTTAATAATAGGAGCATATAAATTTAATCCAATGTGAACTGTAATTGTCAGTCAACAAAAACAATTGCACACTTCACACACATACATGAGAAAACAAACAATAACCAAGATATGGATAAAACAATCACCAAAAATTAAGTTTGTCATAAATATGTATATCCTAAGATTGTGTTTGAATTTGTTGTTTATTTTTACAAATAAATAAACAATTTATTTTCTTTGGAAATGTGTGTTTTATTTCATTTTAAATATATACATTTCTTTTAGTCCCTCTTTGGTAAACTTTAAAATTATGGTAGTAAAAAAACCCTACGACATTAGGTAGTACTCAACTCCATTTTCACCTATTTAATTTTTAAGTTTACTAAAATTATAACCACTAAAAATAAAGAAGAATTTATTAAATTTTAATTAGAATATATGTATATAAAGCCTTTAAACGCTGTTTTGAAATGTTAATTTATCAAAATGAAATATCCCCTGGACCCCTTTTTTATCTGGAGGTATTTCATACCTCCCGGAGGTCCGCGTTCCTACTTAGATTTTTCAGTTTGGCCCTATAGATGATAAGTTTGGAGACCCCTGAAATAGAGTATTCAATTCTTTATAAACATTGTGAATAAGTAATAAACAAAATTATCTTGTACCAAAATGAAATGGTGAGGTTTTTTTTAAAAAAAAAACAAAAAAAAAACTTTTTTTACAATGAATAACATTTTATTACCATAACATTACCATAATAATTTATTATTAGAAGAAAAATTTAAGCTATGTGTTTTAAGGCTCTATTCAAACTTTGTGTCTATCAATAGCAAAGCATTGATGTAAACATAATAATTTAAAATATTAAATGTAGCTATGTCAGTATTTAAAATAAACAATCACTGTTAGTCACTGCACAAACAAGAGAGGGATTGTCTAAAGTCCCCAACATGTTTAGGCTAAGTAAAAACTTCAACAAAAATTTCAACATAGATTTTCAATGCATAACCTTTCTCTATGCTACAAATATGTGACTAAATAATAATAATCAATGTAACCGATTTTGATGGAGGACGATTGTCCGAACAATACATGGTTCATTTTTATTATCATTTTCTAAAATAAACTTACTTTAAAGAAATTTTTGTGATGATGTAGACAATCAGTGTTGAGTTTTAAATGAAAAAGTGAATTTTGAGGCGCCCTAAGTCCTAAAATGAGTTTAACAAAATTGGTTAAAAACCAAAAAAGTTAAAAATGTTTGGCTACGTTTTCATTATAAACTTAGGGATAGGGAATTTGAATATTACTCTTGAACTGCATACTATTCTGAAGCAGAACATACATTTTTAGCTCTTAAACCAGTATTTTATTTCCCTATGTATGTATTTTATTTTTTTTTTACAATAAAACAAATTTGATGTCCCCCCTTCATTGTGCTCTTCTCCCAAATTAGAAAATTAGCGTGTTTGGACTCTTCTGGGTGGTTTCATCTTAGAAACTACTTATACTTCAAATTAAAAAATGTAATTTTTTGATTACCGAGATTTTTCCATACATTTCTTATAGGACATTCCTTTTTTATACACTTTTGTAAATTTATTATTATTTTTACAGATGTTAAAAAAAAGCCTGAAACAATATTTATTTACATATTTAAATACAGTCTATGATTACTTCGCTTCTTCCATAAACTCTGTATAAGCTTAATATTATTTGATTGAAATACATTTTTAAATGGCTACATTTAAAGCAGATTTTGAGAAAATTGGAATGAGCACGTACCATCAAAAAAGTACATTGGTTTAGATTTATAAAGGAAATTTGGTGCTTTAAAATAAATAATTCGGTAATATGTTGCATTTCTTCGTCTTGAGACAAAAAAGTCAGTGGTAAAGGTTTTGTGTAAACAAACTAACCTGCTTCGTACGTAGTTGGAGGGATAAGGGACAAGCTAGAAGTGCCAATATTGTCTTTAAATTGACAACTGTAGTGTTAAAAATAATAATACTGTTATAAGAAAGTGACAACAAAAGGATCTAAAATGAGATTCATAGATTTTGTTACAGATGACTCAAACTTACAAAAAACAAAACAAAAACAATTGTAAAGTGAGATGATCCACTGAGCCTGTTTTGATATCTAATCATACTAAATAACATTTTCCATCATGAATGAATACAGGAAATTATCACAAAAGAAAAGATAACAAGGTTCCAAAAAGGTTGTATAATTTAGAAACCAATTGCTTCATTGGAATACATAATTCCTTTTTTATCTAAAAAAGATACATATTTATACAGCGGTGGGATAGCTAGACTATAAATAAACATTCCAGTATAATCTGAAGAAAGATATAGTATTGCTTTAGTTCCAGCTGATAGGTAGTAATCAATAGTAAGAAGTAAGAATTAATCAACATTTCATCAACATATTATAATTTTTTTTTTTCTTAATCCTAAATGTAATATAGGCTATCTTAGGATAGTCTAAACTGTTTATTAACAAAGATTATTTCAATACAATATCACTAGAGTTCCAAAGCAATCTCATATAAATTCATAACACATAACATTTACATAAATTACACAAACTAACTTAAAGTACATACAGTTATTAACACTTGATATCCTGAATCATTAGGTCTGTATATTATCTTTCTTATGCATGCTACAATTTTTTTTTTTTTAAATAAGCCTGTGACTACTATTTGACAAGTCTGATATTTTGGATGAAAATATGTGACATTTTAAAGAATGTAACTATCAATGAATATAACATTCTTGTTAAATTTGATATTAAAACTTGTTTACCAATATCACATTATATACTGTATTTAGCTGATTTAGGATATTTATAAATTGTTCTAAATTTATCTCATCACCTATTTTTTCGTTTAAGGACAATAATTTATTTTGTAATTTATCAAAATTTGTTTTAATAATTTTTTCAGTTTTATTAAATTCTTAGATAGAATAAAACTTGAACACAAGATCTCATAAAAATTATGTTTACTTAATCAAACGCATTTCAACAACAAGTCGCCATCCTCAGTGATACATGAGCTTAATGATTTTTAAATCCTCATAGTGATTTTTTTTAAATCTCTATGAGGACAACCTTCGTACCAAATTCTGAGGTGGTTTATACCCTGTGTTGATTTGATATGGAATGACCCAAACTCGTTTGATTAAATAAACATAATTTTTGTGAGATCTTGTGTTTGAGTTTTATTCTATCTAATATTATCTCACAAGTCAAGCTCAATATTTATTTATATTAAATTCTTCAATAATGTTTACATTAATGGAGTATTGTGAATCAAATTTACCTAACATCTTATTTTGATTATTTTCAAGGCTTCTATCATTTTGTCATATTTTTCAACACCATAAGAATCTAAATTTCCTGTGATAAATTTCATAATGGAAATTCTTAAGTCTTAAATTTCTTTTTTATTTCTTAATTGTTTAAACATAAAAATTTCTAATTTTTCATATAATAGATCTTTGGTCTGATTAATATACTTAAAGTAGTTAATCATGTCTCTTACTTTATTTCCATTATCAGTTACTAATTCTATCTTATTGTAAACACTTGCATTACATTGTTGACAATTTGTATTAAAATATATTAACACATCATTATAATAGGCATCAACATTGTTTATCTGGACAATAAAATTTTCTAAATTAAAATTAAGGGCAAAGGTGTGATAGGAAGTTTTCAGCTTAGCTCTTCCTAGCTCAATCAGAATTATTCCTACATTTTTCGTGATGTCCTTGAACTCAACTGTACTAGTTACCATTATTATGTACACCGTGATGTACCTGCAACAGAATAAGAAGATTCAGGTTTAGAGTTTTTCCCTTTTTCCTAGGTCTTTTCATATTGGAAAGATGAATCTTTTCCTTCGTATTATGGTGTCTCATCTTAATTTTTGCAGTTTTACTTTCTAGATTAATGGAGACGATTTCTTCATTATTATATTTATTTTTTGTTTTACTCTGTTTTTGTACAGTCTTTACATAAACTTCTTTTGGTATTTCTGGAAGTTGTTCCTTAACTAAATTTCTTTTTTCTTGAACTTTTTCCTTATTTGTACAATTTACTTCCTTTATAAGTTCATACAATTTCTTAGTTCTTTCTTCATGTGAATTTATATAATCGCTAACAATTTTGTTTTCCAGGTTAATGTTCAAAATTGACTTTGTATTTATGAGTTTGTACAATATTTATATGGGTGTTAATTTCATGACGGAATGAATTGTATTGTTATATGCAATAACTGCATATTTTACTTTTTTCATAATGGTATCATTTTTAAATTCTGGTTGGTTATTAAATAATCTACTATGATCAACTAGAGTAGAATAAACATGTTCGCAAAGTCCATTTGATGGTGAATGTTTGCATGCTTACATAGTGGATTTTTATCTTGTGCAAGTCCATTAATTTTTTAATAACTTTGTTGTTGAATTCAGTTCCGCTATCAGAAATGATAATTTCTGAGATGCCATAGCTAGTAAAATGATCTATCAACTTGTCACTTATCTCAGTTGCATGTTGACTCATAATTCGGTTCATTTGTAGATACAGTAGAACCCCTCAAACTCGACATTCCGTCAAACTCGACAGGGCCAGTGACCAGGAGCGTGGGATTTCCAAGGTTATTCACTGCAATGTTTTACGCCATGTGCGCTTGCCAGATGCCGGGAGGTTGAGGCTTGTCACTTTTGTTTATACAGCTGTGAGGGTTGCTCCTTTGTCTAGCCACTTTCTAATCCTACTGTATAGTAGAGGCCAAAGTTAAAGATAAAGGGTCCAGGTAGACCGGGACAGCCCTAATCATGTGTTGTCAAAACATTCATATTGATGTGAACCCAAGTGCCTAACTACCCGGATGCTACCGGTCATTAGCACCGATTCCATTAAAGTAAGCGGCAAGTCTTTTGTCATAACAATTCAACAGAACGTCGTAGAACTATGATTCAAGTTTTGTAATAAAGGTCTTAACCAGGTGAGAAAAATGACCCGACTCTTAATTATATGCGATCAGCAGTTCAATTTATAGCATTTGTATTGGACTGTGTTTGGTATGGACATTCTTTTTCTTCGGCGACTTCGAGATGAAGCTGCCAGACGTCGAGTCGAAAATGAAAAACAAAGATCAATCAAAAGTTTTTTCAAACAATGCTAACTTTGCTCTAATGTTTTTTAAAAAAAAAATTTATATAAAATTGTTTTAATCTTTAAAAATATTTAATGGACTGTCTGTTTTTACTATAGACTTTACTGTAAATTTTATTACAGCATATTAGGTTAGGTCTTTTTAGTTTACTGAGCCTATTGTACAAGGCCAATACTTTTAAAATCTCATTTGACCCATCGATAAATTTCATTTTATTGTGTGATTGTTAAGTAATGAGAGTATAATTTGGTTTTCCCCAAAATTTACTGGTTCTTCAGATATAGGAATTTCCTCTTGTGAGTTTCCTTTGTAATTTAAATGTATCTTCTGATTACTATCTTCACTTTCATCTAAGTTAACAATTATTACTATCCAATTCTGGAAAATAAAGTTATGTTGACTCTCCAATTATTTTTTTTCTAGATCACTATCAATTTCTTCTTGGTCTATTGGTTTCTTCAGTGTTACATTTATGTGGCCCAGCCAAGGAGCCCACCAAACCAAAACCATAATAATTATAAATTAGGATGTAAAGGAATTCTAAATAATAAAATCGGAATTGGCACTTGCGATTTTGTTGAGCAGTGCAATATGACGTAGAAGGGGGGAGAGACGAGGAGTGGAGAGCTTGAACCAACGAGCCGAGCGGGAGTCTGTTCCGAGAGCCGCGAGAAGGAAGACCGATACGGGACGAGGTCAGGTCAGTCCATTTTCGGCCACGTGCTAGCTAAATTAAACGGTATGTTTTTCGGCCACTATTAAGGCTTTATCTTGCCGTTATGTCTTTTTTATAAATTATAATAATTCTGTAATCTAACTCGGCAGTAAATAAAATATAACATTTAATTTCACTTGCGTTGCGTCCTAACCCGACTCCTTGGCCCATCCTGACAAGATTCGGCTAAAGTGTACGCGGTCTCCAGCCAGCCGGAGCTTCCAGCTGGTCAAAAGAAGTGGAGACGGTCACAACTGGTGTCAGAAGTGGGATCCGACCGTCTCTGTTTTAGGAGAGGACATCGAACGCAACACGGGTAAGAAATTACAAATATTTATTTGAATTTTAACTAAATTTAACGCTCTAAAGTCTAAATTATGTATTTAAAAAAAGACAGAAAATATAAATTCCTCTATTTTTAGATTAAATATATTTCACTGACCTCGTCCCAAAAAGACACCCAAAAAAAAGACTCCAAAAAGACAATTTTTTTTAAATTTTTAATTTACAGAATCTTCCAAACAGAATTATCCAAACGTATGAAGGATTAGAGATCATTCATAAGGGGAAAGGCGTATCAAGGAAATTTTTTTTTGAAAAAAAGTAAAATTATCCATGATTCAGGACAAATCCCCTAAGTTTGGAAAACTCAAAAACTCATTGGGCAATAATTTAAGTAATAATTTGGTAGAATAAATTTATGTAGTTAAGCGAAAAAATCGTAATTTGTTTAAAATTTTTAAAGTTTGTTAATTAAACCTAAAAGATAGGCATGTTTTAAAATGCAGTTGTAAGTTGTTGCTCTAAAATTGCTAGGTCCAATGATTAAAATTTTCATATGTAATAAATAATTTTTTTTGTTATTAAAATTATAAGAAGTTTTTGAGAAATATAATGTAATTTAAAGATTTTGTGTTAAAAGAAGAGATTTAAGTTTTTTTGCAAGAAATACAATAAAGTTTAAAATCATAATTGTCTTTAGAAGTGAGAAGTCTTTAGAAGTAATTAGAAGTGAGAAAAAATAAGTGGTAAAGATTAGTTTATATTGATGAATTTATAAATAATGAAAGAGGCTATAGTATCAAAGTTGAAGAATAAGGCTTTATAGGGTTTTTTATAAAAAAGAAGTAATTAGTTGTATTAAGAAGTTGTAATGATGATTTTTTTTTAATGTTTATTTATGAAGTACTACGATGAGATAATATGCTACGATGATAATCTACGAGATATATGATAAATAATGTTCTACGAGTTTTTATAAAGAAAAATGAATAGCGACGATTCTACGGCAGAAACAAAGAGTTCTGCAATTTTTTTTTCTTTTTATACGACGATTTTTTAAATAAATAAGGTTTTGGGGTTAATACGACGAAGTTATGAATTTTGTGAAGGGCTTAAAAAGGTAAAATTTTAAGATGAGATACTATAGTTAATATTTTTAGTAAAGTTGATTTAAAGACATAGATAGTTTTTTTTCTTGAAAGAAGTAATAGGATTTTTTGTTGTAGTTAATAAATTAGTGAAATTGGGAGAAGTAATATGAATTGACCTAGTAATAAACAGTAAGATTGAATTAAAGTAAATTGGAGAGTAGATTTTTTTAATAAAAAAAGGTATGAATTAAAGTAATTTTTTTTAAAGTATGTTGAAAAACTAAGATAGAGTAATAAGATAAAAATTTGCAACCAATTAGGGTTTTAGCGCGTAAGACTTGACCGAATATTGTAATTTAAATATATTAAATTAAAGCACGTGGTCGATTTTCAACTCCCTTAATGATGATTTTCAACTCCCTTAACGACGACTTTCAACTCCCTTAATGACAACTTTCAACTCCCTTAATGATGACTTTCAGCTCCCTTAATGACAATACTAAGTTCCAAAATTTCAGATAGACCTAAAAGGGTAACAACGCACAGAAGTTGTTGCATATTATGTAAAACGGGATTTAAAATAACGGGACACCCTGTACATGACATCGGTAAGTGTGGCATATCAATGGATATGCCTGTAATCGAACTTTTTTTTCTCTCTCTATCTGACATATAATTTAATAAAGGTAAAATAGGAATCGATATTGGCAGTAAAAACGGAAAAATTGTATTTTTTTTATATACATAATGAACGTATAATGGAAAAAAAACTGTCTTATATCAAAGATGAACTCAGTTAACTTGGAAGTAAGGCAATATTGCACAGCTGTGAGATTAAGTTACGACTCGTCAGCAACACGTGCCTAACTTTGTAACAAATGGTACAAAGTACGATTCAACAGAATATATTTGCAAACGAAATATATTTTGCGACGTAGGGAACGAAGTTGATGAACTCGTGGCGAACAAAATTGCTTATACCATGTCCGAATACAAAGTCTAAACACGCGTAGCATTAAATAAAAGGAAAATAATAGCTGACGGAGGCGTAATAAAATAAATTAAAATACTGGTGATTTTTAGATTTTCGTACAATAATTTGTAAACAGAACTAGACTTACAGTAAGCCCTGTATATATGAACATTTAAGCGACATATCATAAATTAAGTCATGAAAAATGGAGATCATATGTAATAGAGTAACAATGTCAATAACAACCTGGTAGGACGAAATTAAATACATTTTTATCATTATAAAACTTAATGTAGAATCGTATTAATTCAAGCAAAGAACAATATGAACATTTAAAACCAAGTCATAGTCAATGCAGACATAGCGGTTCAAGCCTGAAACGATAAGAATTTCAGCTGACACAGCCTGAGGCTGACAGCTTGTTTATTGTTATGACTACAACATCTAGCCTTCATACAAGGTCCACATTTACAGAGTTTATTTCATTTAAAAAACTTTTCACTTTAATAATTAGGATTGGACTTTTCATAATTAATCGGTTCAAATACAAAATAGTCACAAATAATGATGACAATGTTTTTATTTTATACAAAATATTTTATAAATTTTGATAGGTGAATTGTACTGAAGAGGGGTTAGATCTGGGATGAACATGTTCTGTGGGCCGCATTGCAATGAGACTCAGGTATTGTCCTTGCTAAGTTCATACCTTCATTTAGCATGGCGTTTTGGACATGAACAGGTCAGAGATGATCCGTTTTTGGATATAGTTTACCTAGAGAAAACTTTTTTTTAAGGAAAAAAAAACTATTAAATACCATGAAAAATATTAATTTTTTTTTAATACATATCCTCTAAAAATCAGAACCGTTAAAGATTCTGACGGAGATTGTTTTTAAAGTCATGGGTCTCCGAGGATATGTATTAAATAAGTTAGAATAAGACAGTATGAGAGTGAGATGTGAGTGTTTGTTAAGTGTGAGACAATTCCTATCACCTCGTAACCAATACACACGGAAGACTTGAATTAGTCGCTATTATGGCCCAAAGGCGATGCCATTATGCAAATGGCCATTTGCATCTTTTGTTTTCATAGGCGTCTAAGCCGACTCTAAAATATTTTTTCTATTTTTTTCATACTTCCAGGCAGCGATTTTTGGGTTATTTTCATGATAGTTTAAGTATTATGAATGGTCATTGACAAAAGTTTATGTGTTACGAGATGATATGAGAATATGAGTAATTGCAGATTTGCATAAATGATTATTTGTATGAATGGGTAATTTAATTTAGCTAAATAAGTATATTAGGCTGCCGAAAATATAGGGTTATATTGATAATATTATTTTAAAAAAAAAGGGAAACTGTAGTCACATTTAAAATAGCATAAGAACGTAGTATATAGAAAAAAAAATTTTTAAGTTTGATGATATTTGAAATTAACACTTTTGTGTGTGTAGAGATGGAAGGGGACACGTCGGCACTGGAGAATCAACCAGTGACCTTCGAGGTACTTCAACACCACATCAAGACCGACATCAAGTATATAAAAAAAAAAAAATCAGTTTAATTTTAAAGTTTTATCTTAAATTATCTCCCCAAATTAATTTTTTCTTTTGTAACAAATATTATTTAAGAGTTAATTTAAAAATAATAATAATAATAAATAATAAATTAATTAAAAATAAAAATTAATTATTTTTTGGAAATCATTTCAACAAGTTACTGGTCTATTTCAACAAATCTAAACGCATGGTAAGTATTAACTTACTTTAAAGAAAAAAAATTAACTAGGTTTTAAATTTTTCACAGGTGATGAGCCAGAACTTTCAACACTAACACTGGAACTTTCAACACCAACGCTGGAACTTCTAACGCCAACGCTGAAACCATAACAACCAACACCAGCACCTCAACAACTATATATTGGACACCTGTACACCTCATATTAATGAGATCAACAAACTGGGAATAATTATGTTGTAACTGTTTTGTTGTAATTTTTTTTAAATTCATTGTACCTAATTTTAATTTTTTTTTTGCCTAAATTATTTTGGAAATGACCATTTAACTTCAACCAACAAATTTTTTTAAATATATTAGATCAAAATGTAATTGTATATTGAAAAAGAAAAAGACATAACGGTGTACAATAATTAATTATGAGACATGCGTGAATGAAAAATAATGTTTTATAAGACTTTTTGCAAGCAAGTGATAGTTGCAAATTTAAAAAAAATAATAATAATAATAAATAAATAAATAAATAAAAGATAGTTAACAATCTGTAAAGAGGAATTATGATTTTACTTATAAAATTTATTTTCTAATAACGGGAACATGGGACACGGAATGAGAATTCAGCTAGGAAAGAAAGGGGAAGCATATTATAAATCTTTATTTCTATGTTCGCAACCAAAATGTTGTGAACGCATCTGGGGTCATGAGAAAGTGTGCTTCTGTTATAATTAAGTGACTATTTAACATTAGAAGATTTTTTTCTCTTAGGATAACACCATGGTAGATTTCGGGGCGGGTCTGTAGTTGGGGAATTGATGTAAAGATGTCACCATCATGCCAGCAACAATTGTTATGAAGGCCTAGAGCCTTGTCCAAAAGGACAAGGCATGGAAGGGACCCAAAGGGTGTCCTTCAATTGTTAAAAACTCGACATCAATATATAGTAACAGCAATGTACTGTAAAATTGCCCATGCAGAAACCGAGCATCCCCCACAATGAAGCCATGGTGATTTTTAATCCTATATCAGGTATATATTTTGGATACATTATTAAAATTTTGAATAAAATATTAGAATTTTTATGATTGTGAGTAAAGCAATCAGAGGAAAAGTAACAGAAGAACACTTCTCTCTTTAAGACCGCAGATGCGCACCCAAGGTGGAAACAAGCACAACAAAATTTTATTTTGGTTTTCGCTTTTAGATTCAAGGGGGTAAATACATTGTCAAAATTTAAAAGATGCCTAAATGGACACTCATTTCGTTTTAAATTAATCTCTTTTTATAATAAGAAGGGTAATAATCGCTAGGAGGCTGTATTGTCTTCACTTATTTACAGATTGCTAACTGATTTCAAAATTTTAATTAAGGCGCATAAGGACTTTGAAGGCATTTGGCAGCAATGAATTGACCTCACGTTCGTATTTTCTCTTTCTCCTTTCAAAATTTAAAGAAATCTTGTGGTATATTTTTTTGGCGATTTTTGAAATTTATTTTTGCTTATGAGTGGAGTGTCACATTAGCCACCACTTTACAACGAGCCGAGTGGTACGGCTCGAATTGTATGGAGGGGGGTGATGTGGCCCAGCCAAGGAGCCCACCAAACCAAAACCATAATAATTATAAATTAGGATGTAAAGGAATTCTAAATAATAAAATATGAATTGGCACTTGCGATTTTGTTGAGCAGTACAATATGACGTAGAAGGGGGGAGAGACGAGGAGTGGAGGGCTTGAACCAGCGAGCCGAGCGGGAGTCTGTTCCGAGAGCCGCGAGAAGGAAGACCGCTACGGGACGAGGTCAGGTCAGTCCATTTTCGGCCACGTTCTAGCTAAATTAAACGATATGTTTTTCGGCCACTATTAAGGCTTTATCTTGCCGTTATGTCTTTTTTATAAATTATAATAATTCTGTAATCTAACTCGGCAGTAAATAAAATATAACATTTAATTTCACTTGCGTTGCATGCGCTCATTAGCGTCCTAACCCGACTCCTTGGCCCATCCTGACAAGATTCGGCTAAAGTGTATGCGGTCTCCAGCCAGCCGGAGCTTCCAGCTGGTCAAAAGAAGTGGAGACGGTCACATTTAATTGAATTCTAGATAACACATCTGCATTCTGGTACGCTTACTTCGCTTATACCTTATTTCATAAAGTAATTAAATTCTTCTAATTTTAAACGCCATCTTAATTATTTGGAGTTCGGCTCTTTTACTGAGAATAGCCATTGTAGTGGTTTATGGTCAGTGTATAAGGTTTTCCAAAATAAACAAGGTCTAAAATATTTGGTTGGCACACAATTGCTAACAACTCTTTTTCAATAGCTGAATAATTGATTTCACTACTATTTATCATCCTACTTGCGTAAGCTATTGATAAATTAGACCCTATGTTTTCTTGACTTAATATTGCTTCAATTGCAAAATTACTTGCGCCTGTAGTCAATATGAATTTCTTTTCAAAGTCTAGGTATGTAATATAGGCTCATAACATAACACAGTTTTACATCTTTCAAAACAATTAACATAATCCTGTTTGGTTATATCTATCATTGCATCCATTTTTTAAGGAATTAGTAATGGTTTTGTTAATTTTTCAAAATCTTTTATAAATTTTATGTAGTATCCGACAAGTCCTAAAAATACATTTATTTGTTTAGCTGTTTACAGTATTGGGTAATTTTTTATTACTTTAATTTTATCCAGGTTTCGTTTAACTCCTCCAGTTGTTACAATGTGTTCTAAGTATGTTACTTCTTTTCTTAAAAATTCTGTTTTGTCTAATTGCAGTTTAAAATTTGCATTTTTTTAATATTTCAAAAACTTCTCTCAATCGATTTATATGCTCTTGCAAACTTGTTGAATAAATTATCATGTTGTCTAAATATATTAAACATTTTTCACTTTGTATTCCTCATAAGATATTGTTTAATACTCCTTGAAAGGTAGGCAGAGATTTTTTTATGCCAAAAGGCATTCTCAAAAATTCAAGTGGTCCATGTTCTGTTAGAAAAGCTGTTTTTTTCTATGTTAATGTTAACCCTTTCCACTTGATGGAAACCAGAGGTTAGATCTAGTGGTGTAAAATATTATGATCTTCCTAAACTGTCTAAAATGTCTGTAATGTTAGGCAAAGGGAATCTATCAATGATCGTCTTAGAATTTAGTCCTCAAAAGACAATCAATATGCAGAAATTTTGTTTACCCGAAGCGTCAGCATTCTATTTCTTGGGTACAATCCAAATTGGGCTGTTCCATGGGAATTTTGAAAGTTTTATTATTTATTGTATTAACATATCTTGAATTTGATGGTTTACTTCTTTTTTTATAAATTACCAGGTAACGATAATTCCTTGTGTAAACTAGAATTTCGTCTGTTGTCCTAATTATGTTTTACTTGAATGGTGAAAGTTAGGTCATCCTTTTCATTATAAAAAATATCTCTTCTTTATCCTCTAAATTCATGTGATCTGTCCTAATATGGTTTAAAATTTAGTTTAATCCTTTTCTTAAAGTTTATTTTCAAATTCGTTTTTGGGTCAACAATATATGGTAATTCATTGTATTAGTTATGGATAGTCATTATTTTGAATTTTTTACAAGGCTGGTAGCTCCTAAAAAATCATCTTCATCCTCATTTTCATCATATCCCTCGTTTAAATTTAAAATGTTAAACTGTTCTTGTAAGTCAGGAATTTCTGTATTTCGTACGAAAAAATCTTGATCAGAATTATATGAATAATTTCCAAATTCTTTTTCTGTGAGTTTTCCCGTTATTTGGTACATTTTTGTGTTCCTAACTGTGTTATCTATCTGTTTTGTTGAAATCCTCATAGGTGTAGGTTTGTATTATTTTTTATTTTAATTATAATTCAGATTATATTTCTGCTGGTTTGGGTTTAATTGTTGTTTTGATTGCATCTGAAAATTATTACCATAAGGGTTTTGAAAATTTTGGTAAGTGGATGCAAAGGTTTATTTTGTACAGGTTTTTGTGGTTGCACAAATTTACTTACATTAGGTTTGTTAGTTTGAAACAATTTGTTATTTTTAAATTTAAAGACATTGGTTGACATGTTTAAAGCTTCTTCTAAATTAGTTGGATTTTTGTTCGCATAAAAGATCCTAATGGTTCTTGCAAACATTTAACAATACTTTCAAAGCTACTTTTTTACATACATACACAAAACATTACTAGATAAGGCTCTTATTATTAAAAAATGCATTTTATAAATTTAACAATTTCTGTATGTGCTCGTAAAATTTAAACAGAGATTTATTGCTTTCTTGTTTTAATTCTGAAATTTCTATGTTTAATGTAAAACAATCTTTTTCATCAAGATAACTAGTTAATAAAGTTTTTCTAACATCTTCCCATGCATAAATATTTGAACTTACACCTACTTCTAAAGCTTGTCCTTTTAGTTTAGATAACATAGAAGAAAACAAATATTCATTTTGAAAATCATCTACATTTTTAGTTACATAAAATTTTGCAACAACTTAGTTTTGTCACAAATAGAAACAATTCTTCCTAGCATAGTGGGATATCCATTATACTCTGGAATGATGTCAAGACATTCTCCTTTTAATGTGGGAGTTGTCATTTTAACAAATTAATATTCTACAATTATTAATTTAATTTAAAACAGAATCCACAAATTATAATTACTTATTTTAAAATTATTCTTTACTTAGAGAATCCAAAAATATACGCTCATACTAGGATTTGAAATGTTTCAATGTATGTTTTCTTTTTGTTGATGTGCACTCAACTCACTTTCACTAATTCTGATATTCCTTCACAATTATTACTGTTCTACAACGGAAATTCGTTGTATGGGGTTATATTTTGGTCAAAAAAGAAAAATATCAAAAAATAATCCCAATGCAAGGTATGGATGTTTTGTAGAACTTTTTACTGCTTATAGCCGGTCGGTGAGATTGAACTATGAAATGGTCCAAGGTCAACTCTTGCCGGCTTGTTCTAACAGTAAATTCCTATGTCGGCGGATTTTGAATTGAAAAATCATTTTTTATGAATTTTGAAAATATGAAATAATAATGTATAAGGATATGTAGTTGTAATACAAGTTGTATGCAATACATATCTAGTACTGTTATTTCATATTAACTAACAGACGTTACGGCATATTTAAATGAAGAATTTAAAAATTTTCAAAATTAATAAAAAATAAAAAACCTTGGTATTTCTGAAAATAAAATGTAATTTTAAGATAAAAGTATTCTTGCTAAAATTTGGAAAAAATTGATATTTAAAAAAGTTAGCAGAAAAGGTTAAGTATAAAAGCTAATAAAAGTAAATAAAAATAGATTTTGAGCAAAGGATTGTATAGAAGCAATTAAATAAATAAAGTTATATCATAATTAATGATTAAAAATTTAAATTTGATTAAAACAAAAGAGTTATGGTTTTCACGCTATAGTATGAAAACGAAAAAAGATAAGAAGTGGAAATTTTGCAAAAAGAAGTTAAAACCTAATATCTAAGAATTGTGTAAATTTCAGGGAAATCAGTCAATAAATAAACCCCAAACCCAAAGGTGTGAAAATACGCACTGGATTACATTACTACCAGAAGTCGCAGAGTTATGTTATCACGGCTAGTGTGTTTAAATCACGAAATAAACAAAGTGACAAAGTTTGAAAACAAAAACTTTAAAGGTGTAAGAATTAAAAACTGTAAATTACGCAAATTCTTACGTAAGCGATTAAAGGTGAATGAATAGTCCGACAAATGTCATTCGAAGTGCGGGAAATTGCCGCGGTCGAGAGCTACAAGACACCGGTTACGTAAAAACGCAAAAACTGTTAGGAAAAGTGTTATAGACAATTAAAAGGAAAACAATGAAGATTTTTACATCGGCCAGTTACAAGTTGCAGGGTTTAAATGTTCAAGGATAAGTGACGTAGTCGTAGGCGGAGCCAGAATACCAACTTACAGCAAAAATAGATTAAAGGATTAATTAGAGCAAAGTGATTAAAAAGGACAATATAAAAACGGTAAACGTAATAAATAAAGTAATAATAAATAACTGAATCACCTACACCAAAAATAATCAAGAAATTGCATGGAAATACACCATAAATGGAACTATCGTATCGGTCCAGTGAGGGAAAAAAAATTGGTATCGATATACGATAGTTTTTGGCTATAAAAAGAGCCGCACGAATCTCATAGAGGTCTCTCTTAAAAAAATTGTTGGAACAGGTGCTAGGGGTGACTATGCCCGAAGGTCTCTCGTAAAAATTTCGTCAAACAAGTGCCAGGGGTGGCTATGCCAGTTTACCGACTCAAGATTCTCAGTAAAGAAGTTTAAGTGTTACTATGCCAAAGTATTGAAACAGCGTCAGCGAGAGCGATAGGAGGTGATAGATTCGAATCAACCAGCCAGCCTTCTAAACTCCATGGAAAAGAAATGAGACAACTGTAATCGCTAAATACAACCAACCAGACACCAGAGGACCATCAGCATCCCAGGACTCAGGATCTTCAACACGGCGGTCAAGGTCTGATAAAAATCCAAATTTCCTTTTTAAAGGGCAAAATTGGCCCGATTTTAGAGTATCACTGATTTTCCTGAGATAAATTTTTTTTATATAATTAAATAAATGTGTTAAAATAGATAATGTTAAACTCATGTGTGGATAAAAATCTTTATAGATAAATAAATTTGATAAATTAAATAATTTAAATTCAGAGATAAATAGAAATCTTTATATAGATCAATTTTAAGAAAGTTATGAGTGATTGCCTTCTGCTCAAAAGAAAAAATATTTTAGTTGTTATCAAATAATTTTATTAGAGAAATTGTTTTGAGTTTTATTTTGTTGACTTGTGTCAAGATTATTATTTCCAGTTGTTTTTGTTTCAATTAATTAAAGGAATTAATTTTTTTATATATTCTCTAAAACTGTGTTTTATTTAGAATTGGTCACACAATTATATGCTATATTTTCAGGTTTGTTATTATAAAAAAGGGTAAAATATATTGTATCAAAAAGGTATTCCTAAGGACACACACCTACGAGATTAAAATTAGAAAATAAAGTAAATTCGTGTTCTCCCTGAGAAATAGGGTAATCTTAAATACAGTTACTGGAAGTCGTAAATAAAAAGGGGGGTACCGGTAATTTGGGGCAACTCAGTAAACTCAGCAACTCCAGTAAACCAGCAGAAAAAAAACCAATAAGTGAGGTTCTGCCAAAGGATGGATGTTTTCGGAATGACAGGGCTGTAGAAAAAACAATAAAACAAAAGATTAAAGTTAAAAAAGTTAAAGTGCAGGTAAATACCAAAAAGTTAGGACATAAAAAAGTTACTCCTTGTAGTAGGATCGAACCTGAAGTAGGCGAAAAAGTCGTCGAAAAGGAGCGCGAATATCAACCTAAACAATTAGGTAGTTTAAATGTCAATATTAGAGAAGACTTGCTAGATAATAAGGACGAGCCAATTTTAACTGAAAAACCCATAGAAGAAATACCCGCGATTCCAGTCGAACTTGGAACAAGTACCGGTTACCTTGAGATTGACACAGGAGCTGAAGTAAGCGTTATCCAACAGGATTACCTCGATCAATTAAAATCGGAAGATGTCAAAATCTTAGAATTACCGGTAGCGTGCCTAGAAATAATTGGGGCATTAAAAGGGAAGGTGCAAAAAATTAACAAGCAAGTCCTAATTGAAATTAAACTGTTAGATAAATGCGTAGATCTACAATTTTTGGTAGTAAAAGGTCTAAAATCTAGGATAATTATGGGATGTGACCTTTTATATAATTTACAAGCCAAAATAAACATGCAAGAAAAATTTGCAATGTTTAAAATAGGTCAGGATAATATTAAAATCCCGTTTATTGACAAAAAAGTTGCAATAACACGTTTAAAGGGGAAATGTTTTAATATTAATTCCCGATACTATAAAAACAATAAATCAATAAATTTAATTAAATCGGAGGTAATTAAATCCGACAAAATCGAGGCGATAAATACTAAACTCCAAACCAATAAGTTAAATGAAAATGAAATTAGCATAAATGAGTTAGTAATCAAAGCTGAAATCGTTAATGTACCGGAAATAGAAAAAACGGACATCAACGATGTAATGGAAGGGAATTTTAGCATGAGTCAAGACAGGAAGCCGAACACAACAGCTAGGAATATTGATAAGGTTAGGATACAAAACGAAGAAGGGTTGGATCAAATGATACCGAAGGGGTTATCTGTTCAACGAAGGAAGGGGCAAAAATCCAAAAATTTAATCGTACCTAAGATGCTATCTAAAGAAGCCAAGGACGAAATTTCGCGTAATAGGGCATTAAAAAAAATTAATGTACCAATTAAAGTTAGGTATAGTGGTGAAAAATATCCAGTTACCAACTACGCGTCGCGACGCAGCCAAAGTAGCCGAAACTGTAAATATCCAAATAAGCGTTGTAATCCAAATCAGGCGAAGTCAAGCACTGCACTACACGGTAAATATTCCGACCACTCGATTAACAATAAAAAGTATAATAATAAACAATCACAAGAAGAATTAATATCTGTAGGAGGAACAGACACGCGTGACTACAATCAACTGTCAAAAGTGCGTGGAAAAATGTCTAAAGTCAGATTTAAAAACACTGATATTTCTGTTGTAAATAAAACTAAATTAAGTAGGAAACATGTACGGTACAAAGAGAAAGTAGGCCAAATTGGAAGTCAGCTGTGTGGACTTAGACAAGGAGTGAAGACAGATATCAAATGTAAACATTATGAATTAGTAAACACGCAATGATTGAAGATAGAAAAGGACAGGAACTAAAGTAGGCTAGGATGGGACGGTTTGCAACACAGCTGAACTAAAGTCAAGGGAAGTTCAAGGTCGACGGAAGTGGAGAGAGGGAACACGGCAGACTGACAAGACTGAAATGAAGGAAGTAGGCCTAAATAAACAACTCAACGCATCTCAATTGATAAAAAGGCCTAAGTATTTCTATCTTACATGCTAATGTGTTTGCTAGTTTTAAATTAAATAGTAATACAGATCCAGGAAGAAAACGTTCGAATATAACCTACGAACAAATCAGGTGCCTGGAATGGCCTAATACACGAGTCAGGGGTGTATAGGGGTTGCATATTAATTACCAGAAAATTAATTATGCGTAAAAGTTGTTAGGAGAATCGGAGTAGTTAGGATTCTGGAAGAAAGAAGTTTAACTAATAATCTAGGAAAAACTTGAAGTAAGAAAAACTTAAAGGAAAAACATGAAGGAAAGTACTAGGAAAAACTTAGGAAAACTTAAGAAAAAGCAAATGAAAACTTATCAAAACAAACGAATGAAAATTTAAAAAAAAAAAAAAATTAAACAAATAAACAATTAATTAATTAAAAAACTCACAATTATTGTAATTGAAGCCACAAAGGCAAATAAAAAAAAATAAATAAATAAAAAAAAGGGTAATGTAAAATAAAACGTACAAAAAACTCGGATTGTAAAAATTCGGGAAATATGAATGCAAGGAACATAACAGTAGTATGAAAATGTAATCCAGTAAAGTATTGTTAGTTGGTTATCAGGCAAATTAAAATGTGTCCCTTTATTTATATAAGTTGTGTACAGCATAAACATGTGTTTTCAGTGGAAGTGAACTCACCCAGTGAACATTTCAAAAGGAAATGTATACCATGTCATGTTGTATAAATGTAATTTCAGATTATGCAGAATAAGAAGAACAATGAAATGTATAGTATGAATTGTATATATAAAAATTATGAATATGCAATCTGTAAATTGTTAGGATAGGAAGGCAGAACTAGATATAAGAATGTAATAAGATAGGAGGAAATTTGAAACGGGAGTATTATTATATTTAGTGGTTTTCAATATCTTGGTTTTATGGCGGAGCCGATCAAACCAGATATCTTAAGAGGGGTAGCTTACAACGGACACAACCCGTTGTAGGTCCTGGATTTTGAATTTGTAATTAATTTTATAAATTTGAATAGTCCGGACTTACCGCGGGCTAAAGCCGCATGTAGGTCACGAAAATCATGTTGACGCGAGAGAGTAGTTATCTGGCTAAGTTAAACTCTTGGACCCTGCCTGTTCGAAAAGGAATAAGGACTTGTAAAAAATACTTAAAAATTAATACGGGAAGCCAAAATCCAGAAATTAAATAAAAACAAATATCTTCAGGAAATGCATTACGCTAACCGCGGGTGTATTTACTGCAAGATTAGATAATATAAAGTCACAAAGTTACGTAAAATACAGACTATTAAAGTATGTAAAGAAATTCAAAATTCCTCTAAATTGAAAAAGAAAAGGTTTTTCAGGCTTTTCATAAGAAGGCCTAAAATAAAGGTAAAATAAGTTTTTGCGAAATTTCGTTAAATAAAAAAGTTAATGTTAATTCACTAAGTTCAAATGATAAAAAAGTATATAAAAAAGAAAGTTTTTTTAAATTCTAACCAAAACAAATTTTAGTAATGATAAACGAAATGTATAATTAAAAAGAAAAACTTGAAATTTTATTAAAGGAAAAAGGTGACAGAATTCGCACCTTTACAGCAAGATAAAAAGTTAAACTTAAATTTTTATTAACTCAAAACGCTAAATAGTATGCTGATAACGTAGTTATGTAAAAATAATCCAGTATTTAAAATATGTTTCGGGAGTAAAGGAAAGCCCAAGTTTGTAGAAAATCGTTTAACTCCCTAACCCTACAGCAAGACAACCAGAAGCAGAAAAAGAGAGAAAATCCGGCTAGTTAACACAAACCAAAAGGACATAAAGAAGTGAAAACAAAAAACCGGGAAAAACAAAAAACAAAGACTTTTCCGGGAGAAATGGCCGCGGAAAAACGTGCGCGGGTCGTGTACGCGAACCAAGAATCGTACGAACATCACTCGAGTTCGTGTGTAAAGAAGACAACGAGCTGAATTCAAAAATGTCACTCTCAATAAAATAGGGAAAACCCTGGAGGAGTTACAAAGGAAAAGGATTTTCAATGGCCAAAACTGCACGGAGAGAGATAAGAGATAAACAGTAGAAGGGGCTGGCTGAAGATGAGTCTATATAAACGAATGCTCGGGGAAACTCGAGAGCCTTGATATTTCTGCGATGTAAGTGAACACATCGAGCCTTGATCTCGTTTTTTATAAAATACCATAGTATGCAAAAAGCTAAGTATTTTCTTAGTTAACCTAATAATTTGTATAACAAGTGTGAACATACGTCATTGCGATATTAATTTGGAATGCAGCAATAGACACAACTATAATCTACAAGAACGTCAGTGGCAACTTAGTCATTACAAAGTTGGCCTAACTTGGATTATTCTGGAGAAGTAACATAACCTACATAGCAGCTGATACATGGAGTGATTCGTATAGCTTCCGGATAGGACTCCAGGACATCACCAGGCGACCACTTGGACATGCAACTTTAACGTCGAGAGAATAGCCGAACCGGGACTTCAGACACGACATCACCACAACCATCTTTAAAAATTCATCCAACATTCTTCCAGACAACCCTACAGGGATCAACCTTCATCAACGAGACAACTTAACCAGCACGCAGAGCATCTGTAGCCTGCCATCGCTAAACAACGCTCGCGGACTTCATATCAAACGTCGCGACGTCTGGACAGTTGTGAAAAGGTCGGTAGAAACGTAAATACGTTAGTCCCTGATTAAATTTGCCTGAAATAAATTCAAATAAATTTATTTTAAAATACTGGGTTACTTAGGATGTTAGATTACATAAAATATTTGTATTATTAATTAAAAATTAAATTCATTAAATCGTAAATTCGAATTAAATCTTTTATTAAAATATTAATTAAATCAAACTGGGTATAAAATATTAGAATAAATTATAGTTAGGTAAATAATTGGTTCTGCCTTGTAGTTTAAGAAATTATTATTAAATTGAAAGGAAAGTTATTATTTTGTATTTGTTGGAGAAAGTAAAATCCAAAAAGTTTTATTTTATGTTTGAAATAAAAAAAAATAAAAAATAAATTATTAAAATTTTATTTGCTTTATAAAAAATTTATTATTTACAAAAAACACCTAGTATTCAAATATCCCAATAGTTTATGAGTTATAGATTAAGAATTGATGCATTGAAATTTCATAAAATATTTGCAAGCACAAATAAACAATTTACAAGGTTAGTTTCAGTGTACTCACTACTCAGAGGTTTACAAAAAGTAAAATCATTCACTTGTGTTCTAACTGAGCTAGAATCAAATATAAAGTACTGGAAGTATAACGTAGAAGTTTTTTTTTTAGTCAGGATATTCAGAAAACTGAATATTCGACACATAGTTATTTCACCTAGGCCAAACAAAGCGAGATTGCCTATAAAACTTCCAGTAGGTGGAAATAACTTATTCTCAAACGAAAAACCGTTGAATAAATCGGCGTCCCAATAAAAAGTGGGGTCCGAAAACATCATTCAACTTAACCAAGAAAAGGTTTACCGTTGGAATATATATATATATATATATATATATATTTTTTTTTTGTTTAGCATAAAATACCTCATCAGTTATATAGAATAATGTTGAAAAAATAGAATCCTTATAGAGCTCATAAAATACCAAAGTATAAAGTTTTGAAACATGTTTTCAATTTTTAACTTCTGGGAATTAAAAACAAAATTCTGTTGATTATACTACTTGCTTTATATGTTGCATATTGCACAAATTATGCAGAGTACACTAATATATAACATGATGTATCTAACAGTCGTTGTACAATTTTCACCAATTTTTTACAATAAGCTTGAAAAGACAAGTGAAACATACCTGACAGCGATGATTAAGACAGTAGATAGTTACAGGGTTAGTAGATCTAGTAAAATTCAATTTACAATACAATATTTTTTAAATCCATCTTCTTTTCTTATAAGATGTTATTATAAGAAAAATAAAATCAGCTTGGACACGACCACCACAGAAAAATTACGTTATTCAAATCATTTGAAAAGGGTATTTATGATTTTGCTTACAAAATATAATGAAATTAATTAAAACAGCACTTTTTATAGTAATGTGATATAATAAATTAATATGAAACATAATTTCTCTTCATTTTAAGGGAAACTATTACAGATAATAATAATAAGGTAGTCTGCTTTAATTTTTGGTAAACCAAGTATTACAAAAGTACCAATGTACAGTATGCGCAGTGCTATATAATTGCCCAACATGTTATTCTGAATTTATAAAATCTATTGGAAAATTTCCTAGTTTAAATCATTAAATTTCTTTATCTTCCTTATTTTAAGGATTATTTTAATTTTATTATTTTTAATCCTAACAGTCAGGTAGACTTGGGTTGTAAAATTTAATTAACAGTAGTAATGGTGAATAACTGATTTTAACTATATACCTAAATATTTTTTTAAATTTTTAATTATACATATTGTGTCTAGTAGCAAAATTTTACTATTTTCAATTGATTAGTCTATTAGTATTTTGTTGTTATAAATGAAAATTCCTTAGAGCCCTTAATACTTTTAAAATCCATCTTTAATTAACAGTAATAATAGAAAATAACTGTTATTTTAACTTTATATCTAAATATATATTTTTAAATAATAAATATTATGTCTAGTAGCAAGTTTTTACTATTTTCAATTGATTAGTTTATTAGTGTTTTGTTGTTATAAATCAAGGTTCCTTAGAGCCTTAATACTTTTTAAACCCCATCTTTGGGTTTAGGAATACATAAAATTTAAGTGCTTGTGACGGTTAAGAAGATAAAAGCAGAGAAAAAATATGATTATTTTCATAAATACACACCTTTTGGATATGTAAACAAAACAAGGATAAATACCTATTTATAAATGCCCTGCCAACTGGGTATTTACCAACAACATCACTTAACGGAATTCTAGTTCAGTCATTGATGAATACCATCATTCTAGATCTCTCTGTCTGTAGTTCTTTTAAATGATGTAGTAAGTAGTGGTATACAGGGTGTATATAAAGTCCTGCACGGGCTTGATATTTTCTAAACGACAACAGATAAATCAATAAGATTTGGTACATCAACACCACACCTAAAAATCTACTTTTTTAAGGAACTATCAATTTTCTGTCATATCATGGGGACGTCCCGCAAGGAGTCAGAAGGAAATCTTAAATAGGAGCATAGGTCAATATGCACATCATTTTAAAGGGCTTAGCTAGCAGAGTTTAATGCCGCAAACCGCATTCAAAAAGGTTGATCCAGTACAAAATGGCGGCTGTTCAAAGGTTTTATTTTGTTACATTTTATTAGTACAGTAGCCACAATCCCATTAAAGCAAAACTGCAACTAAATGAATACTGCAGCTAAATACTACATTATGCGTGTCAATAGAGAAGTGAATTATGACGTTAGTTATCCTCACGGGTTACAAATTTGGTCCTAACTTATTGATAACGGGGGAAACCTGGTAATAGTAACAATTAGAAAGTTCTTATCTTTGGGTCGCCGTTTGGACTTTCATATTAGCCAGTCATTCATAGTAGGCTATTCTAGTTTTCTTGTTTTAGTAGTGCTGTCTAACCTTTCTGTAAGTGCGCGTTAGTACAAACAAGTTTGTACTATTGCTTGTAGTTCTTCAACAACACTATGTCGCTTAACGAACGTGAACGTATAACACTTCTTTTGATGGTTGGTTGGGGAAACAACAGACGATCACACGAGGAAGCGTGCCATTTATTTAATGACTACTTCTCCGAGAGGCAGCCAATTTCTAGAACAACTGTAGGGAGAACTGTTGAACGCTTTATAGAAACAGGAGGTGTTTCCGATCGTCCTAGATCAGGAAGGCCCGCTACTGCAACAAACGAAGACAACTCTTTAGATGTCTTGCAGTCATTTATTGAGAACCCGCACGAGTCCCTGTGCTCAGCAGCACAAACTCATGACATCTCTGTTAAGTCTGTTCAAAACATTCTGAAAGGGTCAAATTTTAAACCTTACAAAGTTCATTTGGTGCACGAACTCAACGAAGATGATTACGATCGACGTATAGAATTTTGCGAAACTATGATGGCTAAAATAGATCGCAACGAAATTGATGTAAACAATATTGTGTTTTCAGACGAGTGTACATTTATGCTGAATGGAAGCGTAAACAGGCACAATTGCCGTTACTGGAGTAGCGAAAATCCTCACTGGATGCGGGAGGCCCACACGCAATATCCACTAAAGGTGAATGTCTGGCTTGGTGTGATAGGTACCCAGTTGGTAGGTCCTTTCTTTATTGAAGGAAATTTAAATGCAATACCATACCAACGTTTGCTGGAAAATGAAATTACACTAACACTTCGAAACATGTTTGGAGAACATTTTCAGAATATCTGGTTTCAACAGGACGGAGCGCCCCACACTACGGCATCGACGTAAGGGCCTATTTAAACACTGTTTTTCGGCAACGGTGGATCGGAAGGCGGGGAACTGTAGAATGGCCAGCGCGTTCACCAGATCTGTCTCCATTAAACTACTTTGTTTGGGGTTACCTTAAGAACAACGTCTACAAAACAAAGCCTCAAAATGTAAATGAACTGAGACAAAGAATACTTCAAGAATGTCAGGCGATTCCTCAAGTTGCCCTGCAAAATTCTCTTAATAGTTTTTATGTGCGTCTTTCCAACTGTCAAATAACTGGAGGTGAACAGTTCGAGCATTTACTATGAAACATTTGGTAAGTAAACATCTGTTTTCCAATAAAACCTTTGAACAGCCGCCATTTTGTACTGGATTAACCTTTTTGAATGCGGTTTGCGGCATTAAACTCTGCTAGTTAAGCCCTTTAAAATGATGTGCATATTGACCTATGCTCCTATTCAAGATTTTCTTCTGACTCCTTGCGGGACGTCCCCATGATATGACAGAAAATTGATAGTTCCTTAAAAAAGTAGATTTTTAGGTGTGGTGTTGATGTACCAAATCTTATTGATTTATCTGTTGTCGTTTAGAAAATATTAAGCCCGTGCGGGACTTTATATACACCCCGTATATTATTTAAGTATATATAAGTATAGAAATTGAAATATAAGGAACTACAGACAGAGAGACAAGAAGCGGTCTTTTTCTTGACAAAACCCAATTTAGATATTGGGAGTTCCCTCCTCCAAATTTTGAGAAATATGTTAACTGTAGGTTTTAACATTGATACAAAATTGGTTTATATGGTCACCCCCTTCCAATTCTTTTGAAAATAAACATGATAAATATGTACACTTATTCATATTCAATTTTTTTGTTTACAGTAGATCAGGGTAAATTTTTGGAATTTAAATAATATATAGTTTATAAGCTTCATTTAAGTCTGTACATAACATGGGCCCATTTTACATTATTAGGATATACAATAGGCCTATATTATAATAATAGGCCCAGCTTATGGATTATACAACTAACTCAGGACTGTTTGTAACTAGTAACTATAATATGCCTCATGAAGAAGAGTTCATATACATAAAATCAAACCTGGTTACAGTCCCAATGTTATGTCATGATATCTAAAGAAATCTAGTAAAATTGTTATTGGAAATAAGAATAAACTAAAAGTGATGACTGATAAAATACTCTATTATCTTGGTTTGTTTGAAAAAATCAGAAAGAATAATTTAAAATTCGGAATTGGAACAGTCTATGGTGGCTCATTGACTAGTCACAACAAATTAATAAATTTGAAGGCTCTGCACACATGAAATTTTTTATAGCAAAAATGTTATAAACTGTCAGTGTAGAACAGGCTATATTCAACAAACTCTTTGACCATATTCAAAAGGCATAGGAAGTTTTTTTTAAATAAAGCCGGCTCAGGGCGTTACTCAAAAATTACCAAACATGTAATTACAAACATATAATTGATCATCGCATGCAATGAGGTAAAAGGATGCATATTGTTGAGAAAAAAATTGAAAGTGTTTACAATGAAACTGGTTATCTCAGTTAGTTTGAATATCACTATCTAATTTTGTATTATTAGTAAAAATGAGATTAAAAAGATTCAACAACAAAGGATACAGATACTTAAACAGTATATGAAATCGGAAGAAAGTGACAGTATAGTGATAGAAAAGGGTCTGGTCTTCCGTCAGTGGTAAGATATTCGTAACTACTAGAGTCGAATCATATCTAGGAAGAAAATATAAGCCGAAGTATTAGGTTAAATTTGGGAAATGTTGTGTTACTTTATTTCAATTTTATGTTTCTAAACACTTTTAAGCTGATGAAAGTTGTTTTAATGATGGACAAATAAAATACTTTTTTAAGTGGATATAGTTAATTAATTTGGACAGTACCTAATAATACATACATCAAAAATATAAGGGTAGTTGTGTTTAACCTGCCAAATGTTTATCTTAAAACATTAAATAATGAGCTTTCTACTACAAACAAACTTTAAAGCATGTGTTGTATTACAAGCAGATTCAATTCAAAATAACAATAATGACAAGGCAGTGTGTTTAAAAGGAATAAACTGCATCATATTTGGTTAAGTTCATTATTTACTTATAGAATATTCCTACAGATATAAATATTTGTTTTTGTAGAGGTTTCAATCTCTGTGAGTGAACAAATTTTTGGATTTGTGTACATATACAATTTTCTTTTGGCAATGAATTTTTTTTTAATATGTAATATTATTCTAACATTTTAAAATGCACTCTGTTTCCATTTAGGCCTACACTTTAATATACTTTTATATGCCTTAATTATTTTATTGAAAAATTAAATTAACTTTTACCAATTTATCAAATTAATAGGATATGTGTGTTATTTTATTTGCAAGTTTTATTTTAAAATTAATTGGCTTACAAATACAAAACTTACCCATTTTGAAAGGCCACCTCAACAATTTGTATTTTTGTACCAAAATACTAATTCTGCACAAAATAAACTGTGAAGTATTAAGGGCCCACACTAGGCACCTAATAACTTTTGGCCAAATATGTATTGATTAAACATTTCCTATACTCTACTCTATATGCCTACTCTGATAAATATGATTAGATCCTTTTTGTAAACAACTATTTTCAGGTTTGAATATGATCGAAGTAGAAATCCTTTCAGCTATTCAAAGGTTAGACAAGTAGGCTTATCTTTGTTTACTTTTATCTAGTGTGTGCATTGCTATCTCAAAACTGTTTCACTAAAAAACAATATAATTTATTCAAAATTAAAACAGAAGATTTAATTGGAATCAATGTGAACATTTTTGACTTTGATACACATTAATAAAATCTACTTTTGTTTCACAAAAGATTTTTTATTTTTACTTAGTTTTAAAAACAAAGCATATAAAAAATTCTGCTAGCATGTAGTTTTCTCCATTTCGCTACACCAAAAAATATCAAAAATATAAGGTAATTGCTCAAAATAAACCTATTTCCTGGTTTTTCTATGAAATGTTTTGTCGCTTTGTCCTTCCTAATAAATAGAATTTCACAAAAAATTATTAATTTGTGAAAGTTATTTAATGCTAGAAGACACATATTTCGTTTTATGAATTAGAAGTGGGAGAAAAACCTATTTCAACAATTAGTCAGTTTTCTTTATATAATATATTCTACAATAATGAAATCAATATCAACCTTTACATAGCCTACCAATTACTTAAATGTCCAAATATCATGACTCTGTGGTTTTCACTAACAAATCAGCAATGTATACAATTTTGATGTTAGAAATTGTTTTACAAAACCTGAACATTATGATTGCTGAATATTAATTCTATAGACAAACTTATATATTTTTGTATTAATAAAGTATTGTGTGCATGTGTGTTAAATGCATAGAAAAGTCAAAATATTACATGCTAATAGGCTGCAAAATTTAAACTTTTAGGAGTTTTGAACTTTTAATAGATAAATATTAAACAAGTTATTTTGATACAAGATATAATTTACCAAGACCAGTAAATTTCAACATAAACAAAAACTATATAATGAGACCTAATGCTAAAAAACAAAAACTACAAAATACTTTTAAAATACAAAATGTCATAAAGGTGAAAATATAATTATTTTATATAAGAAAACAAACTCAAAAATGTATTGGCTGTTTCAATGAACTGAAATAAATATATTACTTCCCAATTAAGTAGTAAGTAATAGGTTTTCAATGCCATTAAAGTACCTATTTAATGTCTGATTGTGGCACTTTTGTTAAGAATGGATACTATTCATTATACTTTAAAATTATGCAGATTTGGTCTCCCAAGAAATAAATTGATTTTCAAATAAATCATTTAAGGGTTGGGGTTAAAAAAGTGGGAAAATCAAAATTGAGAGTCATGCATTATCTTAAGAACATGTACAAGCATTAGGGTGAAAAAAGGAAGAGTGAAAATTTACTGTCATGCATTATCTCAAGAAAATGTGAATCATTATGGGTGGGAAAAAAATGAAGAGTGAAAATTTATTGTTATGAATTGCCTTAAGAACACATAGAAGGATTGGGGTGAAAAAGAGGAAGAGTGAAAACTGATTGTTGTACATTATCTCAAGAACATGTAAAAGGTTGGGGTGAAAATTGATTGCCATGCATTATCTCAAGAAATTGTAGAAGGGTTGGGGTGAAAATTGATGGTCATTTCAAGAATGTGTAACAGTGGGGGTAAAAAGAGGGAGATGTGAACATTCATTGTTGTACATTATCTCAAGAACGTGTAGAAGGGGTGGGGTGAAAAAGGAGGAAAAGTGAGAGTGAGTATTCACTATCATGCATTATCTCAAGAACATGTAGAAGTGGTAGGGTGAAAAAGAGGAATAGTGAAAATTTATTATTGTACATTATCTCAAGAGCATGTAGGGTTAGTATGAAAATTGATTGTAATGCATTATCTCAAGAGCGTGTACAAGTGTTGGGGTTAAAATTGATTGTCATGCATTATCTCAAGAATGTTTAGAAAAGGCGGGATGGAGGGAGAGTGAGTGAGTGAGTGAGTGAGTGAGTGAGTGAGTGAGTGAGTGAGTGAGTGAGAGAGAGAGAGAGAGAGAGAGAGAGAGAGAGAGAGAGAGAGAGAGAGAGAGAGAGAGAGAGAGAGAGAGAGAGAGAGAGAGAGAGAGAGAGAGAGAGAGAGAGAGAGAGAGAGAGAGAGAGAGAGAGAGAGAGAGAGAGAGAGAGAGAGAGAGAGAGACAGAGAGAGAGAGAGACAGAGTAGGAATATAGTCTATGTTCTTTATACGAAGCCAGAATAACAACAATTAGTGTGACAGACTTGAAATTGCCTACCTTCCAAGTATGAGGGACATCATAGAGATGACAGTTGTGTGTGTGTGTGTGTGTATATATATATATATATATATATATATATATATATATATATATGCTAAGCTGAGAGAGAACAAGATCAACTGATCAAGTGGACAACTGCTGGAAGTTTTTAAGATAGCCAAACGTATTTGGTGAAAAAGAGTTTCTGAGGGGATCGGAACTTCGTACAAGAACAGAGTCAGTTTATTAAATTATTAACAAAGAATCAGGTCAATCAGTCACAATAGTTAAGAGTCATTCTGGATTCTTAGTGGCAATAAGATTAAGATATTTGTATTAGTATATGATGAAGCTGAAAGAGAGATAATCAGGTTATAAATAAATAAACATTAATTGTATAACTGAACTACTGATTTATTTAGTTTAAAGTGAAAGAACCTAGGCAGAAATCCTACGGAAAATCAATGATCCTAACAACTGTCATCCATTACCTCAAGAATGTGTAGGAGGGGTGGGGTGAAAAAAAAAGGCAGAGTGAGTATTGACTGTCACGCATTATCTCAAGAATGTGTTAAAGGGTTGGGTGAAAGAAGGAGTGTGAAAATTGACTCTCTTGCATTATTCCAAGAATGCAGAGTAAGGTTGCAGTGAAAAAATAGGGAGAATGAAAATTGATTGTCATACATTATCTCAAGAACGCATAGTCCGAAAACTCAAAATTTTAATGATTTAAGCAACATAGTCTATTTACGAATTCTGGGTGTAGACAGATTAATTATTTTTAATATATTTTCAAACTAAGTAAACCTTTTACTAATTTTAATATAAACCATTACCAAAACACTATGTTTAACAGCTAAACCAAGAATCGGTTATTCTGTATCCAATAGTATTTCTAGTTGAAATTTTTTATAAAACCTATTTGCATAGATTGTTGACGTTCAGAATCTAACTTTGGGCCTTGAACTGACCACTTTAATGGTAATGATTATGCAGAAAATGCTAACACCAAGCTATATCTCGATTAAATTATTGTAGGTAATTGCATAATAAGAACAAACAAAATTGAAGGAGTATGAACCAAAAGAGTTTGAAGAGTTTTGGTGTGATGCTTCAGCAGTTGTTTCATAAACTGAAGCAATGTTATCTTATGTCAGCAGTGTAATACCTAAGCCAGGATACCTCATCTTCATTTGTTTGAATGAAGAAACAGCTAACTGGCTCAAAACATAGCCAAAAGGTTAAAACCATGGGATAACGCTGCTCTCAAGGCTGTGCCAGAGGGAGATTCATCGGGCGCAGGTTGCGATGGCTTATTTCCCTAATAGTGAGGATGACTCTAATAAGATCATTCTTCATTACTTGAAGGCAAAAAATGAAGGCTTAAGTGTTGATCAATGGAAAATTCTTCAATGAGCTATCATTTGCAGAAACTATGTTTAACAATTCAGTTGTCTTGGAAGACCATTAGCTTAGATGAAATTCACCTTTATTTATGGTTGATATTAATTGTTGTTGAAGTTCTAAAGTAGAAGTGACATCATTGACTCTAGTTATCAACATAAATATTGTCTGTAACGACTTTGGAGGCTTCAGGATACGAAGTTCCTTCATCAATAACTAATTGTTTCAATGTGCGAATAGCTAAATAAGATGATGACTTTAAACCATATGTAACTGTTGTTTGCTTGTAAATACTGAGAGGTTGTGATTTAACTGAGCATCAGATTATAAGTTGATAAGGTTGATCAATATGTGTGATTCTTATTTGTTGCCGAATGTCGCATGAAAAAAATAATAATAATAATAAAATTTTATAGAATTGGTATATGATGTCACAAATACCAACAGTTTAACAGTTTTGGTCCAGTAAGGAGCACATCATTTAGTGAAAAGCCATTAGAAGTTTTAGCGTTTTCATCAAAAACCACTCTGGGTTTTGTAGTAGAATTAGTTTCTTTAAAACCAGTGTGATATGGAAGAAACTAGTGCAAGCATGTCATTTCAAAATCGGTTGCAAGTTTCAATTGACCAACATCAATATATTCCTTTGTAAATTCTGTATAAGAATCTTTAAGATGTGCATTTGGGTTTAATTTATTTTCTAAGATTAGAAAGCGTTTTTTGATTATTTCGTATGAATTGCCAAGAATAGTAGTGTTTTTTTGAAAGGTAGGTTAGTAATATACCTTCCATTACAATCACATTTGACATGTGATTGGTAATGAAATTCACATACAGTTTCGTATTTAGTGATTATATTTGGTGTGGCCAATTCCTCAGTAATCCAAAATTGTTGCTTTACCTTCTAAAAGTCAATGTCATTTCTTGAGAACATAGAAATAGTGTTACTGTGTAAAGGATTTGTTTTGACCGGACCAATAAGCATGTAGCCAAAAATGCTGCTGCTCTATTGCTGTTGGGAATAGAGAGTGTAATTTGATTTTGTTGGCTATTATTATATTTCCATATAAATCTATGGCAATAATATCTGTACCTTTTGAGGATAATTAAAATTTGGATCAGCTAATTTTAGAAATTTTATTTTATTTTGTAGTTCCGAGTTTAAAATCTATTTGGGTAAATCTGCTGTGATTTTGTAGACTACAATAACATTATGGTTTTTAACAAAAGAAAAACCTTCAAGTGTATTTCAGTTAATTTGCGGTACTCCTTTAACAGGGATTTGAATGTTTTAAATGCCATTTAAAACAATATTAGTTGGTTTTTAATTAATTCCTGATAATTTTGTACATTCTGAAGTTATAAGAGTACTCTGACTGCCAGAGTCTAAAATTGTGGTTACAAGGATCATTTTGTAGAAACATGTATTGTATCGAGTATAGTAACAGATGAATTAGATTGTGCATTTAAATTGGTTAGAGCTGTTGTATTTTCCTCAATATCCTACTTAGAGTCAGCTGTGCGTTTATAAGGAATTTTGTTATTGTAACAGTTAAGAATGCGGTTTTAAATTGAGACAATGTAAATCTGGTTGACTTCCACTACTGTGAGTTTAGTCAGCTTTTGTTATGAACAGTAGACTGTATGTTCCATCTGCTGTTCAAATGTAGAAGCATGGTGTTTATTACTACATAATTCAAAGCTTTCTAGGCTTGAGCATTTTCATTAAAAAGGTGTGTATGTTTTGGGGGGAAATGGTTGTGATATTAGGTATATCTATTATTTTTTATTGATGTGTAAGTTAACTAAACGTTTAACATTTTGATATCTGTTTTGTAAACTCTCCCAAGCTATGTAATAATTTAATGGCATTAAAAGCAACCCCTTAATTGGATATAATGGTTCACCCTGTAAACAAGATAACAAATAGGTAAATTTTCTATTGGAGACAAAGAGTTGTTTTGATTGATAGTGATATCAAACTTTTGATAGATATTTGTCCATCCAGGCAAGTTGCTTGTAAAAATTGGTAGGGCTAATTTAGGTAATTTTGTGTTAGTTTTAGAAATCTCTGAATGACATGAAGCATGGTTCTCATTCAAATCAAATTCTGTTGACTTTAATATTGATGTAACAATTCTTGAATTTTAGTTTTAGTGTCAATTATCAATTCTGAAAATTCATCTTGTAATTTAAGAAGATTTTCAAGTTCAAATTCAGCTGTTGCGTCATTCACTAATTTATCAACTAACAACTAATGTGTCAAATTGTATATCTTTACTTATAACTGTTTCATAGCATACTTTGAGTTATCATGATTTATGGCGGTATACTTTCAGATTTATAACTAATAGAAATTTCATTTATTCGCTTATTTGATTTTGTTGATTCTGCCCATAAGCAAATCAGATTGTCTTTGAATAATTGTGTATCACATTTTGAATGGTTTTTTTTTTTTTTAATAGTAAACAATAAAGTATGTGAATTATTAACAAGCGTAATATATGTAATGAAATAATAACACATTAAATAAATAATATTGTACAGGATGTGCCAAAATAAACAGTACTGAAATTGTAAAATTTTATTTATGTAGTTTTTCGAACATATACAAGTAAAAGGAAACAAAATTGGTTAGACTCGGGTAATAACATGTTCAATATGACCTCCGTTCAGTTTTAGGCAACACTTGTACTGTTTTTGAAGAAATTGTATCATTTTGGTGAAGAGGGGTTGTTTCATGCTCCCACCAGTTACCATCTTCCAACTCCAGGGAAAAATAACCATATGTTCTAAAGGTAGATATATGAATGCAGTCGAGGAGAATGAGATTTATAAGGCGTTCAAATCAAGAGATGCAAATAGCAAACATCGATTATTGAAAGACCAACTAAATTTTGACTCATATACCTTGTACGACACGGCGATAAGAACTCAAGAAGCCCGTGGTAAAAACAGGTTCTGAGTGTGTGAGGTAACAGACTGTCAGTTGCCGTCCAGTAGCCAGAAGGTGTACACCTAAATGTACTTTTAATGTGATATGTGTGTTTTGTGTAAATAATTTTAGTGTTTGATGACCTCGGTTGAGTAATGTATTTATGTTGTGATGGGATAAAAGTTCTGAAACGTGCACTAATACAAAAAAGAGGTCACTTGACGGAAACAAGGTAAGAAACTTTATTTTGGGTAAAGAAAGTTTGTTCTAAGGGAGATGAGGCAGTTGCCAAAAGTTTCTTGAAGGAAAGCAGTGTTGGTTAAGGCAGTGTGGCTGGTTGCGCCATCTTGCTGAAACCATTATGAACGAAAAGACAGGTTTCGGGCACGACAAAATCTCCTGAGGTCTCCTATAAAACAATCAAGAATTACCCTATATCGGTCCTGATTTACAGTAAGAGGATTTCTATTATTGTCTTCGACAAAGTATGGACCAATTATGCCTCTCCATGACACAGCACACCAAATGGTTACACACTTACGATGCTGTGGCCTCTCTACAAAATTGTCAGGACGTTCAAACCCAAGAAAATAAGTTGTCTGCTTCCATTAAGGTGTACATGACATTCATCTGAAAACGATACATCACTCAGAAACTCAGGTTCTCTATAACACATTGCTAACATTGAAGTGCAGTACTGAACTCTGAATGTTTTGTTTATACAGTTCAAAGGTTTCCAAGTTTGTATCTTGTAGGGAAAACCACCATTCAATGACCACCATTCAATTGTAGGGAAAACATTCTTCTCAATGACGTATTGCTTATATTCAGTTTCAAAGATGTTCGGTTTAAGCTTCTTTTCAATGACTGTAACACTTGCTTAACACTCTTCCGTGATTTTCATTTGTACAAACAGTAGTTGGGCGACCTGAATAGCCCTTCCACTGCGTCAAAACATTACCTGTTCTTCGAAATTGTTTTACAACACTAATAATCTCAGCATTACTAGGCGGATTTTTATGAAAATGTTCCTGAAAATGTAATGCAGTGTGTAACAAACTTGCCCCACCCGCACGTCCAATTCCGTATGAGCGAAAATAATGCTCTACGATAAAAGCTTTCTCTGCAGTAGTTATCAACATGTCAGCAAAAACTAACCTCAAATAACAAAGAAATAATAATCACGAAGACATGGCAACAATCAAAAGTTGACACAGCTGATCGAAGAGGCAGCTAAATCTGATTCAGTTTCAGTACTGTTTATTTTGGTACATACCGTATTATCACCAAGTGTTTGATATTAGAAGACATAAACTGAAGTTATGTTGAACTGGTAGACAGAGTTGTACACCTGTTTATGAACCAAGTTTCCAATTTACAATTGAGAGTATGTGAGTGTGGTAACCGAACATTGGTCGATGTAGCGCATGCGCATTGGATTACTTCACTAACAAATACATGAGGGATCTATTAAAGCTGTACGCAACACCATCAACAACTAATTTCCTAATTGTTGGATTGGCAGAGGTGCGCCTATTCCTTGGTCCCCCAGAAGTCCAGAACTTACCCCTTTGTATTTCTTTTTCTAGGGGTACATTAAGAACATTGTTTATGCTGATAAAATTCGTGATTTGGTGCATCTGCGGAAGCGCATCTCTGATGCTATCACGACTGTAACCTCAGAAATGATTCAACGTACTTGGCATGAAACTGACTACAAGTTAGATGTCTGCAGACTAGAGCAACAAATGGATGTCACATCAAAACTTACTAAAGTAACAAAAAAACTTCTTTTTTTCCTGTACATTGTCAATGTAAAATCATTTAATTATCTTTAATACTTTTTGAGTTGCACTTAGTTGAAATCCTGCCATTCTTTTTCGATGACCCTGTTTTCACATTATAAAATATTTCCACTTGATTGTCACTATTGTTCAATTGCATACAATTTGATTTTTAAGATTAAATGAGAGCAGCAAGCAAGTTAGAGCAGCAAGTGAGCAAGAGCAGCAAGTAAGCAAAAACAGCAAATGAGGAAGCGTGTAATCGCACCTGATTACTTTTCCGATCAATCTCTAAGAGTAAACTAGTGTGAAAGCGGTGAGCGACCGAGTTTCCTACATACTTTGTTTGATAGCAAGCGAGAAAGCATGAGCACAGACCTTAGTAACTTTCCATTCTAACATAGTTTTGTCTAAGCTTTTAAGACTAACTCCCTGCTGGGAGCAAGATCAGAACGCATGAAATGTTGATCAATCAGGCTTGGCTTGGGTATAACGGTAGGTGTTGTTTGGGAAAAACACAGGCCTTTGATTCGAGGATTGAGATCCTGCATGTTAAGTAAAACTGCCTTAGACAGTTTGGATGAAATTTATGTTAATTAGTTATTTTTAAAAAAAGAAAGAATTTATATCAGTCATTGCAACCGATAATTAGCTAGGAGTAGAGAGTATACTTAGCAATGGCGGGAAACTTTATGGAAGATGGATAAATAGGTCTTTACTAAACAGTACATATATTAAGAATTTTAGAAAGTTATATTATAAACAAGGCCCTATTTATAACAATACATGCTTAGAAATACTTAATGGAATAGATATAAATTCTTTACATTTATTTATCAATCATGCAAGACAAGACATATCAAAGAATTTAATTTGACTAAGGTTTTTAATTTTTTAGTTTATGCCCTTCCTTACATTTTGACTATTTATCTACATTTAATCTTTATCAGTCTATCATAAAAGCTGAAAATAATTAGATTGAGAATGAATATTTTTGTTTTTGTTAACATTTTTATTTTTGTTATTGTTTAAATGTGATTTTCAGTTACTTTTCCGTAAACTAATTTAAACATTTTTCTTGTATTATAAAGAGGAAAAGGTAAGTGTAACCCTAAAATTGATTGTGTATATATTATGTCAACTCGACAGATGGAGCAATTCAATGTCTATATGATGTAAAACTATTATTTGTATAAAATATGAAGTTTAAATAAAGACCATTAATTTATCCATTTATCTATCTAACTGACAAAGTATTGAACTAGGTTCGAACATGTCAATGTTCAAATAAAAATTTAATGTTAGAATCACCATTTTTCTAAAGAAATATGCATCAATATGAAATCTCCTAATTCAACTGGTAAATTTGTGTTTTTTTTTTTAAGACCAATTGTACTTTTGATGATAGACTCCAAAGCCAGTCAAACAAATAAAAATTTAGGTGATTTGAAGTTCCTTATTCATATAGACATTTGCTAGCAAGTAATTTCCTGTTATAATAGCGGGTTAAAAAGCTATTTTCAATGATGGTATAGTTTTTATTGGTGATAGGAAACAACTTTACAAGAGTCAATGCCTCATGTGTATGTAACACAATTAATTAGACATTGAAATTGTTCAACATCCAACAGGCTGACCAACCTGGATATTGGTGAATTAAAGTAGTGAACATGTCTTTGAAATTAGGTCAATCCTTTAAGTTGCCAAAAAACATTCGCTAATCTAGTTTAGATAAATATACACACTTTTGTGGCGTAATGATGGAATTATACACCTATGTTTGATTTGCATTTGCTGTCAAAAATAATTGTTCCTGGATACACGAAACTTGATAGTAAAATTGTGGATTTCAAGTGGAAGCTTTTCTTCATATTCGGCTGGTAAAGCTAATTGTATAGTTAATTTACAACTTGTGATTGAGGTCAGTAATTGAGCAATTGGCATAAACTTGCTCTAATTTTTAATATTTATCACGGAACAGAAGGATATCTGTCAATACGTAACTGTATTATTAAAAATTGTATATAAAGTCTTAATTTTGACAATTACAGTCTTACATGCTGATATAGCTAGGTCAAAATCTATTTTCAATTGCTCCATCATATTAAATATCAAGGTACGAATGCAGTGTTGAAAATAAGACAAACTGATATTAAATGGATCCTAGTGAAAAAGACAACATTATAACACAGTAAATATGAAATATTAATGGAAGAATAGGGTGTTATAAGGAATAATAGAAGTGAGGTGTAAGTTTCACAATATCTACATATAGTTTGTATTTGCAGGTAAGCATAATATGTTCGAACACATGAACTAGGTTCAAGGAAAATTAAGGCACTTCTGGGAAAATTTTTGTACGGCTAAAATTTAAGGAGAGGAAAATTGAAGGACCTTCGCGGACCTTTTCGTCCAGGTCACAATAAACGTTAATAAAACAAATAATTGACTTGCTAACAACTAACATAATGTTAAAGATAAAGAGTAACTTATTACACAATAATTGGGTAAATATTTAAAAAATAATGTCGCGTTGATATTAATATGTGAGATTATGAGTGTAGTGATGAAACAAACACAGAATCCGTTTTCTAATTAATGATCACTAGTCGCGCAATGTAATTATAATTATTGAATAAAGCGTGACCAATTATTAAATTTAATCGTGATTATGGTGACTTATACTAGTCATTGTTTTATGTAATTTAACCATTTGCTATCCATATGTACATAAAAAAATGACCAAAATTGGGAGAAGAAATGTATAGATATAATACCATGAGTTTTATCTGCCTTGTTACAAGTGCTCAAAAATTTGTTTCTTTCTCACTTGTTTTACACTTTAATGTAGCCTAATACTATATATAAACCTGATATTATTTATTATTATTTTGTATGTATGGAAAATTATGTAATGCATTTGAATATATTTTTTTGTTTGCGGGCATTTCATAGATAAAACCAACAAAAGGATAAATCATAAACTCTGGTTTTGAACAGCAGATCAGTTGAATATAAGCACTGACTATTTCAGCCTATCAGCTACACCCTGATTTTTTACAGAATTGTCTCACTCAATGGAACAAAATGGAATTCATATCACTTGACTAAGAATGGTACATAGATTATGAAAAATGGAACACCGGTGTAGCTTTAAAATGTATATATACTAAATCCAGTAAAACCATCAATTATTTTGTAATCTTAATCTATTGTCTTTCCTATAATCTTATCTATCTCATTTCTAATGAATTTATTGCCTTCTATCATTTGAACAGAAAATTCACAACCAAGAAATTCTCTATATATTTCTAGATATTTTTTTCAGATAATGATATCAGAAGAAGGCTATGAAGACTTGATCTCATTAGCAGATGAATACAAAATCATTCAAAGAAACCAGTTTTCTTCAGAGTATTTAAAACATTCCAAAAATATTTAAAGTTATTTTTAATTGACTTGAAAAAAATCTTACTGAATACATCCGGCAAGGCAACAATACTGATACTAGGAATTACTCTTTGGTACTCAAAACCTTGTTGTAAATTAATTGCTTGGGACAATTGACATTTTAGAGTTGGTCACAAAATTCAGTTGTAACTTTAAGAAAATAACCCCTGTATTTGGAAACCTTTGACTTAATAATGTGATAATGGAAATGAAAAGAAGTACAAAATTAACCGAAGTAAACTTTCCACCATTATTAAGAACATGGAGACTTTAAAAAATAATAGTGTATACCAACAATATTTATTGATTGATTAAGACTAATAAAGATCAAGCAACAGACTCAATGGCAGGCTAAAACAAACAAAAATCAACAAATATTCTAACAGTAACTTGTATAAAAATATGCTATGGTTATAGAGGCAATTTATTTAGGGGAAAAAATTGTGTTCTGAGAAATTACTCATTGGTACTACAAACATTTTTTTAAAAACCTTGTTTTATATTAACTGCTTGTGACGATTGATATGTTTGAGTTAGTCACAAAATTCAGTTGTACCTTCCAGAATATAAAGCCTGTATATGGAAACATTAGACTTAATAATGTGACTCAGCGACAGTCTATGAACAAAATCCATCCATCAAATATCACTCCCAAGCAACAAATTTTGTATTATGTTTTTATTGTCTATTACCTTTAGATATTCTGGGAGTCCATTAAATAGAATAATTCCAGCTAGATCGGGCAGTCTTTTAACTGATTTTCAATCACATCTAAAAACCCCTTTTTCACTTGAGTCATAAGAATGAAAGTCACTATTATACGCTGATTACTTCTAGGATATACATGCTTGGGATTGTTAGGATAATAATAAATAAAGTGTAATTCTCAGGTGGCTACCAAAGCGAAAAATTCAGCAGTCATCACTTGGTTGAAAGAAGAAAATAAGAAGCACTATATCATTAGAGCTAATGTAAGTGTACATCTTAAAGCCATTCATGATGAACTTGTTTTCATTTTGCATCCGGTGGAAATTTATTCTTTTTACCATAATTTGGAAATGTCTATTAATTCTATTAGAGAAACTACATTTCACAGACAATCTAGAAAGCTTAACAACCTTAAAATGAAAAAATCTAATAAACCTACAATGTGTAGTGATTTTTCTAATCATGTTTTTTTATGATAGAGTTATAAATTTGTCTAAAGTTAGTTTCAGTGATGTAGAAAATAAGATATTAAACAAAGGTCTTAAATATAATCCTCATTGTACTGTTAAAAATAAAGACTTGGAAATTCTCGCTGCTGATGTGGAATCTGTTAATAGTTTAGATTTAACTACTAAATTTGTAATTCATAATGAAATAGCAGAATCTAAAAAAGAGTGCAATAATCTTAAGCATATTAATGCCAATGAAACTAAAATTATTAAACAAATTAAAGATAAATTAGTATTTAATAATTTAAAATTGTCTAAAGCTGATAAAGGTAATTCTGTTGATATTGGAAAGTTCTGATTATATCTCAAAAGTTTCTGATGTTCTTAATAATGACAAATTTAGAAAGTTAAGTAAGGACCCTACTCTGAGTTTTAATAAAAAAGTTAATGATGTCATTAAAAATAGCCTTGAAATTTTCCCCCCAAATCATGAAAATTTTTTAAGAATAATGAATCCCCATCTACTAGACTCTATGGCCTACCTAAAATCCACAAATCTGGCATAACCATCAGACCTGTTGTTTCCTTTGTCAATGTCCTACCTATAAATTAGCTCAGAAAGCCAACTCCATTTTTAGAAATATTACTGAGTTCAAATCTGAGTTTAGTATTAAAAATAGTATTAGTTTAGTAGATAAAATAAAAAATGTAATTGTACCTATAAATGCCAAAATAGTATCCTTTGATGTGATGAGCTTGTTTACGAACATTACTGTAATTGAATGTAAATCTATCATCCATGAATCACTGAAAAATGCCAATTGCAAGGACAATTTCATAAAACAACTTGAAGATGTGATGTTCACTTGTATCGACCAAAACTATTTCCAATTTAATGGTAATTTTTTTCAACAGATTGAGGGTCTTGCAATGGGCTCTCCTTTGTCTCCCCTTTTAGCAGAAATTTTCATGGAACATTTTGAAAAGAAATTATTTAGTGTTAGTAATCCTTTGTTGAAGAAAATAGTTTATTGGTGTTTAGTACTTCCGGACCTTTGGATTGGTCGTTGGCTTCCAGCGACAAACCACGACTCGTCCGATTGATGTCGGGAGCTAACTAGAAAAGGCCAGTATGATTAGAGTTGTTACGCAAGACGAGTCTAAAGAGAGAACATGTGGGTTTTTTTTGCTACGCAATTCCTTTCGCTTCTATACACGCTATTAACGCAGCAGTTTACTTTTAATTTAAATAAGTATCGCTTAATTCTTTTTCTATTTTACGTTATTTTATATTCACTTGTCAGTTGACCGTTTTATGTTACTCTTTATAAAATATTCATCTTTGTGAAAGTCTTAATTGTATTGTATGTGCAATATTGGAACTATATTATTTGTGTGAACTGTGTTTTAATATACAATATATTGTTACAAGTCTCGGCCGAGAACAGTTGAAGTGCTATACATACAGTGAGTACTCTAACATACAATTATTCTGTAGCTTAGATGAATATTAGAATTTCTTGTTATCGGCTTTCTCATTAAAAGCAGTGGTCCTCCGAGCATATGTAAAACCCAAATGTTCTTTTATTACATTACCAAATATTACATCAATTGAACATTTGGTCCTCCGGGCCGGATATTTAATGTATCACGCTTGGAGATACTACAGTTTTACGTGTTCACGAAATTACACAAACTCATAAAACCGAAAATTTCTTTTCGCCATTTTGTTTTGCCTGTCTTGTTAAGAACGGTAAAAGTCTAGTTGATATACAACGCATGCGCAACGGAATAGTCTTTTTTTTATCATATTATAGTTTCAATCCAGTTTGGTTGGTTTTATTCTGTAGTCAATATTTGTACAAACAATAACATAAACTGTACAATGAAAACTCACATTTAAAGATTATGTGATAAAGGTCTAAAAATACAGATATCCTAATCATACATTTTAATATTCTTATTTAACATCAGACGCTTCTTTAAAGCTTATTCTTGCTATTGGTAAATTATTGTTTTATTTAATTCTTAAAAATGAGATTTAGTGCTTTTTCACGGCAAGCTGACCTTATTATAGGCAGATTAACATCAATTGACAACTATGTCAAAACAATTTCGGAAGATTCTAAAACAGCTCAGCTTTCCACAACTATTTCAAAAAAACTTATCGGATATTTTGAACAAGTTCAAAAGAAAACCAAAGATTTTGACGCACTCATTGAACGCGTAACAAACGATGAATCTACAACAGATGCCAATATGACAGAAATTCTTAAAACGCAAGATATGATTTCCGATTTAGGGTTATCAATTACTTCGGAAATTCAAAGTCTATTACCTAACGTTGGTTCTAATGAAACCGACCTTAATACTTCCAACAAGTCACATCAGTCGGAAGCAAACAAAACATTCGTTAAACTACCAAGATTAACTTTACCGCAATTTTCAGGAATTTTATCTAAATGGTCAACTTTCTTTCACATGTTCGATAATACTATCAATCAAAACACCGTTCTGTCAAATGTAGAAAAATTTACATATTTACTTTCCTGTTTACACGGTGAGCCTCTGAATATAGTAAAAGGATTACCAGTAACCGCTGTTAATTATAGGATTGCTTGGGTTTCACTAATTGAAAGGTATCAAAATGATAGACGTTTAATTAGCTATCATATTAACAAAATAATAGACTTACCGCCACTGTTCACTGGTTCGTTAAAATCAATTAGACAATTCTTGGACATTTACTCAGAAAATGCACAAGCATTAAAAGCATTACAGTACGATATTAGTCAAGAATTAACGCTACTAACAATACTATTACGCAAATTAGATTCCGAATCTTGCGAACGCTTTGAAGATAAACTCACTTTAAACCATAAAATGGCAACAGTCGCAGAATTAATTGCTTTCCTACAAGAGGAATGTATTCATTTAGAAGACGCGTCTGCAACGCCTTCAACGCACGCAAAACAGACAATCCATAATAAACCTATTTATGTCAAATCGCAACCAGATGTTAATTAAACCAAATATGTACACAACATATATCACGCTACCACGAATTCGCAAAACGCCTGCACTTATTGTAACCAAAATTCTCATAATATTTATAAATGCAATCATTTCCTGACATTAACTCCCAAGGATAGACTGGAATTCGCTCAGAAAAATAAATATTGTATTAATTGCTTAAGTTATATCCACATAACAAATGAATGCAAATCAAACAATAACTGTCAAATGTGTAATAAAAGACACCACACTCAGTTACATTTAAATACTGTTAACGCAAGAGGGCCAACTCTCCCCTCCAGCTGACTACACAGGAAAAACAAGTCATATCTTCGTTACTCCAAATCTAATCGCCTAAACAAACAGACCGTTCCACATTCTACTTCAATTTTAAACAATCAAACACACTCAAATCATTATAATAATATTTTAAACGCTACTAATGCACGGCCTATCACAATTCTTGGTACTGCGCAAACTATACTGTCTTCCGTTAATGGAAGGTCGCAGAAGATCACAGCTCTACTAGACACCGGAAGTCAAACTTCTCTAATCACAGAACATTGCGCTATTTCGTTGGGAATTTCAATTAAACTATCATCATCTCTATTGTTAAATGGAATTTCTAGTATTACGACGCCTATTAAAGGATTAGCTCGTGTGAATATATACTCTTTATGTGGAACTGTATTGATTAAGAATCACTTGGTAATTGTTGTCGAAAACATTTCTTCCGGTTTACCTCAATGGGAAATGTCACCCACTCTGTATAACAAAGTAAAATATTTAAAATTGGCTGATCTGCAATTTAACAAACCCGATCAAATTAATCTCTTAATTGGTGCCGATTTGTTAAGTTCAGTTGTAACCAGAAATAAAATTAATTTAGGACAAAATTCTCCCACAGCATTAGAAACAATATTTGGTCACGTTTTACTAGGTTCAATGGAACCTGTTTCGCCTACACACGACCCTATTTCTTTTTCAATGCTCACCACTACACAATTAGACTTAAATCAATTGTTACAAAAATTCTGGGAATTGGAAGAAGTTCCTATCACTTCTAAGAGAACAGAAGATGAAATAGAATGTGAAAATCATTATATTTCAACAATAAATCGCGAGGCGAACGGAAGATATATCACTTCACTTCCATTCAAAACAACTTCTGCCAGCCTCGGCACATCTTTTGAAATGGCAAAAAGGCGTTTTCTACAGTTAAAAACTAAATTAGACTCTGATCCTGTTTTAAAATCCACTTATATTGATTTTATGAACAAATATTGTAACTTGGGTCACATGGAATTGACAGAAGATTCTGTATTTCAAGATAAACACTATTTTCTACCACATCACGCCTTTATAAAGGAGACAAATAATTCATCTAAGCTTCGCGTTGTGTTTGACGGGAGTGCAAAATCCAGCAATGGAATTTCTTTAAATGACATCCTTTATTGTGGACCTAAGTTACAGAACAACATTTGTGACGTTATATTTCAATTTCGCAGACATAATATTGTCTTCTCTTGCGATATCAGACAAATGTATCGTCAAATCAAAATACAGCCAACCAATCAACGTTATCAACTGATCTTATGGAGAACTAATAAATCTCTTCCTATTTCAATATACAAATTGACTACCATAACGTACGGTTTAAAACCCGCACCCTACCTCGCCATACGCACGCTCAACCAATTAGTCGTCGACAAAGGTCAGAACTTTCCTAAAGCGGCCGAATTAATTAGGAACAACATTTATGTTGACGATATTGTTACCGGTTCACCTGACATTCGCACCGCTAGGGAATTGCAACAAGAACTAATCGCGTTACTAAATAAAGGTAAATTCAAACTCCGGAAATGGTCGTCTAACGCTCCAGAATTACTTTCTTCGCTACCGGAAAACCATAAAGAAACGCCATTTTATTTTGAGGCCCAAAATCAACCTCAATTTTCTATTTTAGGATTAAAATGGACTCCTTACGATGATGAATTCTCATATCAGATTAACATCCCAGACCATACATTCACAAAACGCTCTATTTTATCTATAATCGCGCATATCTACGATCCTTGTGGATGGATAACACCAGTTATCTTTCATGCAAAATGTATTCTACAATTGTTATGGACTTTAGGAGTATCTTGGGATGAAAAACTACCCGACAGTGTAATTAAAACTTGGAAAACTTTTGTGATGATTTACCAGCTCTAGCAAACATTCGAATTCAACGCTGTATTAACCTGTCTGATGCAACCAATTTACAATTACACGGTTTTAGTGACGCATCAGAGCAAGGCTACGCCACAGTAATTTATTTACGTGTCACTGATATTAATGAAACCGTCAAAACTCACATTCTCATGGCAAAATCTAAGGTAGCTCCGTTGAAACGAATATCAATACCCCGCATGGAGTTATGTGGCGCACATTTAGTAGCAAAGCTAATGCAGTACTGTATTGCACTTATCTCACCTTACCATAAAATCGATTTAATCCGTTGTTGGTCAGATTCTTCAGTAACGCTAGCATGGATAAAAATGCCGACTTATCGTCTCAAAGTATATATTGCCAATAGAGTGAGTCAAATCCAAGAGTGGGTGTCTCCGGAATACTGGTTCCACATCCCAACGTGTCACAATCCAGCTGATTGTGCCACTCGCGCAACATTACCTTCCGCTTTATGTAACAATAAACTGTGGTTTTCAGGGCCGCCGTGGTTAACCCTTTCTGTCCATGAATGGTCTTCACCTGTTCCACAGGCGTCGATCATTATACCCGAATTACGCTCAAACCCGCTCCACATCGGAGTCTCATCATCTTTAGAAGAATGGGACCAGTTAACTAAATTTTCTAATTGGACTTCAATGATAAGAATTGTAACCTACGTCTTGAGATTTATTACTAATTGTAAAACCAAAGTGATAAATAAATTACCGCTAACGCTTAAAGAAATGGAAAATACCGAAACACGTATCTTGAAATTAGTACAACAAAGACATTTCGCAGAAGACATCAAATTCTTACAAAATAACATGCCATGTCCGTCAAAGTTAAAACATCTCACGCCATTCTTGGACAACATTGGACTAATAAGAATAGGTGGCAGACTTAATTCCGCTTCGATAAATTACAACGCTAAACATCCATTTTTGTTACCTAAAAAACACCACATCACTACACTTCTAATAAACCATTACCATACAAAATATTTACACGCTGGACCGCAACTTGTGCAATCACTGATTAGCCAAAGATTTTGGATACTATCAGCTAGAAGCATAATACGCTCATGTATTTTTAAATGTGTAACATGTTTTAAAAATAAACCATCGGATAAATCCCCATTGATGGATGACCTACCAAAAGAGAGAGTTACACCTACCAAACCTTTTCTCAAAACTGAAACAGATTTAGCAGGGCCGTTCCACATAAAAATAAACATGCTCAGAAAATCAAAAGAGTGCAAAGTTTATTTATGTATTTTTGTTTGTTTTTTCACAAAGGCGGTTCACCTAGAAGTCGTCATGGATTTATCCACAGACGCGTTCATAGATGCTCTTACCCGCTTCATTTCAAGGAGAGGTATATGTTCCGATATCTATTCCGACTGCGGAACTAATTTCATGGGCGCCGCTTCAAAAATTAATAAAATTTTGCAAACTCTCATCACAGATTCCAAATTTAAAGAAAATATCGATAGGTTCACCAAAAACCAAGGAATTTCATTTCATTTTTTACCGCCTGCAGCACCTCATCAAGGTGGTTTGTGGAAGAGTGCCGTTAAGAGCGCTAAACATCACCTCACCCGAATTCTAGGAAATAATAAGTTGTATCTTATGGACTTGATAACGCTAACTTGCAGAATAGAAGCAATTTTAAATTCTCGTCCGCTAACTCGACTTTCCAATGATCCGTCAGAACTATCCGCATTGACACCAGGTCATTTTTTAACCGTACAGCCGCTGTTATCGCTACTTGAAGAAGACATAGTAGAGGTTCCACTAAACCGACTCAAGCATTGGCAACAAGTACAACGCTTCACGCAACAGCTTTGGAAGAGATGGAGCCTTGAATACCTACACACGCTTCAACAAAGAGTGAAATGGACAATGCCAAAAAACAACTTAAAGGTTGGAGACCTAGTATTAGTCCACGAACACACGACACGCCCGCTTTCTTGGCCAATGGGTCGCATCGTACAAACTCATCCTGGACTTGACGGCTCCGTACGCGTAGTCACCATCAAAACCTCTGCTGGTATTTTCACAAGACCTTCCGTCAAAGTTTTCAAGCTACCACTGGAGGAGACTTCAGTGGCATCTTCATCTTAAACCCAAATTACTCGCTCTTGCTCCGCCCTTGAATCTTTTTCCAACTTATGTCCTTTCTTCACTGAATATATTTTTGTTTGTTGAAACATTGTTTCAAGGGCGCCGCTATGTTTAGTACTTCCGGACCTTTGGATTGGTCGTTGGCTTCCAGCGACAAACCACGACTCGTCCGATTGATGTCGGGAGCTAACTAGAAAAAGGCCAGTATGATTAGAGTTGTTACGCAAGACGAGTCTAAAGAGAGAACACGTGGGTTTTTTTTGCTACGCAATTCCTTTCGCTTCTATACACGCTATTAACGCAGCAGTTTACTTTTAATTTAAATAAGTATCGCTTAATTCTTTTTCTATTTTACGTTATTTTATATTCACTTGTCAGTTGACCGTTTTATGTTACTCTTTATAAAATATTCATCTTTGTGAAAGTCTTAATTGTATTGTATGTGCAATATTGGAACTATATTATTTGTGTGAACTGTGTTTTATTATACAATATATTGTTACAAGTCTCGGCCGAGAACAGTTGAAGTGCTATACAACGCTTCCCATGGACATTGGACATCGTGAGTACTCTAACATACAATTACTCTGTAGCTTAGATGAATATTAGAATTTCTTGTTATCGGCTTTCTCATTAAAAGCAGTGGTCCTCCGAGCATATGTAAAACCCAAATTTTCTTTTATTACATTACCAAATATTACATCAATTGAACAATTGGTATAGATATGTGGATGATGTTTTGTGTGTGTTCGATGGTAGTACTAGGCAACTGTATTCTTTACTTAATCTTGTAAATGGTATCAACAAAGCCATTCAATTCACTATGGAAGTCGGTACGGATAATATCAATATCTTGGACTTAAATATTAAAATCACAGATGGAGTTCATAGTTTCAAATTTTTTAGAAAACCTACTTACACGGATACGATTATACCCGCTAATTCTAAACACCCCATTAGTCACAAACATGCTGCTTTTCACAGTATGATTCACAGGCTCTTAACCATACTTTTATCGCCAGAAGACTTTCACATTGAATTGAATGTAATTAAGCAAATAACGATTAACAATGGTTATCAAATTAAGCTTATAGACAGTATTTTATTTAAGAAACAAAAGAAACTCACTAATAGTTTAGTTTTCATAAAAGATGCTAAGAGTTTAAATAAATATTGTAGGATAAAATGTGTTGGCAATATTAGTTATAAGGTAGGACATTTAATAAATAGTAAAAATGATGTAAAACCAGCTTTCTATTGTAATACTAATCTTAGTAAATTCTTAGTTAATAATAAGGATAAAAGAGACTTATTTGATAATAGTGGTGTCTACAAAATTAATTGTCATGACTGTGATTGTGAATATATTGGTCAAACTGGGAGATCTATCAAAACTAGATTAAAGGAACATGTATATTAAGGCAAAACAAAAATGAAGAAGCACTTATAATTTCACAAACAACAATTTATTGCTACAGCTGTTTCGCCGTTAGGCATCATCAGACAACATGCCTAACGGCGAAACAGCTGTAGCAATAAATTGTTGTTTGTGAAATTATAAGTGCTTCTTCATTTTTGTTTTGCCTTATCATGGAATTTCACCGAGTACCGACTGTAGTCACACTTAATAACATGTATATTGTTGGAAGCATGGTAAAACAGATTCCAATTTTGCTAATCATTTACTAGATTCAGGCTATACATTTGATCCCAATGACAATGTCAAAGTTTTACACATAGAACAGAAAAGTAGGAAATTAAATAGTTTGGAAATTTTAGAAATTAACAGATCTGTTTTGAAATGCCATGCTTATAATCTGAATGAACAAGTAAATAACCCATCCCCTTTGTTAAAACCTATTGTTTGAAAACCTTCTGTTTCCATGTCCCTTTCAGGTAATACCAGGTCATTGCCCTACCTCTGCTTTCATCCCCACCTTCATTCCTAGATGTTAGTGTTAAGTTGACCTGTATTTTAGTTTTTAGTTCTTAGTTGTCTGACGATGCCTAACGGCGAAACAGCTGTAACAATAAATTGTTGTGGTTTGTGAAATTATAAGTGCCTTATCATTTTTGTTTTGACATGTTTTTTTCCTGTTTTTACTGGACTAATGCTATACAATGCTTGCTTTAATATTAATAGGCAAGAAAAGAAATGATCAACTTTATTTGCCCCCCTTCCTTCAAAAATATGATGGTAATTTGAGTTAAAATTTTGTGTAAGGTCATCTATTTCGGATACCACTTGTTTAAGAAAAATATTTGGCTTAATAATACTAATTATATTATAAAATGTCACCAAACTTTTGGCAAAACCTTCCCCTATAGTCCAATTATCAGTAATTTCTTTATTTAGAACTTCCATATTTTATAATTTTTGATAAAATTATTTATTGTCAACTTATTTTTGGATATGTCTTTCTTAAGGCTATTTATTAAGTTATCAACTTTCTTAACACTCATATTCCAACCATGCACCAATAATTCTTGAAGTTACACGCTTGATTTGCTAATTGTGGCATGGACTTCATAGCTATAGATGAACTCAGTTTCATAGGATAAGATATGTATATTGTATTGTTGTTCAGCATTAGAAAATACAACAGACGAAGTCAATAGATACAATCATCAAATATTATAAAATATTTAAATAGAAAATATAAAACACTCAGCAGCATCTGAAATATTATATTTTAACAGCACCTTAAAATTGAAAAATATGTAAAAATTTAATTAAACTAACAGTATACACAAGATAAATAAAACAAATAAATAAACCTTAATGCAACCATTCAATCATTGATCAATACTATTATATATATATATATATATATATATATATATTTTTTTTTTTTTTTTGAAGATAGAGAAAAACACATTTAAAATGTACAAAGAATTAATTACCAGCCAAATATATAACCTTTTTTAATTATTCTAGGGTTAATCCTTTAATATAATTCTGAGTTTAAAAAATCTTTGTACTCATTACAATATGACTTTTCATGGTTTTATCATGTATACAAGGGCTGTCCAACTTCAACTGGCCCAAGGGCAGCTATTAATAAAATTGCAGTTGTGAGGGCCGTGCATAAAATACTTCGTATGCAACTTTATCAGTGATTTGTAATAGGTACAAAAAAACATGTTTGATTGTTTAATTTTTTTTTTTTTTTTTTTTTTTTTTTAAATAACAAATATACAAAAAAAATAGTGGAAAGTTTGGGGATGTTGGTTTTCACTAACTAGTGTATCAATATTTGTTGTTGACAAATGAAGCAACTGAGTAAGTATCAGACAGGGAACACCTATATTTTGATTTTTTTAAATTCATGTTGGAAAAACTGCTTTTGCAAAGATACATGCTTCCCAGTATTAAGGCCTAAGTTTCGCAAGTTGGAGTAACTTAAAAAAGTCCATTCCTATTTTAGTTCTTCCCTGGTAAAATGGATCTGACTGCAAATCACACAACTCCAGTTGAAGGTCTGCTCTGCTTACGTTCTCAACAGAAATAGTAAGTGGCTGAGTAAAAACTGAAATTTATTTTTTTAAAGTTGCTAAACCGGTTTTCGAATTCTTCTATAATTGTCAATGTATTTTATTATAAAAGTTAAATATTAAACTTCCTAAAAATCCTTCATTTCTTCAAAGTGCTCTTTACACCTTGGAAAAATGAAAACTCATGTTTTTCTAGTGAAAACTTGAAAAGCTGAATTCTATTTTTAAATCCTTTTATGTGGCCATATAAATTGGCAATATTCTGATGCTTTCCTTGTAGCTCCAAATTCAATTTGTTACGGTGGGATGTCATGTCTATTAAAAATCAAGCTCTGATAGAAATTTTACATCAACAATTTGATTTTCCAGTTCCGTATTGTCGGACTTCATTTCATTTTTAAGGAAAAGGGGAATCTCCTTGAGTACAGCAAAGAAATGTTGTAAACAGTTTCCAGCGCTTAACCAATGAATATCGGGGTGAAGTAACAAGTCCTCATATGTAGCATCTTCTTCCTATGAGTCAAAGCACAATTGCCCCCTCTTATAATATTAGTTATTTTAACAGCCACTTTCATGACATTCATTTGACGTAAGGACGTTCCACATAGGAGCTCTTGGTGAACAATGCAGTGTATCAGAAGACAGTTGATATTGTTTTGTTTTAAGAGTTCTGAAAATATAATTTTAGTTCCTATCATAGCTCTGGCTCCATCAGTAACAATACAGGAACATTGATCTAATCCCCCATAGTCTGATAGAGCTCATATGTTATGTGGTGGCGCTTGGAGGGAGGCTGGTGTGGCGTGAAGTGGGGAGGCTAGCCAGCGGAGGGGAAGTGTCTACCCTTAAACACCACTCTTCTGTCCAGATTTGAAAATTAACAACACATTTGAAACAAACCCTTTCTCACTTTCCTGCATGAACAATAATGCCATATTGACCTTAAGATATCAGAGTATGAAGGCCTGCTTTAGAGTTGTGGGACCATGAATGAAGTTTTGTGTGTGACGAATGTACATAGGTTTCGTCAGTGTAGACACTTATCCATTTTTCCTTTCTGTGCTGCTCTATTGCTCTCAGAAACTTGATTATTTTTTCCCTTTTATCAGGTTTTTCAATTAAGATTTTTCTATTGTCACAAGTATTATTCCTCTTAAAGCCCAATTCCTGGATAACTTTCCAAAGAGACATAAGCAACCTTTTAACCCAATTTTTTCTTTTAAAACAGGCAGTAAATTTTTTTGCAAGAACGTTGCTTATGAGTAAGGTGGAATTCATTTATATACCTACGAACAACACACTTATCAAAATCATCTAATTCACATTTAAATTTTTTCCTCTGACGTCATTTACGAGGGGTCAAAAAAGGTTGCTAAGTTTCTGTATTAATTTTATTTTATTATTCGTTAAATACTCCTGCGGGACACTCCTGTGACCTGGGCAGCTCTTTCTTGCACCTTTGTCAATAATATTGGACCTTCTTGTACTCCATTTTCATAAAGTTATAAATATTGCTTATGAGTTCTCGTGCCTAACTGTGAATAATTTTCTTACCGCCAATTTTTGTTCTGTTTTGGTTCAATTCCATATTAATAACAAAGGCAACAACAATACACAAGGCATTAACAAATCACTAAATTACTAACTAAACAATATCCGATGTTGTACAATACATAATTGATTACACGTTATTCGTGCACAATTCTTAACCCTTAGCACGCTGAATAAAAATTTAGGCTATTTACTCATAAAGTGCTATTAGGAAACAAAAAAAAATTGTAATTGTTTAAAGTTCTATTTGATTTTTGATGTAGATTGGCTTTAAAATTATTTTTTTTACAGATTAAAACAAGAAAAAATACTTAATTTCACATTTTTTTCCGCCCTAAGAAACAGATTATTTATTTTTTTATATTTACAAATAAATCATATTATTTTTTTTTATATAAAAGTAGGCCTACTATTTAATTCAAAATAACCTGAATTTCATCAAACAAATAAATTTTACTAAAAAAAGATTTTGAGAAAAATCAACATACCGTATCAAAAATATCTTTCTACTCCTCATAATAATTACCTACATTCAGGACATCAAAAAAATTACTGATATAGACTAAATATACATATAAACACACAAACAATATTTGCCGATAATACTGTGTCCATAGAAACTGTCTATATTTCAAAATGTATTCTGTAGTTGAAAAAGATGCATTCATTATTTCATCGATAAATTGATCAAATCCATGGTAGTCAGGGTTTGCCATTTTTATAACTAGCCTATTTTACACAAAATAAAAATGTATATCATAACCTAAAATATAAATAATACGGCCTAAACAAATCAACAATGAATAGCTATAGCAGTGATAACGCTGACAAAACATTTCACAACTGACAGTCATAGCTTACTAGAACGAGAAATCACGGTATACGCGCTGGGGCAGAGCACAAAATGGCGCCTGGTTGCTATAACAACCAAATAAAGTCCAATGACAGGTGATTGAGAACAAATACTGTAGTGGGAGTGTCACTTTACACCAATAGGACATTTCCCTGCACTCTATTGGACTTTAAACGAATTAAAAATACCTGCAGAAGTCAAATAGTGTTGAATCGAGATATCCCGTCATACGCGTTACCAGTCAAGTTGAGGGTTACGTGAAATCCCGTCATACGCGTGCTAAGGGTTAATAAGCACTCCATCACTAAAAGGTTTTTTTGCTTTGACAATTTCCAGCGTTACTTCATAAGAAGCAGCATTTGTTATCAGTGTCAGACTTTTTGAGAAGATGTGTTTGTTATAGTTTTTTCTTATATTTTGTAATGATAGCATTTCTAGACTCACCTGTATATTGCTGAATCATTTTCTCATGTAACATAGTGTAATGTCATTTCATATTATATTCTTTAGGAACTGATATTACCTGCATACAAATAATGTACTTTATTATTGTTGTTTGTGATTAAATAGTTTTTTTCTGTGAAGACATATTTCACTTAAAAAACCTTAAATTGACATCCTGTGTACCACACACCAGAACAAAATAACTACAATTATCAACAAATAAACACTTGACTTATACACATAACAATAAACTTTGTAAGCTATATTCAACATTTTTTGTCAATGAGGCTCTATTTCACACTATTAGCCTAACTATTAACTCTGCCCATCCTGTTTGACTCACCCTTGTTATATAAATGGCCACTCGAATGTTCAACAGCGGTTCAGCAGGAATGTTTTCCAGTAACTTTGTTGCGGCCTTGTATCCATTTACACATATTGGCGTCACATAGCTTATATCTATTTTCATCGTTGGTGTCGGAATGACTTCCTTGTGAATATTTTAGATTAAAAGAAGGTTCTGACATAGGTTATAGGTATATTAAATAATGTTCAGTAAAGAGCGAGTGCTTCCTTATTATAGTTCTCCTTACTAAATGTGTCTTAAAAATCGTGGTTAAAGGCTTTAAATGACAATAAGTGTTTCTTCAAAATTTTAACATAAACCATAAATTTTCCCATTTAATTACAACTTTTGGTATTTATAACCATACCTTTTCAATCTATTTATTGTTTTTATTGTAGATATTTTTGATATACGTAGTACAAAAGAAATTTTGTGTTGGTTTCAATTAATTAGTCAAAAATAATATTTGGGGGGGGGGGGATTTTTTATTTGTGGAGTACAAAGTTTTGCCATTACCTTGCATAACTTAACCTAAAGAGAGATACCATTCCAAAGGTAAACCAATATTTTCTACAGTAGAAAAATCATGGGAGTGTGGAATTCGGATAATGCGGAACTGGGTAACTGATATTGTCAAAACTATAAAATGTCAAAATTCTAACGAAGTACGGTAACATACCCGTATTACAATTATGGGAACATGTGGGATTTCGGAACATGGGAACATGTTTTTGGGTGGGGAAGAACTAAAAATATTATTGTGACATTTTCCTAACTCCTATATATTTTACAGTATTAATATAAATTGAATACTATAAAGCTCAAAACTCATCTTACAGAAATTGCAGAATAAAATACAGAATTTACTAAAATAAAATGTTATTAAAAGGAATATGATTTACAATTAGAGAGACCTTGATGACACATTGACTTTCTCTATATAAAAAAGCTGTGGAAATGTTCAGACTATGGAATGAGTGGACAATGAATGGACATATTTCCTGGGTAGATGCACAGGAGGAGTGTAACTCTGCTACATCCCTTCCTTCATTTGTTTAACTGTTATAACTCAAAATGGATTATTACAAATATTTTCAGTTCTTTATAATCTGCTGTGTAAAATTAAATATGTTTACTTCTTAGTAACTTGTTTCTGTCATTATGATATGACAACAATTAATAGGGTAAATGCTTTATTCTAAGTAAATAAATCATCAATTAAAAGATTGAATCAAGTATGTTGCCTAATTATTGATATCAAACTTAAAGTTTGTTTTCTTCAACGTTTTGACTTATTGTATTGATAATCAATGTTTGTTTACCCAACCCTTGGTCAGTTTTCTACATTTAGGCTAAACATCATTCATGAAATCTATTTTATTATTATCTTTTCTCCCCTCCCCTACTGTTCCTTTTTATATATTGTTATTACTAGGCTACTATATACTATTCTCTGTTTGAAGTTATTTGTTAATGATGGAAGTTCAATTTTATTATTATACATTTTTCGAACATTTGCCATCATTTGTGTGTTAAAAATCAAAACACGACGTTTCGGGATAAGAATCAATTCCCATTATCAAGTGACTAAAAACTAAAGAAACATGAAACTAGAAACTAAGCCTATGTAAGAAGTAAAATTAAATAAGAATACCACCAACCTTAATATCTAAGCATGCACCTCAGAGCTAAAACTGAGAAGTCAAAAAATACAATCACGGTAACACACAACTAACGTCAAATACGTGTTGTTGTATCAAAGATAAAGCAACAAGTGACGTGGTCCAGAAGGCGTGACAAACTATTAGGGGAGTGGCCTATTGTTAGTTATATTACGCTTCCTAGCCCGAGAGCGGATTACAACCCCTTATGGCAATTTAACAGGTAAAATTTCAGCTTGTTTTTTAGTTGTAGGTGTATAATCAAAGGTGTAATAATCAAAGACCATTAAACATTAGAATAAAAGAACATAAAAACAATGTGCGGTTAGGCCTAGTCGATAAATCGAAAATTGCATAACATATATGGTCCGAAAATCACAAATTTAATTGGAAAGAGGCAAAAATCATACACCGGGAAAGTAACTTATACAAACGTAAAATAATTGAAGCCTCATATATAAAACTAACGAACAATCCTATCAGCCAATCAAGTATAGAAGTAAGGCCATTATGGCTCCCATTATTTAAAAAAGAACTAAAATTTGATTATAATACCCCTACAACTAAAAAACAAGCTGAAATTTTACCTGTTAAATCGCCACAAGGGGTTGTAATCCGCTCTCGGGCTAGGAAGCTTAATACAACTAACAATAGGCCATTCCCCTAATAGTTTGTCACACCTTCTGGACCACGTCACTTGTTGCTGTATCTTTGATACAACAACACATATTTGACGTTAGTTGTGTGTTACCGTGATTGTGTTTTTCGACTTCTCAGTTTTAGCTCTGAGATGCATGCTTAGATATTAAGGTTGGTGGTATTCTTATTTAATTTTACTTCTTACATAGGCCTAGTTTCTAGTTTCATGTTTCTTTAGTTTTTAGTCACTTGATAACGGGAATTGATTCTTATTCCCGAAACGTCGTGTTTTGATTTTTAACACACAAATGATGGCAAATGTCCGAAAAATGTATAATAATAAAATATATACTATTCACTCATTTATTAATCTATTATATTGTTTTATCCGGTTGTCTTATTACTGTTCTTTATGGCATACATATAATAATGTACTATACTCAGCAGTTTTGTAATACATATAATATACAATAGATTGCTGTAACACTCCATACTTAATTTTATCCGTCTGTCTATTTCATAAGGTTAATAAACCAACAAACTTATTATGGTTATTACAGAGATATTAAAACCTTGCTGTGCTAATATATGCTATTCTTTTTAGTTGTTGTTGTACAATATGAAGTTTAAAGCAAGTAACCCTCCATTATGTATACTATTCTTTACGTCCCTCCTTCTGGGATTTTTAAATGGATGTCCCTATGTTTTATAAGCTTAAATATTATTTACTGTATTATTTTTGAATGTATGATGAGTGTATGCATGAATGTTAACATTTTAATTAATTTTGTACATACATTTTGGGCAATAAATTGTTCTTTTGCCTAACGAATGGATGACGACTGTGTAACTGAAATGGTGAACATTGTGTAGGATATCCACACAAATCTTAAGCTGCAGATAGTTTTTACCAACTTTTTCAAAATTACTCAAGTTAATAATCAGTCCCTAAGAGGCCACACTGACGAAGTTATTGAAATTTTCTATGGTCAAAATCTCTATGCTATATTTGTCTCTGAATCTTAGCTTAAACCTAGCAATTATTCACAGAAGGTAGCTCTGCAGAATTATGCTCTTTATTGAAATGATCAATTACATAATAAAGGTGGAGGAGGTGTTACGATGTATATTAAATCTTCAAATCATTCTAAGCTATTATGGTGATCTGAATTTTAAAATGTTGATAACCGGAATATATTTTCGATGAAGTCAAAATATCTGGCATTGCTGTTCTCCTGGGCATTGCTGTTCTTGTAACATGACTTTACTACCTCTTAAAATGACTCACTATACTGCTACTTCTGCTACACTTTTAAACATTATTGCTGTTAGTGATCCATCACATGTAGTCCATCATGGACAGATTTCAGGTCTTTCCTCCCATGATCTTATGTATTGTATTTATGCAATAAAGAGTAAAAAACCTTTACCCTAATAAATTTCATATAGAGATTTTAAAAACATAAATTAGAAGCCTTTATGGCTGAAGTTAAGTCCAAACCATGGCATATAGTGCAGAGCCTTGAATAACAATTTACTTTCAGTTTATGATAAACATGCTCCTATTGTGAAAAGGAGTGTGGCTAGATGCCCAGCGCTTTTGATTACAAACAATATCTGCCAGTTCATGATATTCCAAGATGCATTTTATCGTAAATCAAAACAATCCAAAGATGTAAATGAGTTTCTTCAGTAATAGCGTTTACTTAAAAAAAAAAGATTAAACAAGAAATTAGAAATTCCAAATAAGATAATCCCATTTCTTGTTTAATTCAAATAAATCATCAGTGTCATTGTGGCATGGTATTAAGAGACTAGGTATAGATGAAAAAAAGCATAGCCAAAATGTACTATGTAATTTACAATTATTATAATTCCTCTGGATGAATAAAATAGATATTTTGAGAATCCTCTTCCAATCAAAGAAAATTGTGTTTACAGCTTTACCTCTGAACTCGAAGAAAATATCTTGCACCTAAAATAACACATTCAGTTTTTCCCCTCTCCAAAGAATGGATGTTGTAAAGGCTATTGCTAGACTGAATACTATTGCTGTGGGAGCAGATGGTATACCAACAAAATTTATTAAAAGCACTATTGTCACAACATTACTAACTCTAACTAAAATATGGAATACCTCCTTAAATAAGAATTATTATCTTGTTCTTTAGAAGCATGCTTTGGTCCACCCAATCTGTATAACTACCAAACCTACTGACTATAGGCCTATTAATATTTTACCATTGCTATCAAAATGCTTAAAATGGATGGTGCACCAATAAATATCTATATACCTTGAAAATAATAATTTACTCAGCCCATTTTAGTCCAGTTCCAGTACTAGCAATAGCACTGTAACAGCTCTGTTATACTTATCTGAAGATATATGACCAGTGATGAACAGGAATGAAGTTACTCTATTAACACTAATGTGTCAGTACTTTATTTCGATAGTCTGTTATGCTGTGAAATATTCGAAAACACTATCAGTACTAATAGTGAGTTCAGTTACATAGTGTTGGTTTGTTACAAAATATTAAAAATGGTTTTACGGTTCTTTTTACTTTCATATTGATTAATTTATAAATTTGTTTTAAAATTTGGAAAAAAATACTGAAATACGAGGTGCCAATTATGATTATTACCTCATTATTAGGATTTTTTTTTTTGTTTGGTAAAAAATATGCTATTTGCGAAAAAAACATGTGTACCATGCCAGTCTTCCACAAATCTATACATATTTTTAGAATCTCCCTTTTGGATTGAAATAAACACAGATTAATTTATAATATTGTTTTAAAATTTGAACAAAAAATTAGACACCCCTAAACTGTGCCTACCCAAAAAATAAATCCTGGAGCCGCCCCTGTGGACGACAGGATCCTACAGGTCAAAAGATAACTATAGAGTTGTTGACCACGTGACATTTCAGGTTCAGACTGGATAAAATAATCTGATTCAACTTGTTACAAAATATTTCACATGCAATCTCCTATGTTAAATTTTAAATTGTTTAAATTTTGAATATAAAAGCATATTATGATAAAGAATAACTGGTTAGCAAAGGATATACAAGAAAATATTTATTAAACCGAATAGTTTAATAGTTGTGCAAAAACATGCATAGACAAAAAACTAAAATTTTGTCTAGATAATAAGTTAAAATTTGTATAATGGAAATAGGTTAAGGATATGTGGCATAATATGATACCAAAATAAGTACATATATAAGTAATTGGGGAGGGGGGGTTTGACCATCGAAAAATCGACAAAGTTCAACAATGAATAACTCATCAGAAAATGAAAATAAATGAAAAACGTAAAGAATTCCTTCATTTCTAAGGCAGAGGCTACAAAAACCAAAAAGAAGAATGAAGAAATTCAGAACCGATCAAAAGTTGGTCAAAGAAAAATCACGAAAAACGAAAAGGGGTAGGCCTACATCTTAGAAAGTTATCATCCTACAACTTTAAATCAAAGATGTATGGAATCCAGAAGTCAAGAGGAACAAAATGACATTTACAGATTTCCAGAATTCCTGTTAAAACAAGAGATATGGGAATTTCCAAGAAAGTATAGAAATTAAATTCCAGAAAATCAGACATTACAGGAATCAACCTGCAGTAACCCCTACCACACAATAGGGGAGGAGTCAAGTGTTTGGATTTTGCAAAAGCAGTGCTGGCAACCCATGTACAAATAAACTAAATAATAAATAGTTAATCAACAACTAATTAAAGTAAAACAAACATTAAAATAACCAAAAGGGTTATAATAAAAACTAACTAAAGTGAAATCTTGAAGAAATAAACCAAATTAATCAACTTTAAACGTCATAAATCAAAGGGAAATGTTCATAGAAATTGGTACCAGTGGAACAGGGAGTAAGTTTTGGAGGTCCATTTCAACAGAATTTTTCTTCAGTCTTTAACAAGCTCCTGGTAGGAGAACAAATCTTGATCCAGCTCCTAGTAGAAGAACATCTCTAACCAGCACCAGGAGGAGAGTCATCTACAATCATCTTTATGTGATCAGCACTATACTGATCGTTTTATTGGAAGTGACCTGGCATTTCAAATGGTATAGCAAGATACAACAAACAGCCACACTGATTCAAACTTGGACTTCATCTTTAAACTTTTCGACTAAAAGATCATGGAAATAATGAGATCCAGAAAATGCCTAACGGCGAAACATACGTCGCAATTAAAGCTGTATTGTGGAATTAAATAATCATCTCATTATTTCCATTATCATGGAATTCCATCATGTACCGACTGTTGTAACATTAAATTAGACGAAAAGATCTTCAATCTGTAATCATTCAACTTTAACAACAACAGCACAATCGATTTCAACGTTACTGAGGACTGCTAGCTTACATCAACTAGACTTCAACCTTCACCAGAACAACTGTAATCAGCATTGCCTAACAGGAGCCGAAAACAGCTATAAATATGTTTACAAGGTACCACTGTTACGATCTTGAATAAATATTCGCTTTGAAATAAAAAATAAATTAAAAAACTTTCTGGGGAAAATTATCAAATTTAAATTATTTTTTATTTTATATATGTACTTCTTAAAGTCAATGTGTTTTTATTTTTAAAGTAAGTTTGATTTTAATATTTAGTAAAGATATATTCATTTTAATAATAATTAGAGAAATAATAGACTCATTGATATTTATGTTGAATTTTTGTAATATGTTTTAAAGTCAAGAAAATTTATGATTTGAAATCTTGAATAATATATTGAATTAAAGAAGGAATTTTAATTAAAATATAAATTTTATTTCTGGATAACATTTTGTTGTGTGGATTTTAAACTAAAACCCTATGTTGTTTTCAGCTTAAAATTAAGTGTGTTTTTTAAAATAATTTGTGCTCATAAATTTCAAAATTTTAAATAGATTCTGCAAAATAACTCTTTCAAATGACACTCCCTGAGAGTGAGTTTTAAAATTAAAGCAATAAGAGAAAAAAGAGCTAGTTTTGATTGAATAATATAAGTAATAAAGGAATTTTAAAGTGATTCCTAATATCTAAGAATAAATACTAAAGACAGTATTTTATTCTTGAGGCATTGTGGTGTTTGGCAGAATAAGGACGTTAATAAATAATTTATCAAGCAGTTCCCCAAAGGTGGGACTTGAATAAAATTAAGGGTTTATTGGAATTGTATAGCATTAAGTTCAATTTCACATTTACAACCTTCTGTTGTGAATAACGTCAAAAGAAATAAGGGATTAAAGCAAACATCTCACTGTTTCAAGACGTCTCCTCCTATGTAGACATCTACAAAATATATATTAATTAGGTCTAAGATCAAAGTTTAGTACAAACCTTAGTCTTTGAAATGGAAAAATAGTATTTTTGGAATTAAATTTACATTTTTTCATCCAAAAAATTGAAAATGTAAAGTACCAAGTTCATGTATACAAATATTATCTATATATCATAATGGGAATTCGGAAGTTGCATATTCACTTCTAAAACTGTCACTTGTAAACCTTATTTTAAGGGAAACTGATTTTTAACCGTTAATTTTGACATATGAAATACAAAAAAATATAATTTTTAACATTAAAATATAAAATTAGGAATGGTGTTAATCAAAGACATTTTGACTACAAATAAAATTGAGATCTTGATACCATGTTTGTTAAAAGTCTAAAAGGTAACATCAAATATCAAGGATTATTATGTATTGAAGGTTGCCCCAGATTTTAGTATGTAAAAAATCATACAAACTTAAACTATTTATCTTGTTTGTCATTAAACAGATATTTTTTAACAACATGAAACAATTTAATCAACCTAAATATTAATTAATATTAAAGAAACTGAAGGAAAATCAAAATTATGTTACTAAGAACAGATGTATGAAGTAAGAAGCCATGAATTACAAAATACGCAGTACATTGCGACAGCCACCATAATATTAGAAAATTGGTAAATTTCACAACGTTTTGGGCAGGTAACAATATATATAGTTGTCCTTCGATTAACACGCCATAATTTACACTAATGTAACGTACAGTGTATAACATAAACATAGACTGGTAATGCAGTCACAAACTTGACTCACAGTGTCATTACGTGAACATTATATTACATGAGCACTGAAATACTCTCTAACCTGATTAACATAGTCATAAAGACTAATGTACACATTCATCATAACCCAAAAAACCATAATTCCTTGTGTCTAAAAGTGTCAGTTTCTTCAATATTCATGAATTTGAGATTTGAAAATTGTTTCATGTTGTTAAAAAATATCTGATTAATGACAAACAAGATAAACAGTTTAAGTTTGCATGACTTTTAGCGACTAAAATCTAGGGTGAGCCTCAGTACATAATTACCATATCAAGATTCACATATTGAATGACACATATGCAATGAACATCATATGAGTACAGAAATGACTACCAGTATCATATTATATATATATATATATATATATATATATATATATATAATGAATGTTCCTTTTAAAATATTATGATTTCGATTGCTCTAACATCATAGATAAACAGTATTTCATGTAAGCTTAAATAATACCCCAGTTGAATTATGCTGATATTGTAGATTTAACCTTATCTAACCTGTCTATGATAAATAATGAAAAAGACAAAGTTAGTTAAGGTTAAATTCTTTTATATTTATTCCTTATGAAAGAAACGGTAAACATCGATTGTACGTTATCATTGTTTTTATTATTAAAAATTATAAAATCGTTAACTTCAAACAATCAGTTCATAATATTTGTTAGATGAAACGTTTAAAGTCACAAAATGCATTTTTTTACTATCAAATAACACATTCAAAACAAGCTGTTGATTATTGGAATACAAGGTAAATAATTAAAGATTTTCACAATTTTTAATAATAAAAAACAATGATAACGTACAATAGATATTTACCAAACATCCTTACCAATTACAGCGATTATAATACGGTATTCATATTTCATGGCAAAACAAAATTATACAAGTGCAAATAATCTGGTCGACAATCGATAAGAACTTTATTGTCATATCTAGAAGCTTGTCATATGTAATTAACTTCAGTGATACCAATTTCTTAGACTAAATAATCTATGTATGTATGTGTGTATGTGTGTGTGTGTGTGTGTGTGTATGTGTGTGTGTGTGTGTGTACTTTAAAAAACGTTAACAGGGCTCTAAAATACAGTTCAACCTCAATACGTCGGCCCTCATGAACACGGTTCTCCAGGTAACTCGGACTGATTTAGAAAATAATTAAATTCAAAAATCTGAGCGAGATTGATTGTTATCGGGAGATATTAATAAACTTCACTGGGGCAATATACTGAGGAGTGTCTCAAGGGTGTGGGTGTTCGTTGAAATGTTAGCTGGGACTGTACATTCTGAGAATCAGCATGCATGTGAACTAGAGTCAGTGTCACATGTCGGTCTGTACAGTACTCTATTGTCGTTTCATGCCGCCAGCCACTACCTGTGCCTATACGGCATTATCATACTGTAACATTATCAGTTGAGTTCAGTTGTTCTTTGAAAGTCTGTTTTTTGTTACTGTCCGAGTTTTTTAAATTTATTTACAATTGTATTTACGAGTTGTTGACTATTTTGTTCCATTTGTTAATCTGTTTTAATAAGAGTTGTTATTAAGGTAGATTAATTTAAGTGTTTTTATATATTATTTATATATTCAGTATGTCTGTCAATATGTTAAAAATCTGCTTTGTTCATATAACGACAATGTCCACTAATTTTGATTTTCTCCCATTCACAGGTTAACCCGGATTTTCATTTTCTCAGATCGGTTCCGTCCCAATTACTGAGTTAACAAGGTTGTACTGTACTGTTCTTTTTCAAAGTAAGGTTTGTAGCCTACTCAATGAATATCGCAAAAATGTGTATTTTTTTAAATGAAATATAATCTATATTTTTACCAGGACAATGGTACATTTAACAATGTAGACTATGGTCCAGATATGAGAATTTTTTTCATCACTCTTCTCTAGTGCTTCACTCTTTGTTCAAATATCTAAGAACAAAGGCATCACAAGTTTATCTTCTTAATTTCTATCAGGCTAACTAGGCTATTAATTAAATTATCAGTGGTAAAACTCACTTACCAACACTATCCTCCATAATTAGCCCTAATCCAGTTCCTTATATGATTACAGTGATGTTTATGTCAAGAGAGCAAAAGAGATGTTTTAACTTTCACAAGTACCATTTACATTTACAAGGGCACAACGTCATAATTTCTAATTCATATGAAACATAAGTCACTTTTAAAATAGTTGAGCCACCATTTCATAAATAGATCAAAGTTTAACAATCAATTACGTACTAATGTAACAAAAAACAGAATACAAATTTATAAACAACACAATGGGATAATAAAAATCATATCACCTGACACTTGAAGGCCAACAGCTGAGATTACTTACTTTGTGCAGTGTTGCCATGTTTTTCTTTTCTTTTCTTGTTAGCCAATTGGTAGGCTATAAGGGTCGCCACAGATCTTGACCGATGAATCGGCGCTACTAGCCATTCTGAAACAGCGAACCAGCACCAGCGGTCCGCGCATCAGGCTATAATACGGCAAAACGGAGTAATCCAGAGAAGCGAGCGCGTTGTCGTTTACACGTTCCTAGACATCTTGATAATAATGAAACTACAATGAAACCTTTTCTGCATGATATTCCGCATACAGTGGTATAAATATATTTTAGTTTTAAAATTATGTGTAATTTTTAATAATGAAAATTATTAGAAAGTTGAAACAAAATGACGTGAAAAAGTCAGTAAGCAAGAACTTTTTTTATTTTTGTGGTAGAAACAAACTTCCAGCGAAAAAGTTGTAGCAAATTAGTTGATCTTAAAAATGTATTCGAAAATATTTTTGATAGAACTTCTAGTTTGTTCAATACTCCGATGTAAATAACCGCTATGTTCAGTTCTACACGCACCGCAGTCGGCGTCGTCTTTACAGTAGTCGACTTTACCACAGTCGGCTTTACAATAATATAAGCTAATCACAGATCACTATTATCTTTTTTTCTTTAGACACCATGTTTTTCGTTCAAACTATCAATTGATAGTCAAAACGTTGCTTACAACGGGAATTTTACGCGCAAGATAACAAAGGTTTACAAATTTGATAAGTAAATTACAAATAATAGTGTTAAAATTATGAAACCTGGTAAAAATGTTTGTAAATCACCCTCATATACGCCATTGAAATTTGAAGCTGATACGTTTAATAGGTATTTAGTAATAATCGTCTGAAGTTGAGAATAACTCAAAAAATGTGAAAAATCACTGTTTTCCCCACTTTTTTCAAGATATAAATTATAACGAGTTATGTAAAAAGTTGAACCTCCGTAATATAACATTTGACAATATTTCCTTTAATTTGATAGGTCACTCGTCAAAATTGAACTGGCCGTTTCGGAGGTGTAATATCGTAAACTCCGGTATACATAATTTGTTCACGGACATTAGTTGTGACATTGAAAAAACAATGTTTTTAGGAAAGTACCCGCACTCCTCCCCTCGCCTATCCCAGCGCTTGCCAAACCATCAGTCAAAATCCGTGGCGACCCTTATAGGGCTCTATTCATAAATCCATCCAAAGTTGCCAATTTGTTTACCACTTAATTCTTGAACAACACAGAAATTGAACCAAGAACCTATCACATACCATACCATGCTAGAACTATAATTATTACACCAACCGGAGACTTTAAGTCTGAATTACCATGTTATCACAACATGTGTAACTGAAGGTTTTTATGGTATACTAGCAATGACTGTGACTTCGCTTGAGTTGAAATCGGACTTTGTGTGTATATCCTTATTTGCCTTCGGCACCGCAGCGTGGAGTACACAATTTGCATTATCTCAGGATAGCATATTATAGAATAGATGTTTGGATGTAACTTTAGTGACTAGGTTAATACTTCGTTAACATATTAGTAAATTAGACTAAATTTTTTTTAAATTTCTATTTCAATTTTTAATTTACCCTTTACAAATTACAATAGGTAAGGCAGAAAAGACACAATAAAAGTATCTTTATATCTGAGGGCTTCTTTGTAAACAATAATTTTACAAAGAATTAATTTACTTTAATTTTTTTACCATTATACCTCAGCAGGAAGAGATTGCTGTTAGAACTCGAATGCGAACATTCTACGTGACCAAGTGAGGTGGATTAGCTCCGTAGTTCGAAACCAGTTACTTTGGTTTAACTCGAGTACCATCACTCAAATTTACAGCAGCTTTCAGGCTAACACCAACTATAACTTTAAAACCTCATATAACTTTAATAATTATAAATAACGTTTTTATTTTTTTCTAACTTTGTCATTGATAAAATGTATATTGTCCCCGAAAAATAAAATATATGTTTGATTTCTTATTATTTATTAGTAAAAATATAGTTCAACTGTTAATAATTGGGAATTACTGCACGTATATATATTCTCAATTAGCGTTTATATCATATACCAATTTTGTCACTGAAAATATATTACACATTGATACAAAAACATATAATGTATCAATGGAATTTAATTCCACAAAAGAGCTTTATTGAATGACATATGTTTAAACATTAGGCATTTACAAGCTACTAAATTGAAAACAAAAGAACAAGTCTAAATAACCAAAATTACAAGACAAAAGAAATGGTAGATTGGGCGGGGTTGAGAAATAAGAAATGCCACAATTTCTCACCCCTTCCCACACAACCTTTTACTTTGTCTTCCAATTTTGGTTATTTAGACTTGTTCTTTTGTTTTCAATTTAGGAGCTTGTAAATGCCTAATGGTGAAACATTTGTCGCCTAGTAAAGATCATTTGTGGAATTAAATAATTATTTCATTATTTCCATTGTTACATTTGGGTTATTTAGACTTGTTTTGCTTTCAATTTAGTAGCTTGAAAATGTCTAATGGCTGAACATATGTCGCTCAATAAAGCTTCTTTGTGAAAAGAAACAATTGTTTCATTGTTTCCATTTATTATGGAATTCCATCAAGCACAGACTGTCGTCACATTAATTTATATATTGTAGCTAAAAAATAAAGGAAAACTTTGTTTTCATAATTTTTAAGAGAGGAAAATGTTTATAACTCAGGAACTACTACACCAATTTAAAAATGTTTTCAATTACAATTAGCATTCAATTTACATACCAATTTGCATCTGACAGAAAATAAATATGTTTTTCATGAAAAATTTAAGGAACTGCGTAAAATATGTCGAAAATGGGAATTTCCTAATTTTCAGCAGCAAAAGAATGGTTATAACTCAGACACTATTGCATCAATTTAAAAAATAATTGCTAGTTTCAATTAGCATTCAAATAATACATAATTGTTGTCACTAAAAGTCTAAGAAAATCCATAAAATATGTCGTCATTTTTTGTATTTGGAATATACCCTTGTAGACAAAAATATTGTTATAACTTGGAAACTACTGAACCATTTATACAAAAACAAAACATATTCTGAAACTTAACCAGATACCATTACGCTTTAACTCAACTGCCGTAGAACAGCTTTACCTAAGCGAGTGACGCAAAAATATTTTCTTACTATATTTTGGGTTCTTTTAAACTGGCCAAATCGTGTGTTTAAAACACACGATTCCCTATAACTACATCGCTATAAGCTATAAGCAAATGTTTATAATGCTTTTAATTATATACTTTTTGTGATTGTTGTATATTTCGAACTAAATTCAAGAAAGAAAGGACCAATGATGATGTTCGCTGATATTTCTTTGTGAAGCAAATTTTTTTATCAGGAGTATAATTAATTATTATTCCCAGCGCTGCCTCCCACTCACACAGCTAAAGCAAATCTACTGTATAAGGCCTTTTTCAAAACTACTTGCAATATAACGTCCAAAATGGATATTCCAACGTTTGCCGTTTTGAAAGTCCATGAGAGAATTTCAAAATTTAATAGCTTATTGTTTTGCCATATTAACACTAGATTCATTACTATGTTTAGATTCTAAACTGTTTTTATGGTTTTAATGATTCTTAATTTCTACAAAAGAAAAGGTGAGTTAAGTATATTTATGGTAAAGTGTACATATATATATAATGCGACAATGACAATTATGATATAGATAATGTAACCCAAGATTAAACACTTATTTTTAATAGTAAGCAAAGATTAAATCAAAACTTCTACTGCTCGTAGGATTCTGGACCAACCAATGAATAGGTATGTGAAATTTACATGTCCGATCTCGCCGACTCTTTTTGCATCCTGTCTTTAAGGGTAAAGTATTGTTTCGATAATATAGTTTAGAATAAAGCTAATTCATAATATTGTAAATCGATAAATATTTTCCAATAAGAAAAAAAATTATTGTTATAAACATTTCATAATAAAACAAGATATGTCAAGCTTATTATGGAGGAATTTTTTACATAAAAAGTTATTAATTTAGTCAATATACTCTACATATGTCAAGACGTATTTAGCTAAACTAAATGTTTCGTAACGAAAATTTGCATTTAGACAGCCAACATATATACGTCATTTTATATAATTTTACGTATGAAAGAATATCAAATTGACTCTTTTCAATAAAATACACTGAGATACTTAAAGATGCGATCTGACTAAAGATAATTTACCTAAAAGGAGATCGACAACTCAATGCTACGGACTTGGGACCATATTTAGCGCTACCTATGGCTTTGACAGTTGACTACTTGACTGGCGTTGTTACTAAAGGCAGTATTGTATGATGTTTTACAGATAGTAATACATAAATCTTGGTATATTATTTCTTTTTTATTTACTTAGAATGAGGTTGTACTTCCGTTGTACAACCTCATTTGTTTCTAATTTGGTACGTTTTTTGCTGCCATTTCTAAACGAGGTGAAATTTTTTAACTCTATTTTCACCAAACATCTTCTTTTCAATAGATCTTTAATGAGGTGTCATTGGGCCCTTTTTTACCATTTAAAAATTTCAACTTACCCCTACCCTTTTACCCTTTTTGGAAAGGGGGCACTAAATAACAGCAGTCAAATAGGTGTCCCAGATATTCAAAATATAAATGCCACACACCGCAAGTTCATATAATCAATACAAAGAAATTATAGTGGGTGTCTACTTACTAAATGTATGAGATCTATGTGTATGAAAGATGAGAACATGTGTATGAAAGATCTACAAAAAATCCTTATTATACATAGGAACATTATTTAGGTGATGCAACATACTATGGAAAACAGCTAATTTGTGATTATATGGATGTTGCGAGGTAGCATGTATAATGTTATCACTAAACTTGGTTTTCCTAAAAAAGCTGAAATTATGCCTACCATCACTGATATTAATTATTAAGGTCAAGAAAATGTATTTGATTATGCAGACCTATTTCCATGGTAAATTGCATTGATCATTATTTTGTATTTAGGATAAAATAAAATTTTAGTCTGCAACATGTCAAATCATTTTTACAAAAGTTATAGACATTTCTGTAGCTATTTGCCTACAGTCAAAACTAACCAAAACTTTTCTAATTTTGTAAGGTCTTTTTACCTGGCTATATACCCTGCAAACAAATGCTGAAAATTGTACAACTATATAACATCAATTCATGATTATTTCTAAATAGTTCACAACATAAATATTTGTCTAGTCGTTGAAATAAGTTCCAAAATATGATTGTTGAAATAGATTTATTTAAACAAAATATTTTTAATAATCATTTAATTTTGTTTCAAAATTATAACATTATTTACCAGGAGGCTTCCTAACTTCTTTTGTCTTATAAAATACTTTATCGAGTTTTCTCATTTATCTTCTAAGACAATCAAATAGCACACTCACTAGTGACATTGCCTCTTTTAGTTACAAATATAACTTAGCTCTTAATGGATATAAAATAAATTGTGCATCCAAGTGGTTAATTATTAAAAGTGACCCAATCAGTCATTTCAAATACTCAGCTTATTATGGGGGGGGGAGTCCTTGTAAACAGAGGCTCCATTATTTCCAAAATGTTCTTGGTGACTGTTTCCAACCTTTAAGAAACATTATCCAACATTTATCTTTTACAAAATCTCACATCTCAGAAATGATGAAGAGAATAAGATGATAAACATGCTTTTTTACAAAATGAGATACAACTCAATATGGGATTGTATTTGAGATTGAAATGTCCATCTCCCCAGAACCTCCTAAGGTTGAAAAGATCGTGAATAATCGAAAAAGTAGAATTTATGATTCTTATGAATTGATTATTTTTATTTACTAATTGCGGAAGTATTAGCCTATACGAAGACCTTTTTGACACAGTGTATTAGAGTTTATTATTTATGCTACACATGTGACCAGCGTAATATAAACATTTTGTAAAAACTGCGTTCAAATGAGATGTATTTATTTTTTAGTGTATCGTAAAAATGTTTTCAAAAATAATTATTACACAATTAAAATAAATATGGTAGAGTTTTATCAATGAACATATCATATCCATATAATTTAAAGTGATACTGTGAATATTATAGAGAAACTACTTACTTTCATTCTTTTCATTACCTGGCCAAAGGTAAAACCTCTGAGGCCTTTCTTTGAGAAAACCATATTGATTTAGAATCCTTTCTTCAGGATCTCTTTATTTTTTTTATGTAAGATAGTTTTTCAAACAAAATAAAAATAATAAGAAAATGCAAAATAAAAACAAATTACAGTAGGCTTTACCTGCACAGCCTAATACAACAATTAATAAACACTGATCTTTGAGATGGCCTTAATTTAAATTACAATCAAATACCAGTCAAAATTATTTATTACACAGTTGAAAAAACATGACTTTTTCAAGGCATCTATTATTCAAAATTTTTATTTTTATTCTATTTACATAGTGAAAATGATATTGTGTGTGTGTGTGTGTGTATGTATATATATATTCTACTTATATGGGATACTTACATGCATATACAGCTAGAAACTGTAGATATGTCTATACTCGAACAATACATATTTAAAACTATTGTATAAGACAAACAATTACCTCAATGAATACTTTTAATTTGAAAAGATTTTTCTTAAGACCTCGTTGTGTCTTAGCGATAGAGCAAGGAGTCTCATGTTCATATCACGCAGGTGGCATCTCTGATTTTTATATTTTCATAAAAACACTAAGTTGAATATATTTAAATAAAAAGGTTTCGATTTCTTAAATTTCAATATTGGAATTGAAAATGCTATGGTTTTTAAATGAATCCCCCCCCTCCATCCAGGGTACTCTCTTTACTTTATTTTTATGAATATTATGTATAAAAGTGGTTGGCCATTACATACTTATTTTGAAAAGAAAAGCTAATACAGTTTAGAGGTTTATTTACTATTGCATAAATGGGAAAATAAGCCTCAAAGGCAAAGCCATATTTTTATAGCCAATTGATATTGTATATAATTGTCTACAATTTTGTTTGTTCGTTTTGGTAGAAAAATACTAGATATTATCTATGATTGTTAGTATAGTAGTATAAACAAAATATATAACACTTTCACCAGAGCTTTAATAATTTTTATGTTTAGTTATTACATTATTTTTGCCATTTAACATTTAAAAAGTAGTAAAATAAAATAAGAGCTTTACTCAGTGACATATTCAGGATTTAGTTTCGGTAGTGGAAATCCAATTATGAAGCCTTTTCATTATTTGTATTATTTTGTTTTGTGTAAAAAGTAGAACTAATATTTTTATATTTGTAAAGCACATATTTTTTATTCAGCTATTGATTTTTCCATAGCCAATATATTATGTTAAAAATTACGCCTTACGATTCCTCTCAATATTAGGCATCTCACATTGTGCTTTAAGCTACTTTTAATCTGAGTGTAAAAAACTGAATATCTTTATTAAAAACAAAACTTGTGGAAAAATAAAAATTCAAATTTATTAATTATGTATTACATTACATTATTAATTTAACGGTATACCCTCAAAACAATTTGCTTCCACTCAAAGCAAGGTAGAGGGATGTTACAATGATGGTATAAATTGTATAACTTACTTAGCTCAGTGTTTTAAATAATTACTGAAAGAGTTAATAGCTTTATATAAAACAGTTTTGTGAGCTTCTTTATGAACAACTAAGACTAAGGATTGGCATCTTAGTTATTGGAACATCATCATTTTAAAATGAACTTATTTTTGATAAAAATTGTAAGGTCTCAGTATAAACAGTAGGCGGGGAGGGGTCCAGGAATTTTTTTAAATTTAAGGAAAAACTAGTACTTTTGAAATGATGTTTTAAAGTTATTGTTGTTCATTCACAGTAAATCTTATCCAGCAATGTGATGAATGACAGAATGCAGCATTTTCTGAAAAACTGAAACGAGCATATATCTCATATTCTTTTGTTGATCATCTTGGTATCAATAGGGAAGTTCACTAAATTTTTGTTTTAAATAATAAGCTTTCTTCCTATTTTTAAGCCTTGATCTTAACTGCAAACATTCTCCACTTTTTATTAATTTTAGTCTTAACTGGCGCTCTAATGTACTTCTTCTTCAATTTGGCAGTCTATCCTTTTTGCCACCAAAGGTTTGTTGTGGTTCCATGGAGTGATACCCTTAGACCTCCCCCAGAAAGTGCTGTAAGCTCCACATATTTCAGAAACTTCTTGGCAAGGTTGTCTTGAAGGATTTTCTGTACCATTGTCAAAGATCCAAAGGTCTCAGTCCTTTCCCTATTGAGGCATTCCATTCGAAGTTTAGGTGTTTTGCAGGTCACATTTCCTACACAGATGCTCCCCACTGAATATGCTCAAAATTGACAGTGCCCTTCCTTATATTGTACCTGCTTAACAAGGGAAGGTCAGATGCAATTTGCTTAGAGAAGGCACACAGTGAGTTTTCTGAACTTAGAGCTGAAGCTCTTGGACATGATTTTCTAATGTTAGTTTATTAGAGTAGTATGCAAAATCTAGCAAGGACTTAGTGACGGTGAATTTAAAAAAAAGATTTACTGTTTCAAAATGATAAAGTGTGTTTTATTTATGACACTGCATCAAGTCTTGAGCACTAATATATACTTATCTTCTGCAGTTCAAGCATATGATGGTATTATACGAAAAGTACAATGCTTCTAATGTTGAACAAATGAGGTAAAAACTCTGATATTAACATATAAATTTAAAATGAATGTTTACATTAATACTAATTTTAAAAATTAACATAGGCATATTTTAAAAAAATTCTACATGGCCATTTTAATTTTGTCCTTAGGTCTCTTGATCAAAAATATACTATTAACTTACTTTATTTTTAATTCAAATAAAGAAATCAAGTACTGTGAATCAATTTCTCTTAAAAAATTGACATATAATCAATATTAATACCGATTATTATTGTATTGTGATAATTACTGCTGAAAAATTGCTGCTATTTTCAGTTTGATTAAAACAAAAACATTAAGTGCTAATACTATAAACACATTAATAAAACCAAAATAAGAACAAAATTGATGTTCAGAGAGCAAAATGAAAATTTTCTTTGTTGTGTATTTGTTTAGTACCACCTACCACAGATATTTTATTTGTTGTGTATTATTTAGTACCACACCTACCACAGCAAGCAAACAGAAATATTTATACCACTACATTAGTTTCTACTAATATTCTGTTTGAAGTTTTTATTATTAGTTTAATTATATAAACTAAGTGGTATGAAAAAAAGACAATGTCTTTATGGTTGTGACTTTGGTTATTAGATTCGAAGTAAGATATGTAGTGGAGTATGCAGAAAATGTTGTTTCATTTCTTTTTCATCTTACAAGTGGTATTGGGAATGCAACCCCCTCCCCTTTAGATCATTCAATAAAATGAACCAATTGTTTTAAAAATCACATGTTGATTTAAAAATCAAGACAGGAATGGATATTAAAATACCTAATGTTTGCCTTAACAGATCCTACGGGTAATGCCTTAGAACTTGGGTAATATAACATAACAAAAGCGTGGCTACGCTTATCAATAAAATACCTTTATTAGTTTTCATAGAATTTGTTTATTTGTAACATTTTTTTTTTTCTCCAAAGACTACATATTAATATCTAATCTATATACTACAACGAAAAAACTCTACCTTTTTTAGAGTCAGACTAATTACGCCCCCTATCTTTATTAATACGTAATAGTCTCGAATCCTGAGATTTTTAGCCTACAGGATTCGTTCTCGCGTGACAAAAAGAATAAATTATCCAATCCACTGGAAGTTTTTGGCTTACTATCTTGCTGGCCTGGATTGAATAACTTCTTCGATAATTTGAGTTGCCCCAAATTACCGGTACCCCCCTTTTTATTTACGACTTCCAGTAACTGTATTTAAGATTACCCTATTTCTCAGGGAGAACACGAATTTACTCTATTTTCGAATTCTAATCTCGCAGGTGTGTGTCCTTAGGAATACCTTTTTGATACAATATATTTTACCCTTTTTTATAATAACAAACCTGAAAATATAGCATATAATTGTGTGACCAATTCTAAATAAAACACAGCTTTAGAGAATATATAAAAAAATTAATTCTTTTAATTAATTGAAACAAAAACAACTGAAATAATAAGCTTGACACAAGTCAACAAAATAAAATTCAAAACAATTTCTCTAATAAAATTAATGGATAACAACTAAAATATTTTTTCTTTTGAGCAGAAGGCAATCACTTATAACTTTCTTAAAATTGATCTATATAAAAATTTCTATTTATCTCTGAATTTAAATTATTTAATTTATCAAATTTATTTAACGAAAAAGATTTTTATCCACACATGAGTTTGACATTATCTATTTTAATACATTTATTTAATTACACACAAAAAAAAATTATCTCAGGAAAATCAGTGAGACTCTAAAATCGGGCCAATTTTGCCCTTTAAAAAAGGAAATTTGGATTTTCTCAGACCTTGTCCGCCGTGTTGAAGATCCTGAGATGCTGATGGTCCTCTGGTGTCTGGTTGGTTGAATTTAGCGATTAAAGTTGTCTTATATTTTTTCCATGGAGTTTAGAAGGCTGGCTGGTTGTTCGAATCTATCACCTCCTATCGCTCTCGCTGATGCTGTTTTAATACTTTGGCATCGTAACACTTAAACTTCTTTATTGAGAATCTTGAGTCGGCAAACTGGCATAGCCACCCCTAGCACTTGTTCAAACTATTTTTTAAGAGAGACATTCGGGCATAGTCACCCCTAGCACCTGTTCTGCAACTTTTTTACAAGAGAGCTCTATGAGATTCGTGCGGCTCTTTTTATAGCCAAAAACTATCGTATATCGATACCAATTTTTTTCCCTCACTGGACCGATACGATAGTTCCATTTATGGTGTATTTCCATGCAATTTCTTGATTATTTTTGGTGTAGGTGGTTCAGTTATTTATTATTAATTTATTTATTACGTTTACCGTTTTTAAATTGTCCTTTTTAATCACTTTGTTCTAATTAATCCTTTAATCTATTTTTGCTGTAAGTTGGTATTCTGGCTCCGCCTACAACTACGTAACTTATCCTTGAACATTTAAACCCTGCAACTTGTAACTGGCCGATGTAAAAATCTTCATTGTTTTCCTTTTAATTGACTATAACACTTTTCCTAACAGTTTTTGCGTTTTTACTTAACCGGTGTCCTGTAGCTCTCGACCGCGGCAATTTCCCGCACTTCGAATGACATTTCTCGGACTATTCATTCGCCTTCAATAGCTTACGTAAGAATTTGCGTAATTTACAGTTTTTAATTCTTACACCTTTAAAGTTTTTGTTTTCAAACTTTGTCACTTTGTTTATTTCGTGATTTAAACGCACTAGCCGTGATAACATAATTCTACGACTTCTGGTAGTGATGTAATCCAGTGCGTATTTTCACACCTCTGGGTTTGGGGTTTATTTATTGACTGATTTTCCTGAAACTTACACAACTCTTAGATATTAGGTTTTAACTTCTTTTTGCAAAATTTCCACTTCTTATCTTTTTTCGTTTTCATACTATAGCGTGAAAACCATAACTCTTTTGATTTAATCAAATTTAAATTTTTAATCATTAATTATAATATAACTTTATTTATTTAATTGCTTCTATACAATCCTTTTTTCAAAATTTATTTTTATTTACTTTTATTAGCTTTTATACTTAACCTTTTCTGCTAACTTTTTAAATATCAATCTTTTCCAAATTTTAGCAAGAATACTTTTATCTTAAAATTACATTTTATTTTCAGAAATACCAAGGTTTTTTATTTTTTATTAATTTTGAAAATTTTTAAATTCTTCATTTAAATATGCCGTAACGTCTGTTAGTTAATATGAAATAACAGTACTAGATATGTATTGCATACAACTTGTATTACAACTACATATCCTTATACATTATTATTCCATATTTTCAAAATTCATAAAAAATGATTTTTCAATTCAAAATCCGCCGACATAGGAATTTACTGTTAGAACAAGCCGGCAAGAGTTGACCTTGGACCATTTCATAGTTCAATCTCACCGACCGGCTATAAGCAGTAAAAAGTTCTACAAAACATCAAAACCTTGCATTGGGATTATTTTTTGATATTTTTCTTTTTTGACCAAAACATAACCCCATACAACGAATTTCCGTTGTAATACACATCATTGAGTCAAACATCTTCACAGTGTTAACTGAAAGATGCCTCTACATTACATAACAGTATCTACAAAGAAAATAAACCGTATTTATTTATATACATAATTATGTAAATCGGGAACATATGAAATAGAGAATATTTAACTTTAATGTAATAGCAGATATTTCTTGTTGAAACTCAATATTCAAGGATAAAATAAAGCAAAAGCTTAAAGTTTCAAATATTTTAATAATCAAATGAGCTACAATTGTTGCCTTTTATTGTACAAAAAATCTAGGGAAAATGTTGGTCAATAATAAAGATAAAAAAGAAATGTTAGAAAATAGTGGAGTTTATAAAATATCTTGTCAAGATTGTGACTCTGAGTACATAGGTCAATCAGGTAGATCTATAAAAGTTAGAATTAAAGAACATGTAAACAGCTGGAAACATGGCTATAGAAACTCTAACTTTGCTAACCATCTTTTGGACTCGGGTCATAGTTTTGATCCGAAATTGAATGTTAAACTCTTACATATATAGAAAATAAAAGCAATAGATTAAATAATTTAGAATGTTTAGAAATAAATAGATCTATTTCACTTAGGCCTATTCTCAACTTAAATGACCAAATTGTATTAAATTCGTCACCTCTTCTAAAACCCATCCGTAACATAGTTCATTAACCTTTATCTACCTGCTAGGTCATCCCACTACCTTTCCCGATTTCTCTATTGTATTTCAGTTTCCTGTTACTTATGTTTAAATAGTTGTCTATACCTGTAAATTATCAGTTGCCCGATGATGCCACAAGGCGAAACAATTGAAGCTCATTTGATTATTAAAATATTTGAAACTTTAAGCTTTTGCTTTATTTTATCTTTAGAGAATATTTATTTATAAATCACTATATAAATTATAAGATTATTTGATTTTTTATATTATATATGAAAATGAATTTTTAACAAAATTCGAATCCTAGTAACAACATTATAAAATTTATAATCTATATCAGCTTCAAAGAAGATATAAATAAATATCTATTATATACATAACTAACTATTGTGTATCTAAAATCAGATCATTTAGTTAAAAATAAAATAAATTTAAAATGTGCTCTTTTTTTTTTTTTTTTTTTTTTTTTTTTTTTTTTTAATACAGAGGTTTTGAGAGCTGTGATAACTTTGTCTTGTGGTATACCGACCTAACTTATAACAAGTCTTTTGTTTAGATCAAGTGTTTTTCATGAGACTTTATAAATAATTAGATGACAGAACTAAAGAAATAAGAAAGTAAAAACAAAAGTTTGTATAAATTGATTCAACAAAAGTCAGAAATTCCCACACACACATAATACAGTGTTACAGGTACTTTTAGAAGTATTTTAAAAATGAAGCCCATTACAACAATTTTCAGGAATAAAAGTGGCTATTTATGTGTATATAAACAGGTAAACTTCGTTTACTACCTATATGTGACAAAAAAATTTACTGTATGTAATGGTTTCCAACTCGAATTTAAAATTTCAGAAGTATATGTAGAAGTATTTAATAACTATTTTGTACAGTAAACATTATGAGAAGTGATAAGAGGTCATATCTTCCTGCATCACAGAAATAAAAATAACATCTGAAGAGATTGTAACACCTATCCCCATTGTATAGCCTTAACTAGGGTGGGTCCGGAATATCACACTTGTCCTCACTGTGATTCCTTGAAAAGACAACATAATTTGAGGAAACTTTGTGGGCCTAAAGTTTATTGGTGATCATAAAATTGTCATGGGTTGGATAAGGAAAAAATGTAGGAAGTATTATAGTTAGAATATATATTTATATAAACATATAAAATATAATTCTACAACTGATCTATTGAAAGAAACGTAAAAGTAATAGGAACATAAGATGTACTCTACACACTTAAAATTAAGTTATCAACCAATATCAAAATACATTAAATAAACATTGAAAGATTAACATTGCTCTAGTTTAATATCAGCAAACATTTTTGAGAAATTACTGCCTTCTGGATCTAAAGAAACAAATTGGTTTAATCAAATAGTTATAAAAAATATAAAAAACTTACTTGATCTAAACTTGCAAAGAATTTGTAACATAAACATGTCCTAATCGTAAATAGTATTTATTGTAAATAAACTTTCAATGATGGTGCTCAATTTTGTTTTTGTGATTTTGCACACAGATTTGGGTCATTATAATTCACTTTTCGCTAAAGTTTTAATGAAATCAGTAGAGTCAATTTTGCGAAATTACATCTTCTATAACTGTCCCATAACCGAGTTGTATTTTTTAACCATAAACTCACGAGCTAAGCAAAGTCATTTAGAGCAGATTTTGAGAAAATCTGCTACACTCAAATTTCTTCAAGTTTTTTGGGGACTAAAAAGGCAGGGCAGGCATAAGGAGAAATAATACCCTTGGTGAGGAGTTCATCAATATGGTCTCTTAGAGCTTGAAACTTCAAAGGAGCGTATTGATAAGGTCATGAACGTACTTTGGTCGAAGTATCTTTAACATTAATGTGGTATGTTAACAGGTTGGTCTTACCTAATTTCATTGTGACAGTATTGTTAGAATTAGAATAGCTTTAGTTAGAAATAGAGTCTAAGTTCTTTTTAAGAAGCCAGAATGACAACTATTATAGGACAGACCTGGAAAACTGACAAAATTGCTTACTTTGCAAGCAAGGCGGACGTCATTGATGCTACACTGATATATAAACCCGTGGGTAGGAGGAAACATTGTCAGTGGGGTAAGATTGATCAAGAGAAGGTGCTGCAGGAATTCTTGAAGATAACCAGACGGACTTAGCGAGTTAGATCTTCCTGAGAGAATGGAGACTTCAGACAAGCATCCATAAAAATTTCAAATAGGGTGAGCAAATTTCGTATATTAAGAAATTTGTAATTATTTAAGAGTCAGATAATTGAACTATAATATAGAATCAGATCTGTGAATCATAACAATTAGTCATTCTGGTTTAATAATAATAATAATAATAATAACAAGACCATAGCATTGTAATAAGATAGGAGATAGTTATTCTTAATAATAAAGGTTGAGTACTGTATGTTAAGTAGAAAACTAATGGAGTAGAATAACAGACAGAACTTTGGAAACGTGCGAGAATGCTTTGAACAAAGACTGCATGAATGAATTTAACTGAGAAAGTTATTGCTTAGTTTATTTTGGCACATGGCAGCAACACATCATAGACATTAATAACGATTTTTAACTAAGAATGTTTTGTTTAGTTTATTTTGGCACATAGCAGAAACAGATCACACACACTAATAATGATTCTTAACTGTGAAAGTTATTGCTTAGTTTATTTTGGTATGTAGTAGCAACACATCACATACATTAAAATGGTTTAAACTGAGAAAGTTATTAATTAGTTTATTTTGGTCCTTAGCAGCAACACATCATATATATTAAAAATAATTTGAACCGAGAAAGTTATTAGTTTGTTTATTTTGATCCATAGCAGTGACACATGACATACATTAAAATTTATTTTAAGTGAGAAAGTTATTAATTACTTTATTTTGTTCTATAGCAGGAACACGGAATGTAAATTTAAAATTATTTTAACTGAGAAAGTTATTAATTAGTTTATTTTGGTCTGTATATGTGCGTGAGAAAGTTAGAGCAATATTTTTGCACTGAATAAAAGTTTTACTATATATAGGTGTGTGAGAAAGTTAGTGCAATATTTGTGCACAATTACTGGTTACACTATGTATGGGTATGTGAGAAAATTAATGGAAGTGTAAGATAAAAATGGGTGAACAAACATTTGTGTATAGAGTGATCTGGTAGTCCTCTCATAAGTAAAGTAGATTCATGAAAGAACAACAGTTGGAATCATTCTGGGTTAATATGTAAAAATAGATGTAATTTGACTTCAATGTATTTAAATAAACCCTTAAGTTGATAAGATAGGTTGACATTAGCATAATAAGAGAGTTAATTTAATGATAAAGATATTTGGAGTAGATAAATAACATAATAAAATATTGAGTACAAAACTGAACCACTTACGATTATTTTATTATGTTAATCAAGAACCCAGGACTAATAAAGGAAAATTCCTAACAGGTGGTAGAGAGAGTATTAGAATAAGGGAGACTTGGAGACCAGAATTTTATATAAAGTAAACTTATACTTGTATAGAAAAAAAAGTCATATGACATTTTCCAAATAATTAATCTAACACCATTTAAATAGTTTTGAAAGATATAACATTTATTTAAAAAAATAGTGTACTTTTAAATAAACAAGAGGTTGGGGTTCGTAAAACAGAAACTGGTTCGTAAAACAGAAACTAACTGTTAAGTGAAAACCTACACGATTAATATAAGAGTCAAAATAAAATCGTGCATGCAAAATGACTACGTATATAACTTTCTCTTTTTTAATATTTACTTTGCATTGTACTGAATATAAGCCGTTAAAACAATTCTTAAATGTAATTTTAGCAAGTGTGATATAAATGTAGAACTAATAACATTTATATTAACGCAAATAATTTTGTACGGAATATCTCAAATTTGTATTTTTGTAAAATGTAATTGGATAAAAAAAAAACAACAGTGTAGCCTTACATTATACAGTTAGAATGGAAAATAACCCTTGTTCAATTACTTTTGTAAACTTCAATCAGACCTTTTCTTGTTATTTCACATCAATCATCATTATTATCATTTTTCTGTTATTTCATATCATAAGTAAGTGAAAATGATTCAAAATTAAAATATATTTTATATAAAATAATTATATTTATTTGTAAATAAAAATTAATAACAATTAAGAGTATTTTAAAAGTTCATTCTGAAAAAGGCATAAAATTGGCTTATATGCTAATAATATAATATAACCCAACCTCACCTTTCCTTTTCTTGTGGTGTATAACTTCATGGGATCTCCATTAGTGCACAACCTACGATTATGCTAAATACCTTTGCTCTGTAAAAAATTAATAGTTTTTCTTTGGTATCTGTTAAAGATGCTAGTTAAGAAAGTTTATATTGTCTGTGTTAAAAATAGGTAATTTAATCTAATCAGATGATTTTAAACAATAATTTTTTTAAACAGAGGTTGTAAAAGTCAATTGTATCTTGATCTTAAGAAATGTTTATAGGGAAAATCATATTAATTAAGATCTAAAACATCAGAAAAATAAAGATAATAATGATGACTGATATAACAAAAAGGTTCTTTTTATCTTCCGATTTGTCAAGCTAAGTGATACATAGTTTACACTTCACTATAGATCAAATAAATAATTAAAACAAATCAACTGTTTCATACTTTCATTTATTTAACATCATCATCACAATAAAAACCACTTATAAATTAACATTTATTTAATCAAAAGATAAAAATAAACATTAAATTCAATTGAATGAACAATTAAATTATTGTAATTCCTCTTGCAAACATCTAATACTTCTGCCATTCACATTAACATTAATATTATAGCCATAACATTAATTATCCAGCATTATACTACAACTAAATTATTTCCTAAAACAAATCAGAACTACATTAAAATTTGAAATTATACATAGTAAAATTATATTTAAATTAAAACTATAGTATATAAGTATATATTTTTTAATATTATCAAGGATTAATCACTTTTACAACTTCCAGTTGACTTCAAACTTTAATGAAATACTCCAATTTTCACGCCAACCAGACAACGTTACTTTGTACTTCTATAACAACAACTGAAGATGGTGACAATTTTGTCTTTGTTTGCTTGTTGTAGAAATTGAAATATTTCTTAAACATTTTAAAACATTGGCAGAAATTTTGCTCAATATATTTAATTGATTTTTCCATCTAACTTAGTTAACTTAGTCTAACACATGTTTTTGTCATGTGTTAATTTATTAAATTGTGTGAAATCTGTTCAGTTTATGGATTTTACATGTAAATTACAATGAATTTTAAATTAAATCACAACATGTCACATTTCCTGTAAACAAAAGGTAATGAATAGAAAAAAAAAACCATATTTATATTGATATTTCAAAATCATTATTGATGATTATGAGTTATAAAGTAATAAGAAGGAAAATTACTAGACTTATGTGATCAGACAAGAAACACAAGTGTGGTCATTTCATATCGAGCATTTTACTAATAGCAAACTTTCAAAAAATAGCTTTTCAGAAACTCCTGAAGTCTGTGTCAAAACTGATAATTTTAGAATAATTATAAAATAATTTGTTCTTTAAAATTATTAAACTTTCTTTGCAATATTCATATACAGTACTTAGCAATGTAAAAATTGACTAGTGATAAATTTATTAAATACAGTAATTACAACCATTCTTCAATTATTTTCATTAATTTTTAGCCTTAAGAATCACCATGCTAAGGGAAAGTAAATATAATACTATGTCAAGCTATCAGAATAAAAACCATTTATAAGATAACATTAAAGTAGCGATAAATTAAACCTACAGTAAGCAATGTAAAATTATAATTCTCCTTTCATAGAATTATTACTGCATGTCATATACAAATTGAGAAGCCATTAGATTATAAAATTAGTTATTTAACATAACTCCACAACTATCAATTACAATTTGTAAAATTCCTTGATAACATTAAATTAACCCATATGAAATCAGTTCCTTTTAATCATTTTTATAAATTGACATACATAATAGCATGTTTCAAAACAAATGAGAATTTAAGTAGTCATCAAAATTTGTTCTGTGGGCTCTCTAACAACTTATTCTCACAATGTTTAAAAAAAGTATATAAGAAGAGGTCTATAAGCCTGAAATAGGACCATTTCGAGGAAATGGTCTCCCTCATTTCCCATATTGCATAACTTGCGAAAATACTGTAGCAGTATGAATCATGTAGTTATTATGATGACAGTCAGCGGAAGTGGAAAATGCTCAGAAGTTAGAACGCTGCATATAGTGATAAGGCTTCCAATCACCTATTACTAGTGATCAGCCTAGTTCGTCACTTGGTTACTTTATTTTGTTCGTAATTTAGTTGATTTCATTCCAGTTAGTGGCGATCCAGCGATAGCGTTACTAAAATAATAGGGTGTTTCCAGTAACGTATTACCACGATCACAGCTTGTACTTGATAATAGTGTTATTCATCCTATTATGTTATATAACACCCACCTCTACCAAATGCAATTTATCTTCTTTCTCATTATTAGGGACACTTGTTACATACTTTGCAGTTCCAGCTAGGGTGTGTTATGCCTAATTTGTTAGGTTTTCCTTGAAACCATATTCTGATATCACACTTTTATGACGCATTGATTTTTCTAATTGATTTTTTTTATCCTTATGATGAAAAGTATTACCAAACATTGCAATAAAAGAGTGTTACAGGCTTTTCTCCATGAAGTTTTGATTCATGTGATTCTGTTATTGATGTATTGCACAAATAGCAATAGTTGTGTGTTACATCGGTTGTGTACATCGGAATTCGTACACTGGCTGTGTGCATGTTTTATGCTTCTTAGTGCTTACAAATAATAAGAACACAACTTTAAATAAAGGTAAGTACAAAATGTTGTCAAGCTAAGCTACATCTTTATTCTTAGGCTTCGTTAAAACCCTTGGACATAAATATGCTCACAATAATTTACTATAGTTATTCTTTATAAAATAAGTTACTGCTTTTTTTAAAAAAAGTTCTACATACCTTATTTCTTAATAATAAAATAAGTTTTCAATGCAAGTAATAAAACATAATATCAACTTTTCTAGATTAAGGTTGGGTGAATTAGGCGTTAAAATAAGTATGTACATGAAATTTACGTTACAAGGGAATAAAAGAAGAAATTGTGCGTTATTTTCCAAGCGGTCACCCATCCAAGTACTAACCACGGTCGATGTTGATTGACTTTGGTAATGTATAAATGCATTGAATTCTGTAGTTTTTAAATTGAGATTTTTTGGTAAAAAAAATTAGCTCCGCGTTGAAAACTTATTTTATTTTTAAGAAATGGTAATTCTCTACAAAGAAAGTCACTGCTAAGTTACGAAATGAGATGTAAATTACATAGGCAAAATCATTGGTGTCTTGTGGGTTTTCCTGACTATTCCTGAAAACAAAAAACAAGTATAGTATTAGTTTATAAAGCCTAACAGACTGCTACACTTTTCTAAGGTGCCATTAGAAATTTATAGTGGAGGCTTCCTATATTCCACCCAATAACAATGGAGTTCCGAACAAAGGATGTAACCTTTTATATTATTTATATACGTCTTTGATATATTAGGTACTTGTTTATTTTTTAAGTTAATTTGTAAATCAATTAAGGACTGCAGTACACTTGGAAAATAAGAAATTTTTAAATTATTATATTAATAAACTATATACCGGGTATTTCAAACCACATGGACACTATCTGTAGCGCCTAAACGAAACCAGATAAAAATTTCCTTCCAATTAGAAACCCCTTTTTTGACCCCAAAGAATTCAGGAAAATTATTTTCGATGCTCCTCAATGACCCAAAAGGGCACTTTGGGGGGCAGGGTGGTGTTTTTGGAAAATTTTCAAATAGAGACATAGGTCTTGTGATACATCATTTTAAAGGTCTCTCTTTTCTGAACATTTTGGAGCAAAAAAAAATTTTTTATCTTTTCATTACTGTACAGAGTGAGACGAAATATTTTTTTTATAGTTTTTAGTGGGAAATGTGACTGCCAGCTCCCTAACAAAGATAGGGCAAACAATTTTTTTTCCTAGTTTTACAAGAACACACCCTTTCAGGAGATATGGAGGTAGTATGGACTTCTATGTAGTTTTCAAATTTTTAATAAATTTCAAACTTTAATAACTTTTATAGAGCAAAAAGTATAAAAATTCAAATAGCAACCTAGATTGAAAATTGTACCATTTGAGAGACCTTTTGAAAACAAACATTTTTTGTATTGAAAGTTTGGTTCTATCTTGCACCATTGAATAATTGTAAAAAAAAAAAAAAATGGCATTTTATTGGTTAAAAATATTTCGTAACACCCTGTACAGTAATGAAAAAAATAACAAAAATTGTTTTGCTCCAAAATGTTCAGAAAAGAGAGACATTTAAAATGATGTATCACACGACCTATGTTTCTATTTGAAAATTTTCCAAAAACACCACCCTGCCCTGCAAAAGTGCTCTTTTGGGTCATTGAGGAGAATAATTTTCCTGAATTCATTGGAGTCGAAAAAGGGGGAGTTCTAATTAGAAGGAAATTTTTATTTGGATTCGTTTAGGCGCTACAGATAGTGTCCATGTGGTCTGAAACACCCGGTATAATCTATACAAAATGTCAAAGATATCCTGAAATGAATTAAAATTTTTTGTTTAATGAATAAAATTAGAACAATTAAACTTAAGGGTTATATCCTTACCTTAGTTACCAACTATTGTAAATTTTCATTGTTCCAAGCTTATTCGTTAAAAAAATATTTTCGTTCTGTTAATTTTGGACACCTGATATAGGCCTATGAAAAAAGTAAACCGTTATTAGATGGTATTTCAAAAATTGAAATGTCATATATCAAAATATTTAAACCTGCCTGTGAACCTTCATTATATATTTGTGCCCAGTTTCGATTACGTTCTTTTTATTATTACAGTTGGTAGGGGTTGCAAATAATACCAAGCCTGAACTAATTGTATTCAATTGTTTATCACAAAAATTAGTTTATAAACAAGACAGTTAAGTAATAAGATGGCAAAGAAGTACCATCAAGGATTATTGGTAGTTAAAAATATTCTACAGGGTTAATTTTACAATTTCTCTGGATTTCAAACCCAGTGGTGATGTTTAAAGAATTTTTTTAAATACTTCTAGCAATACCAGTAATTGAAATTTACATTCTTCACTAGAATGATTGTTCCAAACAATAAGAAACCCTGTTTTATAGCAATCAGGAAAAAAATTAAATGTTTCTAATATAGATTTTGATATTTAAACAATATAACTTTTTCATTCTAAACTGTGTACTTCAGTAAAATAACACTCTTATGTGTAAGAGTACTCCTAAAGATTCCAATAAAATGAGATTTGATTGAATTTATTTATAAATAGGGAAGCTATAAACAAATCATTTTCTTTTCACTCTGAAATAGTTTGGGGAGGGTTTATGTTAAATTAAGGAGTGGGTGAGGGGAGGAGGGAGGTTAAATTGTGTTGTTTGGTCTGGTTTAAGTCTATTTCACTTACCATCTGTTGAATCTCTGCCTCTATCGTCACTGCTGTCTTCACTAAGATCAACTTTCTGGATGGTTTCAGTTTTCCAGAATCATCAATTTCACTGAAATTTCAGCTTCTCTAAGCTTTTAAAATAAAATCTGGAAAAAAAAAAAAATTGTTAATCTTATGTTACATGCTCTCTTATGTAAGTAAGCACCCATATTTGTATATCTATTATGTAAATAGACAACCCTATTTACATGTCTAAGTTTAGATCTCCCACCATGATAACTGGGCTATGGTGTGATATTATCTTCCCGAAATATTGATTTAATTTTTCAAGAAATGCATCAAGATTGTTGTTATGCAGTGGACGGTAGATTGCTGTTACTTTGAAGCTGGATTCTTTACACATTATTTTAACATCAGAACATTTGAAAGTTCCTAGTTCTGCCAGGTCTTTTGCATATAATATTTATGGAGTGAAAGGACGTAAATGTCCTTTTATATATAGGACATGGATAAAAAAGGAATAGAAAATATACTTTTCTCTTTATTTTTACTCATATTATTAAATGTAAATTTTACATTTTCAGCGATAAGCTTACAAGGTTTAGAAAATTCCTCACACAAAATTAAGAAATTAATGTTAACTTTACGTTAAACATGACCTTAACTTTAACAATAATCTAACTTAAGCTTATATGATGAACATTAAAAATTAAATTACTCAAACATGGCATTAATAAATATTAACTTAGGGCATACATTGCTAACCCAGTGCTATATAAAAAACCCTTCAACTAGATACAAATTCCACTGTTCATTAGGAGTCTGCTAATCCTTACTCATTAGACAATTTTTTTACATTGTGGGTGGGCAAAAACATTCTTCTTTTTACAAGGAGTCATCCATTCTTCTCTTATTACGGCCACACCACCCCCTGAGGCTTTATCAAATTTCACTACGATAAAAATTTTATAGGTAACCTAAAACATACAGTTTTAGGCTATATTGTATTGAGATTTTGTAAATTTATTACATGTATCACCATCTTTGTGAAAATTGTTTAATTTCTTTAGCCATGACCAATTTAGGTAAATTGCATACTGGTAACTGAATGAACGGTTTCAGCAATTTCAAACTTGCTTTCCTATGTACAATATCGATTTTAAAAAATAACCTTGCAATAGGCTGTGTCCATCAATCGTTAATATTAAACTTATCGATTACTAACTGTACATAATAGATTGTTTGACATATTCCAATAATTGTAAACTAAAGAAATTAAATCACAACTGGGCTAATTAATTGTTACTAACCTACATAGCTTATCTAACCTTTCTAAACTAAACTGCCACGGTAAATATCGGTTGTACCTTGTCCAATGATTTTTCTATAAAAAATTAAGAAAACAAAGTAGGCTACTTACCTTGCAATCAAAGGATCAGATCATAGTATATGTAGCAATAAACATTTCAAGTCCCAAAATCCTTTAGTTTAATAGAAAATGAGATTTATTAAAATATGAAATCCAGCTATGTAGGTTATAGAAATGCCAACGTTAATACTAATAACTATGTTCTCAAGTCTTTATTAGGTCAAGGTTTGAAAATAAGGTAGTCATAACACATACACTAACTTCACTAATGCAGTTATACATATTAACATTGGCTTTCATTATTAGACTTAAACCTAACAGCTTGTATTCCCTTGTTTTCTGTGTATTATTTAACAGTGAAGAAATGCATTTTGGGATGTGAAATGTTTATTGCAACACATAATATGATCCGATCCTTTGATACTGTTTTCATAATTTTTTATTAAAAAAATTAAGGAAGAGTTCAACACACTGCCCACAGCACCCTATAATTTAAATGATATAGCTAGTACGCAAAATCACTTTGAAGCGGTTAAGTAAGTTATGTTAAGGTAGTAAACAATTATTTTTACAATTAATATTGAAGAAAAATAAACTTAGGTAAATATGGAGACAAGTTGTCTGATCAATTTAAGTGTTAAATCTCGGCAACTCCTCTTTAAAATAAGGTTTTTTCCATCATTTCAATACTTATTAAATACGCTCACCACTTTTTATCTTTCACAATTCATTATTTCTATCCTAAATCAGTGACTTAAAATGACTGATTTATGGCATTTAGAAGTTATTATGACACATATTTCATCATTTTAAGTAAAATCTATGGATTTTTTTTATTCCGTGTGGAAAATAGTTCTGTTTTAGGAACTGTCAAACTAAGTATCATTTACTAATCATGTCATGTAACAAGATCAGGGAAGGTAAATATATATATATATATATATATATATACCTTATTTGGCCTATAATTCTTTTACTAAGTCTGAGTTTCAGAGACCTGTAATCGGGAATCTTATATCATAGAAGCAAAGTAATATCAATGTGTAAAAGTGAATGAAGTGCGGATGCACCCCACGAGTGAATTCAATATGGCTATCCGATTGAATATGTTAAAATTTGTGATAAATAGCATTGAAGCATACGTGTTAGGACATTGCCATAATCAATAGAATGTGTACATAATAAAGTATGTATTTTAACGATTTCACAAATGTGTAACACGAATGTTTCAATGCATATTTACCAAATTTGTCAATTTCATAGATTGTTAACCTTTAAGTGTGCGCGCGCGGGGGTCAAAGCAACTCCAAGGAAATTTAATTTGTGATATTTTCCACATTAGGTTGGTACAAGTCCAGTGGTTCTAGGTACCTTTCAGGTGGTCTATGAGTCATTCCTAGCAACTGTTAGTTCGGCGCTGACCTTGGCCAGTGGCGCACACAGTCTGTGATAATAAAACTCTGCATTCTTGGGTTGTTCCAGCCCCCACACGAGCACTCGTGTTACCTTCCAGTGTTGTATGTTCGGGGTCGTTTATTACCCCCACACGCTCACTAGTGTTATATTTATAGTGAATACGTACAGTTGTTTGGAGCACATGAACTATAAATAGTTTTTATGTGTAAATAGCTTAGTAAATAGTGATTGTATAATGAGTTCCAACAGCAACCAAGAAGCCACGATTAGAAGTTATTTACTAGAAAAGGAGGAAGTTGATGACATTTTTTATGATGGAAGTGCTTTATTAAAAGATAGCGAAATCGATCATCTCAGTGAGTCACACCACAACACTTACACTAAGGTTGACAACACCGGCGACTACAATCCTGATTCTGATATCGATCCGCCGACCGATGATGAGGAGCCAATTGTACTCCGATATAACAGAAGGCTTGGACTAGTATTTGCTATGAATTTTGACGACACTGAACCAACAATTGAAAACGCTAATACTCTAGATCAATTGATAGAAGAGGTTGTACGAGGAGCTGGATATCTGGAACATGTATTTGTTGGGAAGGATGAATTCACTATGTGGAAAAAAAGCCTATTGTTGCAGTTACTGCTCACACTCGTCCAGGAAATATAATAAGACGTTTACCAGGTCCTAAAAATCCAGGTAAAGATGCAAATATTCTCTTAGATTGTAATAGCTTGATGATTGATGATGAAATTCTTGAAATGTTCGTAACATGTACTAATGTGTATATTGAAAGCAGAGCCGAGACATTCTCTAAGCAAACAGATGGAAAATTAACTGACAAATAAGAAATGAAGGAATTTTTGGACTATTGATATTAGCAGGAGCCATGAGATCAGGTCAATCTAACCTTGAAGAATTGTGGGCTAGAGATAGATTTGGGGTTGAAGTTTTTTACAGCACAATGAGCCTGAGACGATATTATTTTTTACTGCAGTCAATTCAGTTAGATAAAATTATTGATCGGCCAGATAGGAGGTAATTAGATAAACTAGCTGCATTTAGAAAGGCGTTTAACCGATTCAACAAGAACTGTACGGAGAATTATGTTCCATGTGCATTCACAACTATTGACGAACAATTAGTAGCGTTTAGACATTTCATGAAGAATAAACACGCTAAATATGGAATTTAAATTTTTACTCTAACCAATTCAAAAAGTTCTACCTTCATAAAATGGAAGTATATGTAGAACACCAGCCTGAAAACAGCCCTTTCATACAATCAAGCCAAAGGATGTGGTTTTATGACATGTGAATCATATAGAAGGCACAGGTAGATATATAACTGCAGACAACTGGTTCTCCAGTATACCTTTGGTAAATGATATATCAGCTAAAGGTTTGACTTATGTAGAAACACTACGCAATAACAAACGAGAACTTCCTTCCAAACTCATTTCCAAAAAAGAAATCCAAATTCCGAGAAGATTAAGTGTTTTTTACTGCCTTCTATGAATTTCAGTTTTCTGATATGTATTGGTAAGTTCACCTAACAGTATGAAAAAATTGCTAGCAATAATTTAGATAAAATTTTTTTAAATTCAAAATTAGATTCAGGTAAAAATGCTTATTTGAAAATTATTTCACAAAAATATTAGAATTAGAAAACATTTACTCTGTAGTTTGATTTATATTACTTTGAAACTGACAGAGCTTCGCACGCCAACTCTGCATCGTATGTTTAAAAATACAATAATAAATATATGATTCAAAAAAGTATTTTAAACTTTATAAAACTGTGGTTTTACAATGTTCATATACAAAAAATTACCGCTAAAAAATAGTTTTATCGCAATATAAGATAGTCCTTGGTCGCTCTATTAAAAAAGATGTTTTTATCCCTGATCGACCCCGCGTGCGCACTCACATAACAAAAGGAGGCGCGCATACTTAAAGGTTAAGTAAATAATGAATTATGAGAGATAAAAAACCACTAGCTTTGTTCAATAAATTCTATTTTATTGAAAAAAGCGCTATTTTGAAGCGGAATTACAGAGATTTCGCACTTAAATCAATTGGACAACTTCTCTCCATATTTATCTAAACTCAAAGGTTACCTAACCAAACCTAACTTAGCCTACGTAGCAACAATATCAGGTTATTATTAATGATGGCCTAGAACATAAACAAGTTAAAGATATTAAATAAGTTTTAATTGGAGTAAAATCTTAATATAACTAGTTTTTAATTTCATTGAAGAAATTAGGTAAATTTTATATAGGGGTTCCACAATTGCAATGTGCTTTATTATCAATTGTAAATGGTAATGTTAACAAAGAAAGTTAGGTAATTGATTACTTATAGGTGGCGTCTAATTTTTTGGAATTCTTTTTTTATCGTATACTACATACTTTACTTCTTAAGAATAAATAATGTTTTCCATGCGCAGATCACTAATTTTCAATAAAAATTCACAATCTCAAAACTAACAAATACTTATAGGTTAAAATATAATGGCAATGTTTAGCATATTAGCATATGGTTTAACGCATCCGCATTACACAATGAGCCTACGTACACTAGATCGCTATTTCATATCACAACAGGTTTGTCCAGGTTGCCTTTCGTATATTTATTAAAGTTAATAATTTGCTTACTTTGCGATATAATTATATACCACGACAGGTTAAACACCTGGCCAAACCTTATATATATAAACCACCTGGCCAAACCTTTCGTAAGTTTATTAAAATTAAATATTTGAAATTAGATTATTAATACGGACGATTCACAGCATATCACGTGATCTTGAAATATCTTTAGTAACATATGAGACGTAAATGTGAACATTTGCCATTATGTTTAACTTATAAATAGACTACGCCGGATTTGATAGTTTTTAGATTGTGATTTTCAGTGAAAATAGTGATCTGTACAAGGAAAACATTACCTAATCTTAAGAAGTAATATAGGGTATATATAGCAGACAATAAAAATGAAAATCCAGAAAATAAAGCGCCACCTTTAAGTAAACATTTACCAGAGAGATTACTTTAGACATTTTTTAAACATGTTCTACCTACCTTATTTCTTAGGTAATTGTTTACAAAGGAAGTCACTGCTTTTTTTTACGATTTTTTTAAAACTGTTTTACATACCTTATTTGTTAATAATGAAATAAGTTTTCAACACAGAACTAATATTTTCACCGACAAATCGCAATTTCAAAACTACAGAATTCAATGCATTTATATGTCACAGAAGTAAAGCAACATTGAGTGCGGTTAGTACTTGGATGGTTGACTGCTTTGGAAATAACGCACAATATCTTTTTTTTTCAAATGTACACATAGGTTAAGTAAGGTGGCTATATATATAAAGGTAAAAATTCGTATACATATATATTAAACGCGCAACTCACTTAACGGACCTTAACCTAGCAAAGTTGAAATGGTTTGTTTTCCATAAAAAAACTAGCTTTGCGTTGTTGAAAACTTATTTTATTATGAAGAAATAAGGTATGTAGAACATGAAAAAAAAAATTGCAAATAAAGCAGTGACTTTCTTTGTAGAGAATTACCGTATCTTAATAATAAAATAAGTTTTCAACGCAGAGCTAATTTTTACACCAAAAACTCGCAATTTAAAAACTACAGACTTCAATGCATTTATACATCACCGAAGTCAAGCAACATCGAGCGTAGTTAGTACTTGGATGGGTGAACGCTTGGGAAATAAGGCACAATTTCTTCTTTTATTCACAAATTTATGTGTAGGTCAGGTAAGGTGGTTGTGGTATGCAAGGTAAAAATTCCCCTGCACACTTATTTTAATGCTTAATTCACTTAATGGACTTTAACCTAGAAAAGTTGAAATTGGCCCTATTTTTTTCTTACATTGAAAACTTATTTTATTTTTGTATGTAGAACATATTTAAAAAAAAAAGAAGTAACTTCTTTGTAAACAATTACTATAGAAAATTATTGTGTGCATATTTATGTCCAAGGGTTTTAACGAAGCCTAAGAATAAATATGTAGCTTAGCTTGACAACATTTTGTACTTACCTTTATTCAAAGTGGTGTTCTTATTATTTGTAAGCACTAAGGAGCATAAAACACGCAGACACAGCCAGTGTACGAATTCCGATGTACACAACCGATGTAACACACTATTGCTATTTGTGCAATACATCAATAACAGATCTCATGAATCAAAACTTCGTGAAGAAAAACCTGTAACACTCTTATATTGCAAAGTTTGTGATAATACTTTTCATTATAAGGATAACAAAATCATTTAGAAAAATCAATGCGTCATAAAAGCGTGATATCAGAATGTGGTGTTCAAGGAAAACCTAACAAATTAGGCATAACAAACCCTACCTGGAACTGCAAAGTATGCAAAGATTGTCCCTAATGATGAGAAAGAAAATAAACTGCATTTGGTAAGGATGGGTGTTATATAACGTAATAGGAGGAATAAATCTATTAGGAAGTACAAGCCACGATGACGAAAATACGTTTATACTTTCTTGTTCTACTCTTTGCTCTTTCTACATACTTCTAGAGTTCTAGTCGTTACTCGTTAGTCGTTAGTCATAGTCATGATGACGGAAACGGAAACAAGTTTCTTCTTGTTTTTAAGCTTAATGCCGAAAGACAGACTTGGATACAACCATGGTGCAAAGTTATTCACTATACATTATTAATAAACTTATAACACTTTTCTTTATTTCATGGAAGTTGTGGTTGCCAATTGTTAATTACTATTGTTTTGGAGCTAATATTATTGTTATCCATTAGGAGTATATAGTTTGTGTTTTATTAATTCTATGTTTAAAATAAAACATGTGGGTAACGGTTAATACTACAATATGTATTATTTGTTTACGAACTTTTTAGAAATGTAAGTTAGTAAAAGTAGAATTTAATTTGGGAATATTATCACCTAGGATTTTATGGAGGGAATATATTTTAGGTTAATCTTCTCGCCAGGGGTCCATCTAGCTACCTTTCCCGAAGCGAGATAGGACCACGGAAAAAGAATCCCATGATTAGGATATACATAAATGTGATATGCGGATTGTTTTAATTATAATGTTATCTTACTTTATTTTAAAAATTGATTTATTTCATTATAAGTTGATGTCATTATGGATTAATAAATCCCTTAATTTATTACTGGAGTTATTATCAATTATTATAGATTTATTTTTCTGAAAACATTGTTATCTAATAAAGTCAAATTTAGGACAAACTATCAATAAATGTTCAAAAGATTATGGCTTAGCTTGTGACCTATTAAGACACAATCGTGTAAAGTATTGTTTTATTGTATAAAGTCGAATGTTTGTGTTAGAATGTCCTAAACGCAATCTACAAATAAATGTTGATTATTTCCCATATACTTATGTTTGGGATTTAAGCCAAGGGTATGGTGAATATTTATTTTGAATACTTTTATACCATTTAGTCTTGGGGACTTCATGTAATATTTTCGAATTGTTTTTCTTTTTGATAAGCTTTAAAATCTTATAGTGGGACATTAATGTCAGATTCTTCTATAGCTTGACATTCCATCTACTATAGTTTCCTTGGCCAATTCATCCTATACATGGCTTCATTACCTGATACCTGCTATACCAGAGCGGTCTGGTATCCATTGTAATGAAATCGTTTTTCTATTATCCAAAATTTCCTTCATTATGTTCATACTCATTCTGTTACCATTAATGCCATTCCTAATACTATCTAATTCCAAAAAAGCTGACTGTGAATCTGTACATATTAAGAATTTCACAGGCTCTAGTTTATTTATATGTTGTATAGCTTTATATATTGCATATAATTCAGCCGCGTAACTTCTCATACATTTATTTAATTAATAGGTAGTTGCATCTAGTATTTAGCTTTGATATATATAAAAAGCAGCGCCTGTCCCACCAACATATATAATTTGAACCTTCGGTGTAAACTAATATCTAGTCCTCAAAGGTTATGTTTATATAGTTGTTAAAAATTTGATTTAGACTTTAGAGTATTCGTGTTTTTAATATTTTCATTTTCAATGTTTACATACAATACATGAAAATATATGTTTTGCCATAGCTAAAGACATATCAAATTCTTTGTGACTAGTGAAGTCTGGTCTTACATCAATATAGCCAAGTTTAACTTCTTCCACTGATTTAACTGTTGAAGTATATTATGGATATTTCTTTTTTTACAATAAGGGTATATTTCTATCATTAAATTAAGGTACACAAATTTTTTATATGCTGGATTATTATTTTCCATTGAGATTTTATATACTAACCCGTTAATATTTTATGTTTCATTTCTAATGACAATGAAGTTTCTGTCTGCAAGGCTATAATCGGAGACGTTTTAAAAGCACATATACTTATTCTCATAGCTTGATTTTGTATTAAATCTAATTTGCTTAAAACACTATTAACTAAGTGACCAATTAATTAACAGGAATAATCAAACTTAGAGGGAATTACACTTTTATAAACATTTAGGACAAAATCTGGGTGTACACCTTCTACCACAAGTAATTATTTTCAAAATATTTAGATCCTATTGACATTGAATATGCAAATTGTTAACATGTAGCTTAAATGTAAGTTTTCTATCAACTAAAATTCCTAATAGTCTAAGATTATCTACTATTGGTATTTATTGTCTTCCCAGAAAGTAATTACAATTGTTTGGATTTAGTGTTTTCTTTCTTGAGAACATTTTTGCTTTTGCTAGTGTTAATATCTAAATATAATGTATCCAAAAGCTCCTCAATACTCTCAAGAGCATTTTGCATCTATTATAAATAACATTTTGGAATAAATTAACACACATCATCAGCATATTGTAATGGAAAAACCTGATATGATAAAAAGTTATTAATTACAGGTATGTATATATATATATATATATATATATATATATATATATATATATATATTTTGAAAAAAGAAGAGAACTGAGTATACTTCCTTGTGGTAATCCTCTGCTTGTAAAACGGGTACATGAGTAGTTTGGGTATATTATAGTTAATTGCCTATCCGATAACCAAAGACTGCAATATATAATAAATTTGGCTGGAATGCCGTATTTGTACATTTTCTTAAATAAGGTTGGTAAGTGAACTTTATCATATGCATTAGATATATCTAATGAGGCAGCAACCATCGTTTCATTGTGTGTTAGGGCATTATACACATCTGACACTAGTTATCATGTAGTCAGAACAGCCTCTCATTTTCTGAAACCAAATTGTGATTCTGGTATAATATCTAGTTTATCTACTATCCATTCTAATCTATATTTAATCATTGTGTTCATTATTTTTATCATGGAATTAATGAAATTGGTCTATATGAAGATTCTTCTTTTTTATTTTTCCCTGGTTTCAATAAAGCTATAATCCTAAAATGTTTCCATCTGGATGGAACTTTTATTTTACCACTCCATATATCATTATATATTTTTAGAAGAATTTCAAGAGCCCTATCTGGGAGTTTCTTAATCATAGTGTAATTTATTCCATCTATACCAGGTGCAGTATCCCTTTTCTTAGATACAATAGCAAATTTAAGATTTCTCATTGAAAAATCTACTTCAAGAAAATGGTTTGTCTCTGTTATTATAGGTGAACTTATTTCAGAATTCTGTGGAACATAGTCTGGAGTTATATGTTTTAAAAACCTTTCACCTAATTCTTCATTATTTTCAATGTCTAAAATAATTGGAATTGGCTTATTTTTTAACTTATTCACAATTTTCCAAGCATAAGTGGAAGTATTTCTTACTGATATTTTTTGACATGTCTCTACCCAACCTTGTCGTTTAGCAATTCTAATGGTTTCTCTAGCCTTAAACTGAGCAATTTGATATTTATTATAATTAACTGAAGACATGTCAAGTTTGAATTTTTTAAAAGCTACAGTAACCTTTTCTGTGCAACAGCATGAGAACATTCTTCTGTCCACCAATGTTTGGGTGTGAACCCTAATTTATTTTTACAGTTAATTTTTTAGATTTGGAATTGTTTCTATTACAGTTTCCAATATGATATCATATAATTTTTCTAATTGCATATGTGTTGATAAGTTTGATAAATATTGAACCTTCTCATGGATCATACTTGAATATTGAGACCAGTTGGCCCTATTATTAATTTTTTTTCAAATTGCAGTTTTGATTATGATCTAAATTATTTGCTCCGTCTAATCTATATTCTATTTCTAATTGAATATAAATTGGGTAGTGATTACTTCCCATGGCATCATTATTATTGACTTCTCATAGTATTAGAGATAGGTAGGCCTATAAGTTAGGAGTTATAAATATTAGGTCAATTGTTGATTATTCATGATATAAATTGGTGTGGTAGTATAATTATTATAATTAACTAATATAAAGTCGGAACTACTATATTCTTTAAATATTATATTACCCTTACTGTCTCCTTTATTGGGCGTCCAAAATAGATGAGTGCGTTCATATCCCCACTGATAAATGTATAACCACCATCTTCGGAGAAAAGGTTACACCAGAATTTATAATCTATTTTTTTATAATATGTACAGTAAATATTGTATATTTTTATTGGTTTATTAAGATTTTTAATTTGGATGGCTATCATTTGTACAGAATTTGTATTATATTCATTTATGATTTCAAAATTTATTGACTTATGTAATATGAAGGCAACGCCCCCATATCCATCTAGTCTATTTAACCTAACCAAATGATAATTTGTATCAGAAAATTTATCCTCTCAGGTCAACCAAATGTCTTGTATAATTCCTATGTGAATTTTATTGTGAATAAAAGTATTGATTCAAGCCATTTGGGCTTTAATAACCTTGCATTCCACTGAAAAATATTAAAAAGATCAAATGTCATTTTATAGAGTTATATTGTTGTCAGATTTATTGTGACCTACTCTTCATCTTATTGTTAGTTTGTATTGGTAGTGGAATTGTGTTTAGATTACTCTGGTGTTTAATATTTGTATTAATGTATTCTTAAAAAAATCAGCTGATATCAATTTTTTTTTATTTATAATTTTTTCCTCTTGATTTTTATTTCGTAGTACTTTAGATTTGTCTCGTAAAAGTGATATAAGATATTCCCTGGACAATGCTCTTCCTGGATCAGTTGGAGGATGTTATGATATAGGGTTTATAAAAGGTCCACTTTATTAAAATGGTTTGACCATTTCATATCCATTGTTAGAACATCAAAACAAAATCCAGTTGTGATTCTTGATGGTTACTATTTTACACAGCTCTTGAAGCTGGAGTGTTGATTGTCTGAATTCCTCCACAATATCAACAGAAAGCAACCATTGGATGTGTCTTTTACATTCCTATTAAAAACATACTATACAAAACAGTCAAAACTTGACTGGCTAATCACCCACACAAAGCAATCAAAACTTGACTAGCCAATCACCCACACAAAGCAATTAAAACTTGACTGGATAATCAACCATATAGAGTTTTAAGAAAATATACCTGCACACTGCAACTCTTTCAGCGGCAGCAAACGGTTTTAAGAAAACTGGAATATCTCCTTTCAATCCTAATGTTTTTAAAGAAGAGGATTTCCTGTTTCTAAAACTACAAGGAAATGCTGATCAAGATGAGCAGAAGGTAATGGAAGAGAGAATTCAGAATGAAGAAGTGCCTTACTTTGAGCCATTAAGGAATGTTCAGTCTGTTATAAGTCCAAAAGACATTTATTCAGTCCCTGTAATCCAGCTATAAACTAACACCAGAGTAGGATCAGCATATCTTGTCACAGGATTCCCTCATAAAGAAAAGGTTAAAGAAGCTGAGGAGAAGAAAAAAAAAAGGAGTCTAATGGTGGAAATAAATGACAAATTTTTGTAAAACGAAACCTTTATTTGACAGTATCTACAGACAAATCTGAAGCCTGGAACATCAAAGTCAAAAGGAAAAGAAGAAAGTTCTTTACCCTAGTGACACTGAATCTTAAAGTGGTCTTAACTGTCCAATTGGAAAGATGAGAAAGAAAGTGAAAATGATGTGAACTGTTGTTTTCATCAAAAGCCCTTCTCTGCTGACAAGAAAGGAGAAAAGTGGATTTATTGCGCAAAGTGTTTTGAATGGCATCATGAAGTTTGCTCTTCCTTACTAGTAATTAAAAAGTTTATTTATGATTTTTATGCAGATTAGACATAGAATAAATAATTAATAATAATTTTAATAATTATTCATATTAAGCTAATAATTTTTCATATTTATATCAAATAGACAGTTTTTTTTTTTTTTTTTTTTTCCTTTTCACACAATCATTTATCATTTTATAAGTGTTTTAAGATTTATAAGATAAAAAAATAAAACAATTCTTTTTTGTTTATTTTTACAGCTTTCCTATGTATTATTAAAAATTATTGGCAGATAAAAATAGGAATATTTATTTAAGTGATAAGACCCTGGGGACAAAATTAGTGGGTTGTAATTATTATGTTTTAGTTATCGTTCCTGTAATTATGGTTAGAGGAACTTATGGTTATGCTTATTATGGTTAGTTGTAATTATGTCAATTAACTTTCTAATAAAATACGAGGTTCTTCGAAATCTGTACAATAACAAACTGTACAAATCATCTAAAATTAAATTGTTCTTAAACAACTATAGACGGCATGAGATTTTTTTTAACCTATATTCAAAGAAATTATTTGCATAGAAATTGAATCTTGTACCATTAACAAAATAGTAAAATACTCAACAAACTGTACAAGTGATGTAAAATTTGAAATTTTGCACAATGACACAATTTCATGAGATTATCTCTCTCTATAATTCTAGAAGAATTATTATCAATCAACAATATAATAAATTATATTTATAGAAATAAAATATTGTGATAATAGTACAATGAAACCTCTCAAATCCGAAATACGAACGGGTTTTTGTCGCTAATTTAGATGTGCAAAAAATATGCAAAGTAACAAAAAAAATTTATTTTAAGTACAAATCAGTTTACATAATAGTCGCTTTACAAAACTGTTAAATTTTCACATGAGTTTTCTTCCAATCACTGATTGTTGCTTTGCCAAACCTGAACTTGGCAGCCAACTTAGTTAAACTCTCTCCTGTATCTTTCAGTTTTTGTTCTCCGGTACATGAACTGTGTTTTCGTTTGCTTGAAATAATTAATTTTTTTTTTCAGTTCAGTTAACACTGTATAAAATAAAAATGTAACACAACTCAAACAAAAATGGAAAACACATAATTAAAGCAATCAGTGACAGCAGAATGATATGCACAGTATAACAAACGCAAGCTGACTAATGTCTTATAACTGGAAATTAGTCTGCAGTGTTGTACTGTAATTTAAACACAGGCTTGCTTAACAATAATGTCTTCTCGCCTGGCCACTCATCAGTCAAGATCACTAACCTCACTCAGTGCACACCAAACCAGCCACCCTTCTACAGTATAATGTACGGTAATATACCATACCTATGGCTGGCTATTGAATTTTTGACATTTTTCAGCTAATCTGAATAAATTGAAAACCGAACAAGCTTCAACCCCAATTAGTTCGGATTTGAGGGGTTTCACTGTAAATTATAATAAACTGTCCAAATTAAATAAAACATGAAATTATTCTTAAGAAACAGCAGAGACGGTTAGAGATTTCTTTACCCTATAATTGTGGATAGAGAAAGTGTTAATTAATTCAAATAAATTATGTTCTTAAAAATAAAATCTTGTAACAATAGTAAACAATAAATTACAAGAACAAAACGTTCAAATGATAACAACAGTATATAACATGATATTTTTTACCCTATAATTGTGGCTAGAAAAATTTATTAATTAATATTCTAATAAATTATGTTCATAGAAATAAATCTTGTAACAATAGTGAAACAGTAAATTACAATCATCATAATACAAATTATTTATGCCATAATAAGCTCTACCAGCATTTAGAGTCTATGATGTGAACATGTCATCTTCTTCGATGATTCTTGCTTCCTTTTTATTAGAAGGATTTTTTACTTCTTCCTATCTTTACATTAATAGATTGCAAGTCTTTCAGAAATAGAAAGTCCTAGCTAAGAACAGTATAATTTGTAAAATATACTTTCAAATTGTAAAACAATAAGAGAGGGTTTGTAACTCCCCCTTCCCCCAATTCTACTAGGATAGTATACAACCATATTTCACCCCAGATCGGCACATCAGAATCAAAGCAACATTATGAAGAAAAATTATAAAAGTTAATAGTATTAATTATAAAATTAATAGTTACGATTTAATTTGTGAACACTTTATGAGCCACCTGTGTTATATTAACACCTTTTGTAAACATTGTAGATCGGAGAAAAAAAATCAATTGACATAGTTTGCCTAGTTTTGATTCGATTCATATATTCAACACTTTAACTTCTGTAGCCGTGATAGTTTCTTCTAAAATGATACGGAATGGTATATTTGTCCTTTGGGCTATAGTGAAGTCTCATCACTCATATTCAAAGCCCAATACAAATGAAGAAGCTGTGCTATTTTAGGTAATGAAAAATTATCAACTTACATTCTGATTTAAAAAATAGGTTAGATAAATGGTTTAAAAGGATTTGAAACTCCCCTAGAGCCTGGTTTACTACATTTGTTCCTTTTTTGAGTTTTAATACACCACTAGTCACTAGTTAATTCTTCATGCAAAAATTCAATGGAGATGGAACTCCAAATAGCTTTAGCCTCTTGCCAGTAAGAGCACACAGTATAAATAATACATGTGTTATTATAAAACATGTAATAATTCATATATTGAAGATATCATAACACTTACATACTGAGGAGAGATTAGTTCACTGCTTGTATAACTGGAGTAAGAATGCAAACTTGTCTTCAAAAAATTCTGCAGAAATCACCCAAATCCAAACATTTACATCATACAGATATATCTTAAATGCTTTATTTTCACCATTAAAATGATTTTGTGTAAAACCAAAATTTGGTGTTTTTTAAGTTTACAATTTCTTACAGAAATAATAACACACCAAATCAGCACAATAAAAATAGACAAAATAAAATTACACATTTGTATTCCACGTCCAATAAAACTTTCATTCAATGGATAACAATATTCATATATAATATAGTGAATTTGTAAGATTATGAGTATAAAAAATGTTACTTAACAATTGGAAGTGAAAGTTGTTGTTTCATATTGCACAACAATTGTACATATGTTAAAAGTTATAATCTTTCCGATGAGAATGATATCATTCTCAGCCATCATGGTAGAGTGACAAGACATAATGACAAATATCTAAAATCACAATTCCAGTGATATTAGGATCCCTGCTGCCATGGTCACTATGAGTTAAAAGATTGTTGTGCTGATCGCTCCAATTCAAATTTTCTATTTCTAACCTTATTAATTTTTACAATTTTTGGTAAATACTCAAAGTGTTAAATTATATACATTGTCGAATTTATTTAAAAGTACTAACCTAATCATCTACTAAATATTGTGATATTGTATTCATTTATTTATTGTTTATATACTCTGATTCATAGGTAATTTTAGAATTTTGTGTCTTTCATTCAACATTCAAAATAATTAAAGTTATAATAGCAATTACATAATAATATTATAAACATAAAATTTATTTTAATAGCTTATGTCATCATAAATATTTATAATAGGCATATATAACATTTAGGTACGTTAAAAAATCCATTAAAAAAAATTTGCAGTTGCATTTTTGTATTACCAAAACTTTTAAACCTTTTTCTAACATATAGGGTACTTTTATTACATAAGAAGTATAACTTGAATATGTATTGTAGTGTAATAATTTTTTTTTTTTTTTTTTTTTTTTTTACATTTTATTGGTTTTCTTACATCTTACACAACAACATTTTACAGTATATCAGAGAAACATGGATATACAGAAAGTCTGAATGTATTGTGAAGATTCTGAGATTGCAGTTTGTTTCTATTTTGTCAAAATTTTAACACAACAAAACTTTTTTCTTTTATACAACATTTGGCACTTTTAACAGCACATTTATTTTTTTTAACAACATGGGACGAAGAGTAAAACTTTATATCATAAATTGTAAATAATAAAATGATTGCGCAAAATATATTTTGATCTGTGCTCCTCATTTGATGTCCAAGAATAGAACTGGTAATTTTTATATTGTTGTCATACAGGGTGTTTCACAAAGTTATCACAGCACTCTCAGAGCTCATTTTCCAAGTGTAAACAAAGGAAATAGTTCATAAAACATATGTCCGGAAACCCTTCATTTTATGGCTATCCACTATTTTTTTTTTTAATAAAAAATGTTACAACTTCATAATAAATAAGATATTAAGTTCAAACTTTGTATTGAATTTGTAATGTAACAGTTTACATGTGTGCCAAAAAGAAAACTATTTGAAATATGTTCAAAATAGTGGTTGTTTAAAATTTTAATTGTTAAATATATCAAAAACTATCAAATTTACAAAAAAATTTATAAGGGACAAAATATTTTCATATTTTATTGACAAAAAATTGGTTTTTAAATTTTTCTGAAATTCGGAAGATCACCGAGTTATCGAGCAAAAACTAAAAATTCAATTTCTTGGTAATTGTCTACAACACTCAAGAATAGACTATAAAGAAAACGTTTTGAATTCTGATAATTATTATCTCTAAATCTTTTTTATTTTAGGCCTTATGAATCAAATAAGGCTATTTAAAAAGTTCTTATTTTGAAGTTTTACGTAGAATAATTTTGTTAAAATGGTAATAAATGTGTTATAGTTTTAAATTAAACTCGTAGTGGATTTATATTTGAGTAAAGGAATGTAAATACAGTTAATAGAAAACACAAACAAGTTTGACAAATTCAACATTATGGAAGTACAATGCAGACCAAATTTAATGCCTAAACAAAAATACAGATACTATAATTTATATCAGTTTGAAGACATCAGTCTGTTGTTTGCTACACTCTGTTCATCTAATGTAACCTTCCAACCCCCTACTATAAGTATTGCCATTTATTATTTTTTAAAATCATTTTGTTAAAAAATCATAAAAAATAGTAATTTTATTCAAAACTTAACTTATAAGACATCATTTTTTTTAGGAAACTTCATTGAATAGATCTGTATATAGAAAAAAAGTTATGGTTATGGAATAAGTATGTCAGGAATAAAAAAATGTGAAAAAATGAAGTGAAAATCCGACAGAAAAGCGTATCAGTACCATACTAAACATAATTTTTTTTTTTCAAGATATACAAAAGTTTTGTAATGTAGTTGTGAATAGAAGTTGGTAAAAAAAAAAATAAATTTCTAAAATTTGTATTAGAAAAAAATTTTTACGTAAAAAGTCTAAAATATCTGAAAAGTTAGGACTTTTTTGAAAAATCACTAAAAATATTAACATTACCCAAATCTGAACTACTTACTATAATTTTTCTCAGAAATGTATGTAGATTTTGTGTGTAATTCCAAAAATTTTAGATGTAAAAATTTAAGAGTTATCAGGTCAAGAATCAAAAAACCATGGAAATAATCAATAATCTAGGAAAAAATTCTACATAAAAGCGTATATTTACAGTACACAAATAAAAAAAAAAAAATTCAAGACAAAAGTTTTGTAATATAGAAGGGGATAATGTTTGGTAAAAAGAAAATAAATGTATACAATTTTTATTAGACAGAGTGGAAATTTCCGAAGAAAGTAAGGCCTAATTTGACGTACGGTAACCTAGAACTTTGTACTAGGTAAACCTGAAACAAAATCACTGAAAAACTTAAAATTAACTCAAATAAATAAACTCTAGAAACAAACACATACATTTATTATAACTTGTATAAGCAAATCACTCTTACATAACAAATTAAATCACATAAACAGAAATAATTCGAGCCACGCTTGAAACAGGTCTATTACAAACTGAATTCAAATAATGAAATTTCTTGTCAATATATTATTTAGTTCAATTTATAGGTTTATATAAAGCAAATATAGCAATAAAGCTAGTTTCAAAAATATTTTAATAATATAAACGAACTATAATTGTTTCGCATTGCTGCATCATTGATGAATCTGCAAGGCGAAACAATTGTAGCTCGTTTATATTATTAAAATAATTTTGAACTTTAGCTTTATTGCTTTATTTAATCCTTTAATATGGAGTTTCAACAAGAAATATCTGCTGTTACATTAAATATGGTTTACATAAAAACTGATCTGGATAATTAATTAATTACACAACAACTCACTCGGTGGTTAAAAAGAATTTACTAATGATTATCTGTTAAATAACGAATTCTCTTTATATAATTTATTCTGATCTCATTATCATATGACAATTACAGTAGAGTCCCGCAAACTCAGCGTAATGTGGACCGGAAGTGTGCAGAGTTTGTGAAATGCCGGGTTATCGGGAATAAGGGCAAAAAATAAATTGTAATTGAAACACCAAAGCGGCGGCGATATCAAACGACTTTGTCGATAGCGGTATCCCATTGTCGGCAGTGTAAAAACACTGTGGCACCAAAGCGGCGGCGATATCAAACGAATTTGTCGATAGCGGTATCCCATTGTCAGCAGTGTAAAAACACTGCGGCACCAAAGCGGCGGCGATAACAAACGACTTTGTCGATAGCGGTATCCCATTGTCGGCGGCATAATAACACCGCGGCATTGACACCCGTCGATATAGCAGACATACACCTGCAAAGACGTTTGATGGGCCGCTTTTTTTCCACGAATAAATTTGGTATACATTATGGAAAATATAACATTTCTTTTCAGTTTTCTTTGACAGGTACGCACAGTATATACGGTAAATAAAAATAAGCGAGTTACGAAAACGGAAGCGTGTGTTGGTTTCGTTTGAGACGCGGTTAAATGTGTTAAAAAGACTTGACAGAGGGGAATCTGTAAAAAAGCTTTGTGACGAGTTTAACGTGGGAAAAGTACCATCAACGATTCGAGCTATCAAAGTTAATGCCCGCTTTGAGATCTGCCGAACTTTTACGAACATCGCTGTTTTTAGCAATATATTTTTTTCCCGTCAGGGTCGCCGAGTAATCCGGACTGCCGGGTTATCGAGTGCCGAGTTTGCGAGACTCCTACTGTATTAGCAATTTTTGTTTTTAGAAATAGTGATAAGGTGGGAATATTATCAAACTGGGAATGAGGCTGGATGAAGCGTCGCTTCACTCACACAAGCTTAGAGGATTAGGGTGTCCGGGAGCCACCCCACCCGTATGAGTCATCTATTGGGCTGCACTTTATAAAACTTTAATTTATTTTATTTGATATTTGGAAATAAAATCTATAATATATTTTTATCTACACATAATTATAAGAAAAACTGACCATACAACGTATAATTTACTGAATTATAATCCAAAATCAACAATGTTTTTAATGACAATATTTAAGTAGTACTAAATTTTTATTAAATGTATACCCTATCACAATGTTTATAAATAGAAATACTGTATATGTTTTTGCATTGTTTAAAAAAATATTTGTAACATTTTCAATATTAGTAGGGAATTTTTGCTGTTTACATAATTATTCTGTATTACTGTTGCTTAGATGAACAAATGTTAAATTTATAAAAAAATAAATTGTGTAAATGCCAATATTACCGTTTTAATTCATATTTATTCATTCACTGTTTTTAGAAATATATATTTTTTCCCGTCGGGGTCGCCGAGTAATCCGGACTGCCGGGTTATCGAGTGCCGAGTTTGCGAGACTCTACTGTACTTTCTTTATGTGACCCATACTTAATATTCTCAGTAAAAGCTTAACTCGCTAGACATCTGACAATGCTTAATGGTTAACGTATTCAATATCTTCATTTAACATATAATCATTCAAATTTTTTAATTCTCAAACCAGAGCAATGAAAATATTTGGGGAATTTAACAACTATTATGATCAAAACACATGAATCTGCTCACCTTCTTAATACATACTGTGAATTTTTCTATCTTTGCTAGTTGAGTTCATTTTCAAACCTTTTCTATGGTGACCAACAGTGTTTCCTCATCCATCCAAACATCTTGGGTCCAACTGACCTTGTTTCTAGGTCACTAACAGTTTACATAAAACTTCACTATCCATGTCGTGTTAATAGGCTGGAAGCTATGCAATTTCAACATTTTTTCCCAATTATTGACATAAGTCTAATATTGAAGATTTAACAGGTGCTAACATTTAACTACCTATTTAAAATAATTACTAAATATGTAATAAATATGTTTATCCTAAATCCTAACAAGAGTCAAAAGTTTTAACGTTAGAAGTTTATAGAAATAAAAGTGAAAGGGAAGATCAGCTGATATGCCCATACTAGTTTTACTATGCTAGACAGGGGAAGGAAATGGCAGGAATGTGACACACTGTACCATACGTACCAAACATAAAAAAACACCTGACGTGAGTTGAGGGTAAATGAATTAGGATAATAATAAACTAGGAAGGGTAGATGAACGCCAGACGTAAATAAAAACAAACTTTTAAATAGAAATCTGGAGTGTTACAGTTTAAGATAAAAGAACTGGACCTTTAACAACTTTGAGGATAATTAATGAAGAAAAATAATTAAATAATTAATTAATAAAACGAAATAAAGAAAATGATAATTACAAAGAAAATGATTAATGAATTAAATAAGAGGGATAATTAAGTTGAAGGAAAAATAATGAGAGAAATAAATGGATAAGAAGAAGGAAATGTATTCTTTTATTGAATTGGAAGAAAAGTTTCAAGGAGCTCTTTAAATCTACAAAATACAAAATAACTCATTTAAAAATACTACAAAATCCAAAATTTTTATATTATTCACAATGAAGAAAATATAAGACATTAAATTTTTTCATAAAACAAATATTTTAAAAGTTGGCGAAAACGCATCACTTTTATAAGTCTATAAGACAACAGTAAAAGAGACGAAGGTGTCCAAAGTCCAGAGCTGCCGTTCACCGGACTTGAAGGAGATAAAAAATGGCGAGCTGCACAGTAGACCCAACAATGTAGGAAATACACTAAGATTCAAAATTAAGGTGATTAAATAATAAATAAAAAATGGTACACAAAGCTAAAAAATAAGATTATATCCGGGCTATCCAACATGAGGCCCGAAGGACACATGCATCCCGCGACATTAAAACTTTTTTCTATATAAAAATAATAATATATATAATATTTTTACGAGCGTACGGCGGTTCGTTTTTACTATTCTTGACTGAAACTATGACTATCGATTTCTTAAAAAATTTATTTGTATTTCAAAAACTTCTTATTTCATACTTTTGTGAGATTTAAAATTATCTATGATTTTTAGTTATGAGGAAATAAAAAATAAAGTATTCCTTTCCTTTTCCAAACTTTTTGTCGTAGCCTTATTTTCATTACAAGAGATGTGCTTGCATATCTGTATAGAATACACACCATAAATAGTTATCATTTGTAATATGGTAGCTGAATGTTCAAGACTTTTTAAAAATCAAATTTTTATTCATAACTTTCATAAGTAAATATTGAACTTGATTTGTGAGATAATATTAGATAAAAAAAAACTCTAACACTAGATCTCACAAAAATTACGTTTATTTAATCAAACACATTTCAACGACAAAGTCGCCATCTTCAGTGATACATGAGCTACAATAACAGTTATGTTTTGTTATTACAGCTCATGTATCACTGAGAATGGCAAATGTCGTTGAAATGCGTTTGATTAAATAAACGTAATTTTTGTGAGATCTTGTGTTCGATTTTTTTTTTATCTCATAACTTTTATAAGTACAACAAAACTGCATCATATAAATAAAACAGTACTCCAATATGATTTTTCAATGAAATACTTTGCATATGTACATAAAAAGCTGACAAAAATTGGGAGAAGAAATGTATAGGTATAATACTATGAGTTTTATCTGCCTTGTTACAAGTGCTCTTTCATATAGACACCAATTTGTTTGTTTCTCACTTGTTTTAGAATTTAATGCAGCCTCATACTATATATAAACCTGATATTATTTATTATTATTTTTTATGCAAGGAAAATTATGTAATGCATTTGAATGTAATTTTTTGTTTGCGGGCACTTTATAGATTAAACCAACAAAAGGATAAAACATAAATGCTGGTTTTGAACAACAGATCAGTTGAATAAAAGCACTGACTATTTCAGCCTCTCAGCTAGAACCTGATTTTTTTTACAAAATTGTCTCACTCAATGGAATTCATTTCACCTGACTTAGAATGGTACATAGATTATGAAAAATGGAACACCGATGTAGCTTGTATCCTCTTTCTGTATTAAAAACTCTCCTTAACCCTATAGGCGGCACATGTTAATTCACTTTGTTTGTTTAAAAAATTAATAAAAAATATTATTTTTATACAAAACTTAACTTATAATATATCATTTTTCTCAGAAAGATGTGTAGAATTTATCTATGTAATAAAAAAAAAAATTAAACAGTTTTGGAGTAAGTATGTTAGATGTCAAAAAAAGTTATCATTTTTTAGAAAAACCTGAATCATCCAAAATAAATTTTTATCACTATTTTTCAAGATATAAAAAAGTTTTGTATAATATTTGTGAATATATTTAGAAAAAAAAAATTGTTACATTTTAAAAATAAAAAAATGGTTTACGAAAAAAGGGAAATTGATACATTTATTTTCAAAAATTCACCAAAAATAGTAATATTTATTTTCTACACAACTTCTATATATCATTATATTCAGAAAGGTGCATAGAATTTAGCTGTGTAATGAAAAAAAAAAATGTTAGATGTAAAAAATTTGGAGTTATTATGTCAAATAGCAAAGAATCGGAAAGTAACTGAGGCAAGAATTTCACAGAAATGGTAATGTATACCATACAATTTTTTTTTTTTTGAATTTTTGACTAGAGATTTGTAATATATTTGTGGATAAAATTTGTTAAAAAAAAAAAAAAAAATCAATTTATAAAATTTTTATTAGACATGATTCATTTTTACGTAAAAAGTGAATATTTGCTCAAAACATAGGCATATTTTCAAAAATTCACCAAAAATATAATTATTATTCAAAACCCAAGTTTTTATTACCTATGTTCTCACAAAGATACATAGATTTTATGTGTGTAATGCAAAAACTTTTAGATAGAAACATTTTGGAGTTATTGTGTACGGAATCAACAAAATTACCCTGTAATGAGGCAAAATTCCACAGAAATAGGTATATAAACCAATAAAAAAAAAAAAAAATTTTTAGATAGGCCTATATAAATTTATAAACATTTTGCATACATTTTGGTAAAAACATAATCAATTTATAAAATTTTCATTAGACAAAATTATTTTGATATGTAAACTAATGGAAACTTGCTAATATGGTCAGACCAGATATATCATAACCTATCTCTATTTATAGATAGGTCTATATAAATTTATAGACATTTTGCATACATTTTGGTAAAAACAATCAATTTATAAAATATTCATTAGAAAAAATTATTTTTATTACTAAACACATGGAAATTTGCTATAAAGGAAGACCAGATTATAACATAATCTTTATCTCTAGACAGCCTCAATATTTGATGTCTGACAATAACATTCACTCAATACAATAAATTCTACAAACAATAAAACAGATATTGTAATTTGTATACACAATTTATAATAAATAAATAAAACAAACCTTCAGAATAACAGAAATATAATCCCCAAGTCACATACCACTACACCTTTCACATGTCATTTTATTACACAAACATCACTAACTTCTGAGTAAGAAACAATAACCTAAAATTAACTCTAGGACATAGCAAATAGTACCAACAGATAGAATGAAATCTTCTCTACAACATACTGTAAAGATCGGTTACAAAATATTGATTATCTTATTTAGTAAACTGCACCGAATGACAAATGAAATTCATTATGTTTGGTTACTACTTTGGTAAAATAGATATATCTTCCGATCTATGACATATAGAAAGATTTCAAAAGCACAGATCGAAAGAAAAATACTATATAATATTGTCAACTTGTGGCATTTCGACAAATATTACCATTTCATAAAACTATATGAACACAGAGAACAGAATTTTCTACATAAACCCGGTCACGGCAAGTGCCGCGATCTAGCGAAAAAGTCAGCAACTTTATTGAGTTCTAGAAAATAAGAGTTTTTGCGTGATGGATTTTGCTAAACTCGATTATGAAAGATTGAAACATTATCTTTACAGTGATATATAATTCATTTCGATAAAATAATATTTACTAGGATAAAAGTTGAATTGAAAAAATGTAATTTTTAGCGTGTAAAAATGAGTTAAAATTCTTGATTTTATTTAATTTTTATATAATAAAAACTATAACAGATAGAAGGATTTGAAAAGCACAGATCGAAAGAGAAAGATGTGATCTATGGAACAGTGTTATGCTCGATCTGTTTGACAGAAATTAGCGATGTTGATACTCGGGTGAAATAGATACTCGCAATACTCGGCTTCGAATGATTTCAATACTCGTATTATTAATTCGACATCGAGTATCTGCGCAGAATGATTATGCGCATTATGTGTGTGTGTTATATTTCTATCTGTTAGACTGATCCACCAAGTATTTATTTTTTTAAACAATATGTGATTGACACTTGTAATACGTAATTAAATGTTATTCTGCCTTGACACAAATTAAGTAATTAAACGTAAGTACAATTATTACCAACATTAATAATTTAGTTATTATTTAAAATACGTTAATTTACTATATTTTTTATAAAGATGGTAACCTATAAATATTTATTTAAACATAAGTAATTACAATTAAATAATAATTTAATTTACTTTTTGTTATTGTGGAAATAAATGAATATTATTGTTACTTTAAATTGAACTTGTTATCGAATCTAAATCATTATAACTCAAAATCGTAATGTTTAATTAATGTGTAGTGAAAAATCAGCTTAGAAACAAATGTAACCAAAGTAGAAACACCGAGTATTTTGTTTGGAATTGACACAACACTAACGAATATCGTTGTCCGAGGATACTCGCTATGACTCGCACATTACCTCCTCCTTGTTCCTAGTTACGAGGATTTTGACCGAGTATTTTAATTTGAAACCGAGGATTTTGATACTCGGAATCACCGAGTATTTTAATTCGAACTCGCACATCACTAACAGAAATATCAAATTGGGATTACTAGACAAAAATGACGTCAGTTTTTTTACAACTTGTTAGCGCAAATCTTTGACATTACGTATCAAAAATATGCAAACTTCAGCAATTTTTGGAATATTATTTATAACGTTTTGTGGTATTTTTTTTTGCATGATTATGCATCTACGGAACATTAGCTTTCCAACGGTATTTTATTTATTGTGATAGGACGATTCTAAGTGGGTGAAATGTTGAATTGCAAAATACGTATTTTCCGGTCGTTAGACTAAACCATGCGTTGAAAAATGTGGGTCGAGCACCGCCTGTAGGGTTAAGAATACTATTTATTTTTTTAAAATTCTTGAATTATCTATTCAAATTACATGAAATGTTACGAAAGTAATGCCGATAACCGCAATAAATTCACCCTTTTTCACTCAAAAAGCATTTTTTCACAAAAGTTCATGTTGATTTCGTAAAAGTCAAAACCAAAGTTTTGAAGTGAGGTGTCTATACTAGGATTATTGCTTGAACATCTGATTCATCTTGTTGTATTCTAGATGACACAAGTTCGAGATGTTTTATACTTGAATATCTTTATGTTGCCATAAAATGTATACTAAATCCAGTAAAACCACAAATTATTTTTCAATCTTTATTTATTGTGTTTCCTTTAGTCTTGTATGTCTCATTTATAATAAATTTATTGCCTTCTTTCAATTAAACAGAAAATTCACCACCAAGAAATTCTCAATGTATTTCTAGGTATTTTTCAGGTAATAACATCAGAAGAAGGCTATGAAAACTTTATGCATAATCATGCAAAAAAATACCACAAAATGTTATATATAATCATAAAAAAATTAGTAAAGTTTGCATATTTTTATGCGAAAAATCAAAGATTTGAACTGCGTTTTTTAGTAAAAGCAACGCCATTTTTTCTCATTTGATCACAAATCTATTTTTCTGTCAAACAGGTCGACCAAAACACTGTTCTATAGATCACATCTTTCTGTTTCCATCTGTGGTATACAAATTGTTCTATGTGTCATAGATCGCAAGATATTTCTACTTGACCATAGTAGTAACCTAACGGAACAAATTTCACTTGGCATTCGGAGCAGTTTACTAAATAAGATAATCGATATTTTGTAACAGATTTTTACAGAATGTCGTAGAGGAGATTTCATTCTACAAGTTGGTATTACTTGATATATCCTACAGTTCCTTTCAAGATCTTTTTTTAACTCTCGGAATATAGCCAAGTTTGTACATAAATTGACACGAAAAGGCGTAGCGCTTTGTTTTGGGATTCTATATTTCTGTTTGTGTATACAAATTGTATATAAATTGTGTATACAAGTTACAATATATTTGTTTTTATTTCTAAAGTTTATTTTTTTGAGTGAAGTTCTAGTTTTTGAGTGGTTTAAATTTGGTATAACCTACAGGTAAGTTATAAACCTAGGCTTTCCTAACTTCTGTCGTCCACTTTTAGGGGGAAAAAAAGTTTACCAAGTTATTTACATTTTTTTTTTACCAAGTTATTCACATTTATACTAAAAAACGTTTGTAATACTTGAAAAAATGTAAGACAAAATTTTCTATGCTCAATTGGACTTTGAAGTGAAATTTAGCCTTAGATTTATGTGTTTTTTTTTTGTTCTTTGCCATACTGACTCCAAAATTATTTTTCAAATTATTTTTTTTCATTACACTACTAAATTCTATGAACCTTTCTGACTATAATGATATATAGAAGTTGTTTTTTCATAAATATTACAATTTATGGTGAATATTTGAAAATAAGCGTAACAAATTCCCTTTTTTTGTAAAATATTTTTTTAATTTTTGAAAATGTAACAAATTAATTTTTTCCCCCTAAATATATTCACAAATATTATATAAAACTTTCGTATATCTTGAAAAAAGGTGGTAAGCTATTGATTTTGGATGATACAGGTTTTTCTGAAAAATGTTAACTTCATTTTTTGACATCTAACATACTTACTCCAAAACCGTTTCAAAAAAAAAAAAAAAAAAAAATTACATAGATGAATCTATGCATCTTTCTGAGAAAAATGATGTTTTATAAGTTAGGTTTTGTATAAAAAATAATATTTATTATGAATTTTTTAAGAAAACAAAACTTTTACAAAACCTTTAACATATGCCGATTACAGGGTTAAGAACATAAGACCTGTAATTGGAAATCTTTGACTTAATAATGTGTTAATGGAAATGAAAAGTGGAAAATTAACCAAAGTAAACTTTTCACCGGTTTTAAGTACATCCCAAGATTAATACTAAAATAAGATTTGTTTTGATTAATGAACCTGGGCTCTATTACACCAGTAACTACACATATTTTTATTTCAAAAAATTAAATTCTGAGTAAATACAAATAGATAAACTATGACAGTCTACTTTAAAATTTATAGTTGCATAAGCACTGTCATAGATTAGGATGGGTTTGGTGAAGTATTATATTAACATTTTAATCAATTCAACATGGTTGTTCATGCTGGTACAGTGGTCAACATTTTAATAATAGATACCCAATTGTTTTACTGGTACCAACAGCCTATTTTGTTTATAGAATAAAAACAATAAAATTTGTATTTCAATCAGTTAAACAATTTTTGAAATAAAATATTTCAACAGAAGTGTTATTTATTATTAATTTAATTTTTTCAGGTATTTAAATATGTTTCATGTGTAACAATTATTAAGATCTTTAATGTTTTGAAATATAAAACATTAAAATAAAAGCTACAAGTGTACAAGTTTGAAATTTTCAATTACTAATATTCATAAATATTCATCTGTAGTAATTCAAGGTTTAGGAATGTAAGCTTACTACATGCATTTTATTTACTAACAGATATTAATTATTTAAATTATTCATGTTATACAGATCAAATATAGTCTTAAAACATATAAATTTAAGTCTGATTTTTTAACCATACTAAACATTAAATTGCATATACAAATTTGAACTGAAGCAAACTTTATTGTATTGAATAATTGAAATTTGTACTGAACTAAATAGAACATACAGAATTAAAATTTTCTGAACTTCCCGAACCCCTAATAACACACAGTGCAATATTATCATAAAAGTCATTCTGAGCGTAACATAAAATTCTATTATATCAATGCTAGTACAAATAGTACAGTATTAAAATAACAAACCAAACTTCTAAGCTGTGAATATTATGCAAGTACGCTACAGCTTGTTCAGATCATGAACTGTTAATAGTATAACATTGTTTGTACAAATAGTATTCATCTCACATAGTGAATTAACAAACTAAATACACTATTTAATTGCAGTAATCCTTTGGAATGAATTAAAGTTGTTGGAGTTGGTTTCAAGTTTTAGTCTTTGAGTCATTTATGACCAGCATCATGTATAAAAGAATGTAAGAACTAGAGTTGGTTTGCTTAGGATGGTTTCACCATGATAATTTCTCCTTCAGATTCAGAGGTGTCATTTTCTATATCACTATCATCATAATATGGTGTTGCAGCTACTCCAGTTCCTGAAAAATTAAAAAAAAAAGTATTGATATCATTTATTGTAAAGATGCATAGACATTTGTTATACTAAACCTGAAAAGAGGTCTCACTATAAGGAAGGATTGAAGTCTTATGTCCCCTACTTTCGAACATAAGAACACCAGTAAATAAATTAGTGACTTTTAATTTTTATTTGACAAGACAGAAGAATACTAAATGGGAACAATAGAATACAATATTAGAGATGACTAACAGTTTATAGAATGCTTATGTTGATGTCTTTAACAAATTATGAAATACAAAATTAATGTATTCTATTTATGTATTATAACAAACACACGCTCTTCTTTTAATTACAAATGATCTTTATTGTTACAATCTCTTTCTTTATTATTATTATTGTTATAATTTTTCACAATTCATTTAAATTTAATTTTGATTTGCTACGGATGCACTTATCTAATTCCTTAATCTAACAATTGAAATATCTACAATATTTCTTAACCTAAACAAATGAAATTTCCTGAAATACATCACAATGACAATTAAACATAATCTAATAAGATTATACAATGCCTCCTTAACAATTAAAAAGAAAAAAAGAGTGTATCAAAATTGTTATTAGTCTGAATTATTTATAATGAATTTAATTTTACTGTAATTTCTTTTATTTAATTTATTTTAGTAATTTTGTGCCCAATTTAATTAATTTACTACACTGGCTAGCTTGTTTTATTTAAAAAGATTGATTAAAAATTAAAATTAAATAAAATCTCTCTCGTTCGTGTAGTATTTTGGTGACTATAATTTAAACATTAGTTACTGAATCAAAATGTTGTTGGTGGTTAATTATTTATATAAATTTTCACAGTCTACTTATCAAATCTGAAGTTCTTTCGCAATCCGAAGCGTGGTTGTCCAGCGGATAAGCTCGATGTTGATTTGGTGTCCTATAATCTCCTTTGTACTCGCAAAGCTGTAATTTGGTCTGGCAATCACTTACCGTAACTCATGTTGATTTCTCACAGAATCCCTCTTCTTATTTTCGACGCTGATATTTCATCTATTAACTTTTCGATGACTATATTCACGTTACGACGTAATCCTTAACTTTAACTAATTCACTGTTCGACGTATTTCTTTTAATTTTTATTAACTCACTTCTCGACATATTTCTTTTACTTTTACTAACTCACTTCTCGACGTAATTTCTTTTAATTTAATATTCTTCGGAATTACATTTAAATGTTGACCAATTTCCCAGAAGATTTTACAATTTGTTATAAAAGTTTTAACAAAATTTTATGAAGAACAATTATCTAGTAGAACAACCTTGTACAAAATATCTTGAAGAACTCCCTGTTTCCTTCTCTCGAACCTATATTTATAATTTCCTCGTTTTTCAACAGTCACACCATGGCTTTATTTCATTGGTGGGATTCAAAGGTTACTGGAATTTAGAAAGTGACGCTTTCTTTCCTATTGGTTAATTTAAACTTTCCCCTCCATTGACCTTTCCTTACTCTAATGTATCTCTAAATGAGTTCCTTGCCTTTACACCCTTCAGTTTTTTATTAAGTATAGGCTTGTCCATGAGCTGTCAACTCTTTTATTTCTTGTCAAATTGATGACTTGCCGTTCACTGACCCTAGCCAGCACCTTTTCGTTACAGTATATATAAAGTGGAATAAAAGTATGGAAACGGTTTCATATTACTGGTTCTACTTTAATTACAAAAGTGTGCACCCCTTTAATGCAAATTTCTTGTCTTTGCAAAACAGGATGATTAAAAAATTTGATAACAAATACAGGATGTTCTATAAATTTTTTTTTAAAGTATACAAACTAAAGGAATTTGTAATTTTTCCATTTAACTTTAAAAATATAAAAGTTAATACATATAAAAAATATGCACATTTAATATTCATTATCCAGTAATATCAGGTTTAAGTAATTTCAGTGAGTCAACTAACATACCGATTAAAATATTACAATCTAAATTAATTACACAATATGTAAGAATAACTTTCTATGTACACAAGATGATATACAATTTTACATGACAAATTTTGTTGTAAACTCTTACTTTATAGTTTTACAATAGATATTAAAAATGCTTTCTATCTGCAGTTTGGTAATGAACTAATCTTGAGTAGTAGGTTCTCATGACCTTCTCTAACACTTCAGGAGTTACTAGTGTAGCTTCTTGAACTATGAGATTTAACAAATCATTTATGTCAATAGAATTAGTTTGGTTAACATTTTCCTTAAAAACTCTGTAAAAGAAATAACTGAGGGGCAAAATCGGGTGTCCCACAAGTCAATTAATTGTCTCTCTGCAACTTATTTCTTGAAATGTGTTCATGAACTAAAGTGAGGTGGAGTTCCATCTTGTTGAAACTACGGTGTGTTGAAAGCTGGTGTTACAATATTTTGAATTTATGGTAGTAGGCTGTAGTAGCTATCGTTATCTTATAAATACAGGTTTGCCAGGTGATATATATATCACCTGGACAAACCTGCTCTTAGTCATGCATAGTAATGATGTAATGTACATGGGTCAAACCCATACCCTATTCCAATTCCTATGAATGTGAAGAATTGTCATTACACCCTAACCTATAAATGTGTTGATTTTGTAGTTTTGAAATTGTGATTTTTCAGTGAAAAAGTTAGCTCTGCATTGAAAACTTATCTTATTATTAAGAAATAAGGAATGTAGAACATGATGAAAAAAAAATTGCCAAAAATACTGGTAGCAATCAATGAAAACAATTATCCTCTTTTTTCTTCTGTGCCTTCCTCTGACATAATTAACTAATATTACTTAGTATAACTAACTGAATTACAAAAATGCTTGTTCTTGCATTAGTGTGCTTATATTTTATTTCAAATATTAAGATATTTATTTTTTACATTACTCAAAGACTGTGCAAAAATACTTTACTAGAAAGGTTACAATGATCAGAGGAGCAATTGATGTATAAAATTGAATTGAAATGAAATCAACTAAATATAAACCCAAACAACATGGCACTTAAAGAGGCCAAACTTTAACAACCTAAATGCAGTACCCAACGGTTTTAATAAAGTGTTTCAGATGGGTAGAAATATAAACAGGGATTACACAAAGAAGATAATATTTTAGTGTACTGAACACATAAAGTAATATTAAAGCCTAAGCTAAAATTTCAATATTGTGACTGTGTTAACATAATTACCTCTTATTGGAGTATGGAATAACTCGGTTTCTTTTCCATCATCATAAAAAAATGAAGATTTTTGAGGAATTAATGAAAAGCCAGACTTCTCTACTTTCCACTGACGATCTGTACAAGCCATGTAGCAGCAAAGACCAATGCCTAATGCCATCATACCTGCTACACCTTAAAGCACATAAATAAAAGATCAGTAAAAAATACTAACAACAATTACTGATCTGCTATTTTAATCTAATCTTAACTTGATATTATTAGTTATTATGTTATTATTATTATGAAAGAAGCGGGTTTTAACACCCTATACACTTCAGGCTATAAGACTTTTTGTGTACTTCTTCTTCCTGACTGGCTTATTTCCATGCCCTTGATTAAGGACATATTTTCCTAACCTGGTTGCTTGTTTATTTTGTAAAAGAGTTTCAGATCGGGTTGGATCAGTGATCTGTAGTTTCCCCATGGTGTATTCGTCCTTCATTCCTTAATTTCTAAGTTGGGCTATTGTTTTAGACTCTCTTTTACTACGGGTTTAGTTATACTTCATACGGATTCTGAACCAATGAAGGATTTCTTGGATCCATTTTTTACCAGTTTATCCACCTTTTCATTGCTTTTGTAGTCTCTGTGATCTGGTATCTAGCCAAGTATTACCTGGTTTTGGGTCGAAAGCTTAATTAAAGTTCTGTGACAATCCCACACTATTATTCTTGGGAGCATTTTTCAATGGCTTGTCTTTCTTCTGGGGTATGGTGAAGTACACTTTCCCAAATTACAGGTAGGCTTCCGTGTCTGCTGCTTTTAACCCTACAACTGGCAATGTTAAAGGTATTATTTTCTTAAAAAATAATAATTTTATGCAAAACCTAACTTGTAGGATATCATTTTTCTCAGAAAGATGCGTAGAATTTATATATATATATATATATATATATGTTATATATATATATATATATATGATATATATATGAAACGGTTTTGGAGTAAAAATGTTAGGTGTCAAAAAATGAAGTTACATTTTTCAGAAAACTGTATCATACAAAATCAATAGCTTACCACCTTTTTTAAGATATACAAAAGTTTTGCATAATATTTGTGAATATATTTAGAAAATAATAATAATAATTTGTTACATTTAAAATTTTAAAAAAATTACGGAAAAAGGAAAATAGTTAGGCTTAATTTGAAAAAATCACCAAAAATAGTAATATTATGCAAAACACAACTACAATTTATCATTTCATTTAGAAAGGTGCATAGAATTTAGTTGTGTAGTGAAAAAAAATTTAGATCTAAAAATATTTTAGTGATTAGGTCAGGAATCGAAAAATCTTATATAGGATAATATGTTAATAATAATATTAAATATTACCTTTTAATGTTCCGTCTTGTGACTTTTTTGGTCGTTCGAATGTTACGACGCGTTTCGGGACCGCAATCCCATTGTCAAGTACACTTACACAAACACAATGAAACACATAACACGTTTAAAAAACACACAAAAACACCACAGTTACAACACTTTTAAAAAAAAAACTTAATTGTGCTGGACAATTTCATCGTGTAGGTCGTAGTGTGGTCCATGGTACACTGTCGTAAACTGTCTAACGAAATATATTACTGTAGTTAGAAAACCGGTTTAAAATAGCCTAGGGCTGTGTCATATAAACTATTACTTTTAAAATCCAGCTGATCGTTTAATAATTTAGACGGATTGTTATTAAACTCCTTATAAATTTCGAATTCTTCTAAGGCGTTCAAAAGTCTACCTTTTTTGCAAATATGAAGTGGAACCAGATTTTTGTTGAAATTAGTGTATGAATGATTATTATTAATTAAATGTTGAGCAAAGTTAGATTTTAATTTATGCATGTTTGTATGCGGCAAATGTTCATTAAAACGGTCTTTGAATGCCCTACCCGTCTGTCCCACATAAATACTGTCACAATCATCACAATTGATTTTGTAAACACCCGACTTCTTTTCGATTGGAATTACACGTTTGGGTCGTAATAATTTTTGAATATTATTGTTGGTGCGAAAAGTGACGGTAATATCATATTTCGCCAATGTATTTTTCACCATATGCGGAACGGTGTTAGAATATTCCATGGATACGAATTTTTTATTCTTATTCTTAGACCGTGTGATAGGGTTCTGTTTATTTCTTATATGATTATGCAAAAGTTTATCAATCATTGCTTCATGGTATCCGTTCGCTTGGGCTATATATTTAATGGTTTCCAATTCATCGTTGAAATCGTGTTTATCCAATGGTATGGTGAGAAGGCGGTGTATGAAACAGTTGTATGCTGACATTTTTTGTGATATTGGATGGTGTGATGTGGCATGAATGGTGGTATCAGTAGTGGTAGATTTTCGGTAAATTTTATATTTTAGTTTATCATATTCCTTGGTCATAGTCAAATCAAGAAAGTTTATTTTATTATCTATTTCGTAAGTCACAAGACGGAACATTAAAAGGTAATATTTAATATTATTATTAACATATTATCCTATATAATATTATTCAAAGTGACTTGGAATCCAAGAACCATGCAACTAAAATCGAAAAATCGTCTAGTGACCGAGGCAAAAATTCCACAGAAAAGGATTTGTACACCATAAAATTTTATTTTTTTGATTTTTTTCAAGTATTACTAGAGATTTGTAATATATTTGTGGATAAAAGTTGATAAAAAAAAAAAATTGTATTAAAAAAAAGAAAAGATTTTACGGCAAAGGGTAAAAAGTTGGGCCTCATTTGAAAAAAATCACCAAAAATAGTAATATTATGCAAAACACAACTACTAATTATCATTTCCTTCAGAAAGGTGCATAGAATTTAGTTATGTAGTAAAAAAAAATTTAGATCTAAAAAATTTTGAGTTATTGGGTCAGGAATCAAAAAATCGTCCGGTGACCAAGACAAAAATTGGATTGGACAGAAAAGGTAACGTACACCATACAACAAATTTTTTTAAATTTTTTCAAGTATTACTAGAGATTTGTAATATATTTGTGGATAAAACTTGCTAAGAAAAATCAATTTATAAAATTTTCATTAGTTAGTATCTCAGAAATCAAAAATTCTTACAAAACCAAAGGCAAAATGCCAAATGAAAGCTCTTATTTACATATATCTGCATATTTTCAAAGAATTTATAGATAGGATAAATTTATATGTATAAATTTATATATAAATTTATATATATATTTTGCATACATTTTGGTAAAAACATAATCAATTTATAAAATTTTCATTAGACAAAATTATTTTTATATGTAAACACATGGAAATTTGCTAAAAAGGTTAGACCAGATATAACATAACCTATCTCTACACAGCCTCAGTATTAGATGTCTGACAATAACATTCATTCAAAACAATAAATTCTACAAACAAAATACAGATATTATAATTTGTATACACAAATTATAATAAATAAATAAAAATACTTCACAATAACAAATAATCCCAAGCCACGCACTACGCCTACCACAATGTAATTTTAGTACATAAACAAGCTTGAGTAAAACGGTAACGTACAAGTCAGAAATAATAACCTAAAATAGCTGTAAAGACATAGTGAGTGGTAACAACAGAAAGATCTAAATTTCGTCTTCCAAATACTGTAAAGATCGGTTACAAAATATCGATGTAAGTAATCGATATATCCTATTTAGTAAACTGCACCGAAAGAAAAATGAGTCTGGTTCGGTTTGGTTACTACTATATAGCAATTTTTAAATATTATTTTTAAGGTTTTGTGGTATTTTTTTTGCATGATTATGCATCTATGGAACATTAGCTTTCCAACACTATTTTTTTTTTTATTGCAGTAGCACGGTTCTAAACGGGCGAAATGTTGAATTGCACAATACATGTATTTGGTTCGATGAACTAAACGATGTGTCATTCATCCGCCCATAATGGATACTTCGCCAAATGGAGGGTTAAAGCTTACAAAGACGTATCGCCTATTAAGACCACTATGGTTTAGTGGTTTTCGGTCTTATTTGAACCAATTACCTCCCAGTCCTCAGTTTTGAGGGACTTATTCTGCTTGTTAAGCACTTCAAGAATCTTGTAGGGATCTACCTTTGAGTAAACCTTAGGAGTTTAGAAGATCACTTTGGTACCTTGCAGGAGGTCCTCTCGGTCACCTATCCTTAACTTAGCACCATTCCAAGGTATTATGTTTGGGATTTTTCTTTCCAACCACATCTTGGTTTCTAAGTTTGGACAGACCATGATACAGGGTTCAGTCTCTAGGTAGGTGTTACTGAATTGAGGATATTCTTCATGTTCTAGAGTTTCAAACTCCAAGGCTAAGAGAACCCTCAATTTGCTCCAAGTTTCCTATATTAAATTTTTGATCTGGATATTTTTCTTGAACAATAGCCACTTATATGATGATATTGTTTCTTTGTATTTATTTGTAAGGGCCTTTTTTTTCTGTCGTCTTAGGTTTTTTCCCCCCCCACTCTCTGTGGAGTACTGCCATCTGAGCAACTTCTTTTTAAGCCAATAGCTCAGAAAAAGCTAGTACTCTCCGTAGAGGGTTCATTAGTTTTCTTTTTGTCTATTTTCCACAGTTTAGTAGGATTCCATTCAATGCACTGTTCTGTGAGTCTTTCCAAGAGTTTTTTACCACCTTATTTTCTGCTCTGGTATATTTTACTTTCACTTTCATCTCTTTTAATTTCTCAATTGTTTCAGTTGTGGTAGTGTCTCTTGGTGTCTGTTTCCAGCATTATATCCTCCTTTTCAGATGAGTTTTCAGTATTGGTATAGCTCATAGGCCTTCCCTCCACCTTGTCATTTGACCCAGAAGCAACTCAAGTAATTTCTACTTCATTATCAGTAGCAATGTCTACTGAGCAAGCTATAATATTTGTTTTATGTTTTTTGTGTGTGGTGAATCCATAGTTGTTCCCACAAGTAGTAACTTTTTTAAAGTGGCTAATTACTATGAAGGTTCCGTTTAATGGAAATTTCCATTGTACGACAATTTCCAATAGTTAATTCATCCATTGGCACGAATTAACCTTAGGATTACTCGAAGGACACTTTACAACTTAGAAATTCTTGGAATGTTTATTGATCTATCAGTCTAGATCTGCTGTGTTTTGTTGAAGCAGGGTCACCTCGAGGAGGATATGGCTTTTCGCTCTTGTACAGTGGTCCTGAGGGTAGCTTCCTCGGATCTAGATGTGATTATCATCCTCTGTTACACCCTAGGGATTATTTGTATTGATTATGTTAAATTGTTTAACATATGGTTGATAGCTGTTTAATAGTTAACAATATGGTTACATATAATTTATATAGTCTATTGAAACATTTTCCATCATTTGTCTTAAACTAATCACCATCATTTGTGAAAAAGTAATACATGATGTTTCATCTGTATGGATCAACTATTATTATCACGTGAAAAACATAGAACATGACAAACAAGAAAAGGGCCAACATACTTCCTATTCTATGACATAGTATCCTAGGAGTATGTTTGCAACTAAAACCAGTATCCTAAAGAATAGAACCCAGTGATAAAACTATGGCTATGCAGTCAAAATAAGTAAGACCAAATATATTCAGGAAAACCCACAAACTGATTTTATATTTCTTGTGTTAGTGTGAAGCTCTCTTGACTTGTGGTTTTTCTGATCATGTTTGTATGTTCTCTTAGTTATTTTGACAGCTCAGACCTAGTTTTAGCCCTGGGTTCATTTTTAGGATAGGTTAGATTTATTATTTTATTACATTATCAGTTTTAATTTTAGTTTATATGATGGCAAATGTACTACAACGGAAATTCGTTGTATGGGATTATATTTTGGTCAAAAAAGAAAAAAAATCAAAATCTAATCCTAATACAAGGTTTGGCTAATTTGTAAGCGACTGCTGTTCACCGCGAGTCGGTGAAACTGACCTATGACCAGGTCTAAAGTCAACTTTCGCCTACCTGTTATGACATTAAAATCGTATGTCGGTAGATTTTGAATAAAAAATCTGTATTTAATGAATTTTGAAAATATGAAATAATACTGTTATAGGATGTGTAATTGTAATACAAGTTGTACGCAATACAGATCAGTTACGGTTGTTTCATAAAAATTAACACACGCTGCAATAAATTTGAATGAAGAATCGAAAATTTTTCAAAAATAAAAAATCTTAGTATTTTTGAGAATAAAAACAAATTCTAAGAATAAAATATTCTTAATAAAATTTTGAAAAATATAATACATAAAAAGTTAGGTGAAATGATAAAGATTAAAAATTGCATAAAACTGAAATAAAAGTAAATTTTAATAAAGGGTTGTAAAGAAATAATTTATAAGACAAAGGTTTACAAATAAATAAAGACAAAATTTTAAAATTAATTAAAGATAAAAAGTTATAGTTTTCACACTTTTTTGGGGTCAGGGATAAAGGAAATGAGCTAAAATTTGGTAAACCTGGTTATGTAAGTCTCAGGGTAATCAGTATATATTAACCCCCCCCCCCAAATGAAGAGGTGCGAACACAGGTGTGAAAAACCCAGGATCTAAAAGGTGCAGAAGATCGTCGCAGCGGCTGTTAAGTTTGTTACAAAAGAAGAACAATTTAGTGAAGTTTCAGAACTGTAAAGTGAAAGGTGTGAGAATTCAAAATCGTAAATCACACTAAACATTGCGTAATGAATTACAGGTGAACGGGCAGGCCGATAATCACCACGCGAACTTCTCGCGAAAGCTCAGATCAAGACCTACAAGATGCTGGCAATTAAAACACAAAAAAGTCATAAGTTAACCCAATAAATTAACAATTAGGAAAAACAATAGCGAATTGTCTAGTTGCAAGTCGAAATATGTAGAAGCTGAAACGTCATGACTTCGTGACGTCGAAAGGGGCGGAGCTAGAGGTACCAACTAGTTTACGATTAAATAGAAAATGATCGTTAATAGAAATTAATTAAAATAATGTGATTTAAGGACTTGGACCATAGCAAACCAACCATAGATAAACAGATATAACAATAGAAGATAAAATTTACCAAAAAACTTCATATAAAAGGTGAAAAAAGGAAATATATTATCCCTGTGAGGGAAATAAATTGGTACGAGAATATCGTATTTTTTGGCTATAAATATAGCTGCAGGCGACTAGGTCACTCTCTCCTAAAAAATCAAGGTTCAAGTACTACAGGGTGGCTATGCCCGAGCGCGCTCTGTTCTTCAAAATTATTTAAAAAAGTATAAAAGTGTTACTATGCCCAAAGTTATGGTGCACAAATTTTAGAAAAAGTTTAAAATGAGTCAAAATTAATTTCAATAAAATAGAATTGTATGAAAGGAAGTGATCAGTGAAATGGCAAATTAATTAGTTTACAGCAAGTTCCTAAAAAGTGGAAAAAATTTACATCCAGTGTCAGTCCAGATCAACATGTCACTAGAACTTCGCTTAAACTCCATGGATCTTTAAATCATTTTCTACAACAACCGACACCAGGACAACATCTTCCCTTATCCAGGAGTATCCAGGAACCAGGATCTTCGAGACATCAGTCAAGGTATCCCTTTTTATTTGCAAGGCAAAGTTGCCCGAAAATTAAATTAAATTCAACTGATTTTCCTGGGATATAGATTTAAGATGTTTAATAAAATTTTGTAAATTGATATAAATTTAATTGTGGATATATTTTTTTAATAATAATAGTAAACTCAATAAATCAAACCTGAACGACTAATTAAATTATCAAACTTGGTAATTAGCATTCAGGAATTAAATAGAGGAAGTGTATTAAAAATAAAGTCTTGAAATATAACTTTCCTCAAGAGATAAATCTGCCAATCTGCAACCTAGTTAACCCTCCATCTGGCGCATGTAAATTTGTCTTAAAATTCTTCGTTCGTTTAAAAATTATTAAAATATATTATTTGTATACAAAACCTAACTTATAAGATATCATTTTTCTCAGAAAGATGCATAGAATTCATCTATGTAATAAAAAAAAAAAATTTTAAACGGTTTTGGAGTATGTTAGATGTCAAAAATGATAATAACTTTTTTTCAGAAAAACCTGTATCACCCAAAATCAATAGCTTACTACCTATTTCTAAGATATACACAATTTTTGTGTATTATTTGTGTATATATTTAGGGAAAAAAAAATTTGTTACATTTTCAAAATGTAAAAAATTATTTTATGGATTTTGGGACATTGGTCATTTTATTTTCAACAATTTACCAAACATAGTAATATATATTTTATACAAAAGTTCTATAACTCATTATGTTCAGAAAGGTGCATAGAATGTAGGTGTATAGTGAAAAAAAATGTTAGATGTATCACATTTGGAGTTTTTTGGTCAAATACCAAAAAATCGAAGAGTAACGGAGCAGAAATTTCGCAGAAATGGTAATCAATAACAAACTAAGATTTATTGGAATTTTTTCAACAATTCCTAGAGATTTGTAATATATTTGTGAATATATTTAGGGGAAAAAAAATTTGTTACATTTTCAATATAAAAATGACAATTTTCCAAAACCAAAAATTGATATTCTCACTCTTGAGGTTAGGGTGACACCTCAACCATTTAGGCGTAATTAGTAACTTTCTAAAGCTAGGCCTAAGACAAAATCATTATATTTTACTAAGACAATATACTTTACAAAGAATAACACACATATTCACTTGTATAATCATATAAATTACTAAATATAAGAACATTTTGTTATAGCCTAGAATTACCACTTGCCTTGTAGGCATATACACACTCGAATTTCACTCAAAAATATAAACTTTAGAAATAAAACACATATATTGTAACTTGTATACACAATTTATATACAATTTGTATACACAAACCTTCAAAATAAAAGAAATAATAAAAATATTACACAAATGCCACGCCCTTTTGGGTGTATTTCATTTCATAACATCTCGGAATATAGCCGTTGTTTGGACTTGAAAAGAAGCACTGAAAATAACTGTATGGTATATCAGGTGGTACCAACTTATAGAATGAAATTTCCCCTACAAAATACTGTAAAGAAAAATAAGTTTTTAAAACATAGAAAATAGATTACGTCTGTTCCTAAACGGCATCGAATGCCAAATGAATTTCGTCTCGTCAAGTTTGTTCTATGGTCAAGTAGAAATATCTCTGGATCTATGAGACGCAGAAAAATTTGTAATCTACGGTTAGAAAGAGAAACATGTGATCTATAGAACAGTGTTTTTAGTTGACTTAAATGACAGATAAATAGAGTTGTAATCTTATCGGGAAAAATGGTGTCGCGTTTTACGAAAAGGCGCAGTTTAAATTTACGATTTTACGCATCAAAAATATGCGAACTTCACCAATTTTTGAAATATTATTTATAACGTTTTGTGGTATTTTTTTTTTGCATGACTATGCATCTACGGAACATTAGCTTTCCAACAGTATTTTATTTATTGCAATAGGACCATTCTAAGTGGGCGTAATGGTGAATTGCAAAATACGTGTTTTAGAGTTAGGGAACTAAGCCATGACAGTTTCCGCGACCCGGTCATTTGTTAAAACCGGGCTGTCAACCAGTTCGAGGGTTAAAATAGTTTATAAAATAATAAATTGTAATGTAAAATGTTTTCTTTTTAATGTGATATGATTTGATAAAGTGTTAGAAATTTATTTTTTTTTGTTTGATGTTAAGAATCTAATTTTGTTTCAAATATTTAGAAGTTTGAATTTGATTTTAAAAAGCAGATTGAATAAATTATTTCATTCTTGTTGGTATTAACTATCATGTGTTTTTAATTTAGATTATCCACACCACCTGTATTAAATTAGAAATTATATAGGGAATCGAGATAAAATATATTGTGTAACAGGGGTATTCTTCAGAACACAGTCCTTGGGGATTAGTAAAGCAAAATTAAAGTCGTGCTTTCCCTGAGAATAGTTAAAGTAAATTTAGTACTGGAAGTAGTTGAATAAATAGGGGGGTACCAACAGTTTAGGGAAACTTAAACTGTTGAAGGGGTTAATCAATCCAGGCCAGATAATAAAAAGAAGCCAAAACTTCCAGTGGATTGATTGATTCATTCTCTATCTCTCGGGAACGAATCCTGAATAAAAATTCCAGAGTTTGAGACTTGTGCGTTTATTAAAGAAATCAGGGGAAACGTACAGTCTAACTCAAAATCAGAAACTTGAGTTTTTTCGTTGTACGAATAAGCTATATCAATAATATGAACCATCTCTCATTATCAATTAACTTTGAATATGGTTACACTTTAAGTTAAATTTTTAATATTCTACTATAATAAAAATGTACATTTCATATTATTTTTCAGGCCTCTACTACAAAAACAATTATTTATGTATAATATTAATATGCAGAATGATGATTTTATAGTTATGATATTGAATTACAAATATGATATCATTTTTTGCACACTTTATACTCCTCCTATATATAAAAAAAGGAAAGTTTGTTGACATTTTATCAATCTCCATTCAGCCAGTAGACTAGGAAGGGACAGGATAGGTATATAGTTATTGTTCAATGGGTAATAGAATTGAGGGAGAGGAACCTACACTTGTACTGGATAATAAGTGAGAGTATTGTCAACCATATCCTGCTTCTACACTAAATATTTATTCTAACGTACTGTCACAGAATATTTCATGTCAAATATTCTAGGCAATTCTGGCATTTTAAAATAATCATTAACTTTAAAAAAATTTTAATTTACGGCGGTTTTTTGTTTTATGTATATATGTAATATTCATATAATTGCAAATAAATTTTCCCAAAGTTTTGTTAATATAATATTTTTCACAATATTCATTTTATGTAGATCAAAACTCGTATCATCATAGATATATGCCAACATGTCAATGTAAATAAATTATTATTTTTTATTGCCTGTCATTCAAAACTGCTTCTCCACCTTTCTTCACTGACTTTCTGTATTACCACTCTCTCATAGTATCGGAATCGACATTGGGAATCAGAAATATCAGTATTAAATTATCAGTATGGGGAATACTTGCTCAATTCTGGTATCAACTCAGTATGTACTTGAGTATATACTCAATATTGGTATCAACTCAGTATGGTACTTGCTCAGTATATACTCAATATGCGTATATTAGGTTTAATTTTTAATTGAATACCCACAAATTAAATTATTTGTATACCTGGTTATATGTGGTCGAAATTTATGAATGCTCTACCTCAAAAAATTAAACTAGAAAAGAATCCAAACAAATTTAAATTCACGTTAAAATCATACCTTAATGAAATTTTTTATTCAGTAAAATATTTTGTAACTGATAGTTATTTAGTGATACAGTAGAGTCCCGCAAACTCAGCGTAATGTGGACAGGAAGTGTGCCGAGTTTGTGAAATGCCGGGTTATCAGGAATAAGGGCAAAAAATAAATTGCAATTGAAACACCAAAGCGGCGGCGATATCAAACGACTTTGTCGATAGCGGTATCCCATTGTCGGCGGTGTAAAGACACCGCGGCACCAAAGCAGCGGTGAGTCAAACGACTTTGTCGATAGCGGTATCCCATTGCCGGCGGCGTAAAAACACCAGCATTGGCACCCGTCGGTATAGCAGACATACACCTGCAAAAATGTTTGATGGGCCGCTTTTTTTCCACGAATCAATTTAGTATACATTATGGAAAATATAATATTTCTTTTCAGTTTTCTTTGACTGGTTATGATCTACGCACAGTATATACAGTAAATAAAAATGAGCAAGTTATGAAAACGGAAGCGTGTGTTGGTTTCGTTTGAGACGCGGTTAAATGTGTTAAAAAAACTTGACAGAGGGGAATCTGTAAAAATGCTTTGTGACGAGTTTAACGTGGGAAAAGTACCATCAACGATTCGAGCGATCGAAGTTAATGCCCGCTTTGGGATCTGCCGAACTTTTACGAACATCGCTGTTTTTAGCAATATATTTTTTCCCGTCGGGGTCACCGAGTAATCCGGACTGCCGGGTTATCGAGTGCCGAGTTTGCGAGACTCTACTGTACATTTAGATACAACTTTTTCTTATGTTTTTATGTTGTTTGTAACTCGAGATATTAAGCCACTCTGATATTTTCTGAACACTCATGTATTCATTGCTAAATTGTAAATGGGTCTATTGTGTATATATACAAATTTCACTATACACCCATTTCAGATCCTGTGTACCCTTGTGATACAAAGGGTTGTGAAGAAGACAAAACTGTATCAAATGTTGGACAGATAAACATTGGTAGAGATAGTAACATTAAATTTACCTGACAAAATAATAAATGCTAATCTAGGTAAGCCCAAGACTTTTTCTTCTCTGATTAGTCGGAACATGACTTGAATTGTGCCTCCTGTAGTTGTAGTTATTATTTTCGTGGCACTTGCATAGCCTGAAGCTGTAGCTTCTATAGTATGTCCACCTTACAAAGAAAAATGGAGAAAAATCATTAAAAATTTACATAGGCTATTAAGTGTTAATGGATTGAACAAAATAATCCTAAACTGATATTTGTAATGTGGCACCAAACAAAACATAGGAATAAAAAATAATAAAATCAAGTCTATAGAAAAAGTTTAAAAATTTTAGCAATGGTCTAGTGACTGTCAGTCAAGTTGGCATTTGAATTAATTTTATATACAAATATTTATTTAAAATTGTTTAAAATTAAGTACCACTGCAGCCATTATTCCTTACTAAAATCTCCCGAATTGAGGGGTTAATTCTGCACCTCACCCCCCTCCTTCAAACTAAAAGATCCGAATCTACAAAATTAGTTTTAACTATTTTCACATTTTTCAAATATATCTTTTTTTTTTACTTTTCAATATTATTAGACTAATTAAAAATATAGAAATAAAATAACAATTTAAATTTAAATTAGAAATCATCTTTTATATTGATATTATTGTATTAATTGATTACACGCCCTCATTTAAATACACTTCCAATTTGATTTTGGCAAGATCAAAAACTTTGTGAATTTGTGCTAATATAGTGTAAACAAACTATATAATTTTCATTTAAATTCCAGAATGAACATAAATAATTTTTACCTACAAATCAGGGTTTAAAAAAAAATCATATAAAATGTGTTGGCCCTTTATTTTACGACCAACATAATTGTTGACATAACTATGTAATAATTAAAATTAACGGTTTTTTTGTTATTTTAAAGAAATGATGAAGTTATCAATTACTTAAGTTAATAAATGCTCGACAATTAGGGCGCCAGATGTTAAACATCAATTTAGAAAAAGTGAAGTTAATTATTTAAATCTCAGGGTGTAGTTCTTTTAAAAGTGTACTCCACAGTGAATTATCTGGTAAAATGATTAACTCTTATTTGTCCTGAAACTTGACATGAATTTATTAAACAAAATCATCAGTACATTAACATCATTATTAAATAAATCTTATAGATCATCTATATTATACATCCTAGCATTGATTATTATTATTGCCTTTTAAGAAGGTCTAAGTTTTAAATCTTGAATTTACTCTTTATGTTGCAACTAGAAAATTATTTATAAAAATTAAACAGATTGAAATTATCATCTGTTTTTTATTATTGAAATTACGTTATATAAAAAAGATAAATATGTCAGTAGACATTTATTGTTCTCTGACATGAGAAAGTATAATTATTTAAAAATATTAAATTTATAAAACTAGAACTTAAACATAATAAATTTTACATGATAAACAAATTAAATTCTGACTGTTGAATAACACAGATTTACCAGTCTGTTGTCGTAAATTACTTCAATTACTGTCCATGTAGCGTCGCATTTGATGAGAATTCCGCCATTTTGTACGCGGAAAAGGATGCTCACCGGAATTATATCAATCACACTTCGCGAGCGTTCATTTCACTTGACAAATGTTCGTTTTGAGAATGTTTGTTAATTTTTTAGTCCATTCATTGCCTCGCAATTGTTTACCATTTTACCGTACTTAGATTCACACACGTAATTGTCTTTCGTATGAAAATACGATTGTCTATTTGTCTCTATTTTATAACATGCTGTTCGTACCAAACTTTTATACTTTTCTCCTCTAATCAAAACTAATACTGTTTTTAACACTTGTCTACATTGTTCAATTACTTATTAACACATCTTTAGACTCCAAATCTCTCCCTAAGACTGTTTAGAACACATCCTATCACTTCAACTTCTCAACTAAGACTCTCCTCTCCAACATCTCAACTCAAACTGAAAACTTATATGCACTATATTTTTAACAAAAACTTTTTAGACAACTTCTCTACACATAAATCCCTTATTTAGCCTTATTTGGCTGTTTGTGGTACACAGGCCATCTAATGCAATCTATTATATTATCTGCATCCCTCCAATCTCCCATAATTTTCCAGGGTGCTAAAACCTCTTCAAAGTTTGATAGTGAGTATTATCTGCACTAGTCTATTATGGTCTAGAAAGCAAAGGTAGAATATTGTCCGCCTCACAGCTTACACTGTTAGGTCTTACAATATAGATTGACACTTTGATCAATAAGTGTCTACACAGCTATTCCATGTTAGACTACTGTCTATCACCAGACATAAAAATATGATACGTTTCACTTTTTTAAATGATTATCATTTTGTTTAAAGCTATAACACAAGCAACAGTTTTGTGTGCATTTATTAACAAGTTATTTCTTGAAAAGTACAGATTTGTTTCATTCACATTTAAAAATGCATTTAGCTCCAGTAATAATCTGGATTCAGCCTGAACAATAATTGTTATAGCATCAGCATATTGTACCAGATGGTTCAAATTTATATAAAATGAATAAAATAGGTTCAAGAACAGACTTAAATTAATTTGAAATTGTTTTGACAGCATCCCTGTTACTTGGACCCTTCGAATCCTACCATACATAATGGATTTATAACTATTTATATATGCTCAAAGTTGTCTGGCTCATTTATTTATTTCATTACAACATTATGACTCTAATTTTTTAACAAAACTAATGTTTGGATTCTCTGTATATTTATATTTATCCAAACATGACCGTTACTTATTATTTAATTAAATTTTTTTTTCTTTTTAAACATGAAAAATTTGCGGCAACAAGTTTTCTGAGTTGTACTCATTTAATTTTATATATTTTCTCGGGTCATAGGTTCTTTCGAAAAGTGTACTAAGAAAAACCATGAAAACAGAAAATCACACAATCTTTCATTTAACAATATTACTTTTATTTTTGAGAACATTTAGCAACATTGGTTATATTTATAGTTCAAAGTCTTTAAAAAAATAATAATTTTTTTAATTTTCAACATTTCATCATTTACCATGATGTGCTCTTTTTATTGAATTTTATTAAGTTCTAATTAGTTTTCTTTTAATCAACTTTACTATTTTTATTGGATATTAAAATCATCACACAACTTTGTGCCATTGTTCCTCATTACTGCCTTCTCCAAAATGTTTCCAGTTACGAAAAGCCAGATTGGATGTTATCTACATATTGTGTTGAATATTTTATCCAGACTCTGCAACGGATTAACGTTTACAAAATTGAAAAATTTCCGATTTTTGCAAAAATCGTAATTTTTATAAAAATTAGGAAATGTTAGTGGATGTTAGTCGTATTCAAAGTGTTTGTACAAGTCTAGAACGATTGGGGACAACCAAAGTCCACAAGTTCAGCGACGCCGACCAGTCCTAGCTTTGCATTGATACGAGAGCGCACGAGCTCCAACAGCAGCTTCTTCATAAAATTTTTTGACGTAAATAATATAAAAAAAGTTTTTGTTTTTTTTACTATAAAAAAGTTCAAACCACAAGGGAAGGATCGAGGGAATGCAGTAGCTGGACCAGGGAACCAGGACGGGATCTGAAGGCAACAGACCAGGCTAATCCTCCAGGGTAATGAGCAGCTAACTTAGCGAATTCCGATATCATTAATATACAGGACCAGCAAGAAGGGATTCCTAGAGAGATCAACACATCCAGGCTAATATCGACATCACTCCAACAAGGTTCAAAACACCGCAAATTGTGAGTTTTTTCCCGTATAATTCGATTGCCAAGACTTTAGGAATTATTTTAAAATCTGAGCTGGAAATATTTTTCAAATTTTTATATACACTTTTTTATATTTTTAATATCAAACTAAAAAAAAGGAGTTAAATTTTTAAAATTAAATAACATTTTTAGACCTAATATTTTAACGCATAATAATTCATTTAATTTGTCATTGTTATTATTTATGACTCACTGTGGAAATAACCTGTAATTTAAATTTTTTATTCTGCATTACAATTGAATATATTTTATGTACGTTAGGATAAGTTTTATTTCATTTCATATATGTATGTTTAAAGTAAGTTCCAAGATTTGGATAATCCGAAATTGAATTTGTCAACATTTTATGTGTTTTCGTTGTTCATTTAAAGATTGAAAGAAGAAAAAATTATATTGATTTTATTAATTTCATTGCAGAATTTATTATTGTGTTGAACCTGAATAACAAGGCAGAAATAGTTTTCCATATAATTAGTGAGAGTAAATTTTTGCAATACCTCCAAATTTTGATCAAAGCTAAGTAATTACAGAATTTTTATTAACATTAAATTTGAATTAAAATATACCAATTTCTAAGGATAACTTATGTATGTTATCGATAGTAAATTGTAGTGATTGCATTAAAAAAATAACCAGTGAACTTCACGGCTCTGAGGGGAGAGTAATTTTTAAATAACTGAGCTAGTACGTGAGTCACGTAATTATAAATACAATAACTGGAAGTATTTAAAACAAATAGGAGGTTTCCAACGATCTCGGGATACTGAGTGAGTTGAAGGAAATCAATCAAGCCAGGCTAGATTGCATAAAAAGCCTAAACTTCCAGTGGCTTGGTCGATTTCTACTTTGCAAAATCGGCGTACAAACTCCCAGTGAAGGAGTGGCTCGTTGCAACTCTAACTACAACTCCTTTAATACAACTCTTCACCTACTACTTCTAACCCAACTAAAACTCCTAACTAACATCTTCTAACCAACTCTACTAACAAACATCTTTTAACCAACTTCAAAATACAACTTTAACTACTACAAACTAATTTCAGAGAGATTTTTCTAGAAGTGTTCACTCTGCTCCCCCTCTCCAAATCCTTTTATTGGTTTGGTTTCTCTAACCAATCAGAAAGAGTTAAAACACACAAACACTCTTGCCATATTTCAACTTACATAGTATATAATATAGTTTCTTACCTAATTACATGTATACATTTACAAAATATTCTTGGTTGTTTATTATATTAATTTAATTATTTTATTCTTAGTTTGATTCTATAACACTTCAACAATATCCTTTCACAAATTTAATCCGATCATACATGTAACCACTATCAGCTTACATCTGATATAATATTATTTTGTTTTCATATATTCAATCAAATCAATCTAAAGTCACACGAAAATGTGAAATGTTACATATTTTATCAATGAAAGTGGTAGGTTTTTTTACTCCGAATCTTTCTAATTTATAGCCACAACCAAAAGTTTTGGATAGGTCAAGAAATATACTCATAGCCTTAAAGTACACATCAGTATGAACATGTTAAGATTATAATTATAGAAAATGTTTAACATCCATCCTTGACATTTATAGGATAAATATTGTTATTTACCTTGAGGAAGAGGTAAGAAGAAATTGCCTTCAACTTTGGTCAATACAGAAATGTTCTCATTGACGACAGTTACTAAAGCATCTACTATTGGATGACTGTGGGTATTAGTCACATAACCTATAAAGGATAGGTTTTTCATTAGAATACAAGCATTTGTTTCAGAGCTTACAGAGAAAAAATACACTATTCAATGTTTTACTATTGTTGCCATTTATCCAATATTGTAACTTGTGGAAGGGATTTCGTTTCTTTAGTTATAAAAAAGTTAATGTGAATAAAAAAAATTGTAGTTGTGTTGTGGCTAATTAGAATCTATATAAAACCAACAATTTATTTTATTTCATTGCCATACAACAGTTTTTACATCAGCATAGTATACTAATTTTTAAAGGCATAACATCAAAATAAGTAAGTGAAAAACTTTGTACTATTGAACTAGAAATTTTTCGTTTGAGAGAAATTTGTTAAAAAATGTCAAAATTGTATTATTTATTTTCAAATGTTCTTATGTAAGAGGTTTAATTCAATGTAATATTGCAGAACTTTACAACTAATCACAAATATGGTTTACAATCTGAAAATATTTTTAATACTACATGGTTTTGGTTTGTCATATTATATTATATTTCATTTTATAATTTTTTCCTGGTTCACATTCTTGCAAATATAATATGTTTATGATTTATTCTGCAAAATTTCAGGATCTAAATACAGTAGAACCTCAATGTAACATATTCCGATATAATGAATTCCCTGATATAACAAAAAAATTATAAATCCCCTTCAAACCCACGTAACACTCAATGTTAAAAACACCCCTGTATTAAGTAGTATTTTGGCTTATAGCAAATTTTTTTCGGCTTGAGGTAGAACATAAATTACCCTTATATTACCCGATATCCAAAGAGGAAGAAAATAGACACTACTAAGGAGTTTGATATTACTCCCACCACGTTAGCAATGATCATTAAAAATAAAAATAAGTTTGGAGATGAAGGTGGACTTCCTAAACTTCGCAAAAAAGGCTAAGAAAGGTGAGCTACAAGATGTTGAAGAAGCTGTTATAAAGTGGTTGAAACAATGTCACAATAAAAACTTGCCCATCGGAGGTCCTAAACTTAAAAAAAAAGCTCAAAATTTGTAGAACAATTAGGACACTCTGGCTTTCGAGCCAGTAATGGTTGTTTATATAGATTCCAAAAAAGGCATGAGACAAGTTAAAAAAAAGTGTGTGGCAAAAGTACTGCCATGGATGACACTGTGGTGAAGAGTGGAAAGAGTAACTTGCAGACTTGACCCATGGATACCATCAAGACCCCATCTACAATTGAGATGAGATTGGGCTATTTTTCAGGTGCCTGCTGGACAAAACATTAATTTTTAAAGGGGATCCTTGCAATGGAAGCAAAAAAAGCGAAGATCGTTCAACAGTTTTGCTTGGTACCAACTCAACTGGTACGAACAAACTGAAACAATTGACTATTGGGAAGTCAAAAAAATTTAAGATGCATCAAAAATGTCACACGTTTCGCAACATATTATACTGCCAATAAAAAAGATTGGCTGAATGGAGAAGCATTCAGTGACTGGCTGAAACAAATAAACAGTGAAATGAAAAAGAAATATATCCTTTCATTTATTGATAATTGCACAGTACATGGAGACATTCCAAAGCTAACAAACATCAAAGTCTAGTTCCTGCCACGTAACACAATATCAAAACTCCAACCGCTTGATAAGGGGATAATAAAAAACAACGGGTAGTCACAAGGCGTACAATGATATAAAAAGGGCTAACTGAAAGGAGCGAAGGTCTGATATATTGGAGGGGACCAGCTTAAGCCAGACAGATAAGGAAGATAGCCAAATCATTGTTGGCATCTGGGAAGACTACCGCACGAGAAACCGGAGCAGCAAAGCCATAGAGGATTATAATTAAAAAAAGGTGAGAAAAACTTGATGTATTAAGGATCTTGTCATCATTTAAATAGTAGTACACTTCAAGTAATAATAGTTGGAACTATTCTGGGTTTATTCTTTCGTTTCTAAAATTCTTTGGAAATAAATATATAATGATATATGTATTAATTGTATAGGTATAAGAAAATATAGAATAAAAATGAACCTAAGTGTATTGAGAATAATGAATTGTTGTAATCCGTTTTATATATAGATAATAATAAATAAATAAAAGTGATTTTGTTAGAACTGAACCACTGAAGATTTATATTATAAACAAATAACCTAGGCCTTAAACCAAATTTCCTAACAGAGGTGGTTTGTCAATCCTACGTGATATGGAACGCTAGTTGCTAACCAAGATCAGTGTGCTAAATGCTATCTGGATGGTGACAAAGGCTTGGAATAATATTACCGATAAAACGATTGCCAACTGTTTAAAAAAAAGTGGTTTTAAAGTCAATGAGCTGGACCAAGACCAAGATGAGGATGACCCAGGAGTTTAACCACAATCAGGTTCAAACATTGCAGCATACTGGTCGAGAGTAAGAGATGTCCTAAATGTTGAAATATAGTTTCAAGAGTTTGTGAACTTCAACAACAAACTTGTGGTGAGTGGAGAGCTCTCCAAAGCTGAGATCTTGTCTTCAGTTATGGGAGACCCAGACGCAGATGGCAAAGCAGAAGACGAGGTGGAAGATATTGTAAGTGTTCAACCTGACCCTACAACAAAGGATGCCCGAGAGACTCATGATGTGTTGAAGTGTTTTTTACTTTAAAAAGTGCTTTGAGTGAAAGTGTTGTAAAATCCATAACTGAGCTGGATGTGCATTGGATACTGTAAAACTCCTCTCAGCTAAACAATCCAAAATGATAGACTTTTTAGTCTTAATCAGGGTACAAGCAGCACTGTCAATACTGAATAGTATTATAACGTATATTATGAACACCATTGTAAATATTAAATATATTTTGAAAGACTTACACGTAAAAAGCTGTAAGATATTAAAGTACAGTACATACTATTTACTTTATAAAATTATATTTGCGTTTGATTTCTATATCATTTTGAATACGTACATAGTACTGTACTGTATCAGTGAAGATATAGTTGACACAGTTGAAAATCATTTGCAAAATAGAGGTTGAACTCAGATATCGTTACATAGAAGTTTTCATTCAATTTTGAAGAAACCCCTTTGTTTATATATCTCGGATTTAACCTCAATATAACGATCCTCGTTTTTAAGAATATTCCGATGTAACGAATTTTTTTCTTTGGACCCTTGAGATTCCTTATATCGAGGTTCTAATGTATTAAAAATGATCGAATTAAACCATTTAAAAGAAAACAAACATAACCAAATGAAAATAGTTTAATGCAGGAACTCTCAACATTTATAAACTAATGACCCACTTTTCACTTTGTCATCTATACGTAGTATAAAGTTATGTGAAGGGTCAAAAATTTGATGTAGAGTATTTTGCAGATTTATCCATTTTGAGGTCTCGAATCTAATAAAGTGGTCCAATGTCTGTCGTCTGTGCAGTGTTCTATATCTTGGGACTTTTTTAATTTTTTTAATAAATCAAAATTTGAAGGTAGCTGCCATTAGAAAAAAAAGACAAAATTATGATTTTCTCAAAATAGACTCTTTCATCGTAAACGCGTTATGAAATATATGCCTATATCCACTGTGTACCGGTTACATGTTTTCTGTGTATTTCTTATATCCCAAGTAATTAAAGGCCTTTGGAGATGTTTAAGTAACAAAGAGATCACAAAAAGAGACCCATGCAACTTTTTTCACGTCTATAGAAGAAATTAGAGCTCTACTATTTTGGTATACTCAACAGAAGATATCTAATATGATCAGTTGTTTATGCACCGTTCAGTTTTATTGGCACATTTGTATTTTGATTTATGATCAGATGTGTAATTTTATATCTGTTAGTTAAATACTAGTGACAAATGCAAGGCATATGTTGTCTGATATATGTAATCTTTGTTACATCCTTTACATACATCTTAAGATTTATTAAATATTTTGGTTATTTTATTTATAATTTCCATTCATAATTTAATTATTTTATTATACTATGAAACATTTCTGATATTTAGTTATTAAAAATTTATGTGTTGATTGCAAAGGAAGTGATTTACCTTCAATATCCCACTTTTTTGCTAATCGGCCAGGCGACCATCACATTATTCTAGATTGTCGCGAGACTACTATACTTTTTAAATGCTACAATGTAAAAGAAAAGTAAAGTCTCTATTATCTTTTGGTTTATTTCTACAAGCCTTCAAATTTTGATTAATTTTATGGTTGTGACATATGCTATACAAAAATTGTATTTTGTTCAGAATAGGATACATTAAATTTAATGAAATAAATGTTTGACCTCTTAAAGTAATTTCAAATTAAAATAAACCATCACAAATATTACAAAAACTTAAAGGCATATAACCACAAAAATATATGCTGAAAATATTACCATTATGTTAAACACACAAAAATCAATAATTTTATACCATTAAAAGATGGTGGTCAAATATTCTTTTCAAGTTTTTTTTTTACTTCCAAATTACAATTTTCTTTTACTCTTGATTGAAAAATTAGGTTGGGCAGGCAATTAACCTATATGTTTTACAAAATGTGACAAGTTTTGACACTGATCAGTTTTGTCGGTGATCTTTAGAGGCTTTTTTGTAAGCAATATTCAATCAAAAATTGGAGCGCCAATTAATAAAATATGGGATTTATATATATTTTTAATGGCAACAACAAAAAATTCTTACTAAAATTCGTGGACGTTCCTGACTCCAAGGACAAACATACATTTTGCAATAAACCATTCTTTTTTTTACTCGTATTATGTACATACAGTGTGAGTAAGCGTTACCTGATTGTTTTTGAAATTATGGTACACAGTAAAATTTGAAGATGTAGCAACTTTTTTTATTTCAAAATATACACAATGAATAGGAGTTTACATCTCGTATGTTACTTTTTAAAGAAGTTAATCATTTGTGAAAGATAATATACTTTAAGTGCTGGCCCTCTTTTGTGGCACACTCGTCGACACTCTGTGCGAAGTTTATGATCACTTTCTCCACCATGTTACGGGGTATAGCACAAATCACTCGCTCTATGGCATCCTTTAATTCAACTACAATATGTGGCTTATTGATGTACACTTTGTTTTAGAGGTAGTTCCACAAGAAAATGTCACATGGACTAAGATCAGGAGAACGTGGCGACCAGTCAACCTATCCATTGTGGGATATCAGTTCTCTGGAAACAACCTCCGTACTTTGACCATACACACATTCGAAGTGTGAGCTGTCGCTCCATTTATGCGATGGTGATGAAGTTTCGTGAGGAGAAATTCATGCAACATGGTCAAATAATGCTTAGAGTTCACGGTGACGGCTCTCCTGTTTTCTTCGAAAAAATAAGGGCCTAAGACACCAAATTTCCCCAATCCAGCCCACACTGTAACTCTATCAAAATGCAATGGGCGCTGGTACAGTTGTTGAGGATTATGGTTGGACCAATAACAACAGTTATTTGAAACTGCCCTTTGAAAATGAACCTCATCTAGTGTTAAAATCATAATCCCAAGTTCTTCTTTCAACATCTCTCTCATTATGTCAGCAAAACATCTCCTTCTCACAAAATCTTGAGGGTTCAACTCCTGAACAATCACAATTTTGTAGGGATGTAAGTATAGACTGTGTAAAATGCATTGGACGGAAGAATTTGATAACCCAAAAGACTGAGCATGTCGTCTTGCAGATCGGCTGGGGCTCTGTTGAATTGCATGATGCACAACTATAACATTTTCAGATGACATGGCCATCTTTGCACTGTCTTCCGGTTATTTTTCAATACAGAACAGAACTGGTCTCATGAAAGTGTTGAATCCATAGTAGAATGGTATAGCAGGTTGGAATTGCACCATTGTGTGGAATGTTGAATTGGAGACGGAACATCCTTTGAGCGGTGGTCAAAGATTCTACATTTTAAAGAACATCTCTACCACGAATGCATGGTGTGGCTAGGTCAACTTCTCCACCTCTCCATTGTAACTAAACTGCTGCTTTAGGGGAAAACTGTGAGACCAACCTCTACTACGAGTACAGCCTCGCTTATAGTCGAGCCAAAAAGTCACATATCACTGAGTCATCCTATATTTCTCATTTTACTACATTCTTTACATCATATTTGTCTATTTGTCACAAGTCCACTTTTCAATCAAACTTCTCCACATCTATACTGTGTTGTAGTATTTTTCTTTCTCCTTCGAATGGTGCCTTCTAAACTATTATTGCTCTCATAGTTTGTGAGATACAGACGTTTTAAAACATCATGACTAAAATGATTATTTCCACTGCCATTTGGACAACGACACTCTATGTCAAATATTGATTAGTAATATTTAAATTTTTATAATTATCTATATATCATTGAAAAGAGGTAGTTAGAAGGTTAGGTTAGGGGAAATATTAAATATTACTGTGGGAAAATTATTCTGGTTGTACTGTTCCCTCAAATACAAGCTTTCCAAACAGAATTAGTTTGTTTTTGACACTAACCAAGATAGCCATTTTTCATGCTAGCGCTGTGCCAATTTTAGTACGTATTATTTTTTGTGCGTTTTGTTTTAAAAATATAATTAAGTGATTTATTTATTATGTTTTGTTGATACGGTTTTATCTTCACAACTATACACTACATCTAGTATAAATGTTTGAATAACCTAAAAAAATTGTTTGCTATCTTATAGAAGTTTGTTGCTGATTTTTTTGTTCAAATTTTATTGACGTAAAGACAATTTTTCTTATTCTATATTACCTGACTCCAAAATATATGATTATACACAAATTTATGAATTCTTGGTTCAATTCTATGTATCTTTACCTAATTAATGGTATATAACAAATTTTTGTTGAATTTTTTCAAAATAGGCCTAACTTTTTAGATTTTGTATACTTTTTTTCACAAGAACTTATTTTTTCTAATTGAAATTTTTTACAGGCTTTTGCTGAGAATTATATTACAAAACTTTTTTATATCTTGGAAAAAGTAAAATATAATATATATATATATATATATATATATATATGCAAGCATTTTTGTGGGATTATGGCTTTGGTTATTGCACATTTTTTAATTTCTAACAGACTAACTCCAAAATTTGTACGTCCAAAATTTTTTTCATTACGCTTATGAATGATATATATGCCTTCTTCTGAGAAAAATGATATGTAACAAATTGGGTTTTGGGTAATACTGTATTACTATTTTTGGAGGATTTTTCAATATAAGCCTAATTTTCACCTTTTACTTTTTCATAAAAATTTATTTAAACAATGTAACTTTTCAAAAATTATATATTTTTTTACTGATTTCTACTCACAAATAAATTCTAAAGAATGTGTACCTATATTTTGAGAAAAAAAAAGAAGAAAAATTTTGTTAAGTGGTTGACATGGACACTTTCTTCGATTTTTCACTTTTTTTGATGCTTGACATACTAACTTCAACTGTTATTTATATATAACTTTTTCATTCCATAAATGAATTCTATGAAACGTTTTGAGAAAAATGATATATATGGATGATAGTACTATTTTTTGTGAATTTAAAAAAAAAGAATTGAAAATGAGGAAAAAAAGGAATGTTGTTATCACTGACAGTTGTAGGGTTTCTTAATTAAGAGTTTCTTATTCAAAGTTAAAGAACATTGATAATTTACAAAGATTATGCTATAGTCATATTATAATTATTTTTCAGTTGACACCAACACATCACATATACTTACCAGCAACACCGGATTCATATTTATAAAGCCCAGGTTTATAACGCTCTTCTGTTGATTTCTTCAACATAACTTTTATTTGAGTCAATTTGCCAGCAGTTACGGTAACATCTATAGTGTTCAGTTCATGATGTGGGCAAGATACCTAAATAAAACAATAAGTTTTCTTAGCTAGGACCTCATGTTGTTGGTAACATTTTATTTGATAAATATTCAATTTTCAGGAATTAATATTAAAATATAATTACAAAATTAGAAATAATTGTTAAGTGTTTTAATACTAGCATGTTTAGATCACATTTTACAATATCTAGCCAGTGATATTTTTTCTGAAAGGCTTTTTACTCACTTTTTTAAAAAATGGAACAATATAGTGCATATATAAAATTAAAATTTAAAAAAATATATAATCTATTTTTAAAATACATGTGAGTACAAACTATACAGAATGGTGATAATTTTAATAACACTATATATTTTGAAGACAAAAATATATTCATTGAATATATAAATATAAGCTTTATATATTACCCCCCCCCATTACCTTAGCACATTAATATCTGTATATTTCTAACTAAACTATTATAAAATTAATTACATATAATATGATTTCACCAAAAAGTGATCATAAAAAAATATCAGGCACTAGATCATAAAAACAGGGTTATCATAAAAGAATGGTGGGGTTTCATTAATTCATACGAAGACAGTAGAGAAATTTTGTGGTGTTGTATTGATATCGCTGATAGCCTATAACCCAAAGGTTTGTTTAACAACTGTTGTAACTCAAAATTAGTTCTTACATTGTTGTGGTAGTATGTTTTGTGTTTTCTGTGTTGAGTGTGTTATTACGTTCTCTAATAAAGAAAAAGCAATGTGTGTTTTGTTGCTGGTTGAATTCAAGTCTGTAATTTCAGTGCAACATGCATTTCAACGCGAATACTGAAAAGATCCACAACATGAAAATAAAATACAATTTGAAGAAACTGGATCAGTTCAAAAGCAGAAATCATCTGGCAGACCATGTGTTTCAGAAGAAAAAGTTGAACTTATTAAGACAATCTGCAATCAGAAGTCCTAAGAAGTCAATACCTCGACGAAGTCTAGAGTTAGGTATTCCAAAAATAACAATCCACAAAAGAAGACTGAAATACACACATATAAAATCCAGCTATTGCAGGAATTGAAAACTGATGATGGTGCAAAACGTTTTAATTTCACTGTTGAAATGTTGAACAATATTTATAAAAACCAATCATTTTTAGATGATATAATTTTTTCAGACAAAGCTACATTCCATATTAATAGTTCTGTTAACAGACACAATTCATACATATGGGGATCTGAAAACCCACATACAATTTTTTAGAAAATATGTGACTCGCCTAAAATTAATGTTTGGTATGGTGTGATGAAAAATCGTCTGATACGGTCTTTCTTCTTTGCTGAAAAGACAATTATTGGAATTGTGTATCTCGATATGTTAATCATTTATTGTTTTCGTCAGCTGGATGAACTCGAAAACATTCAACAACTTCATTTACAACAAGATGAAACACCCCCGTACTTTAGTGCATATGTCACTGACACTTTGAATGAAAAGTTTGGACATTGATGGATTGGCCGGTAAGGACATATAAGCTGGCGTCCAAGGAGTCCAGACCTGACACCTTGCGATTTCTACTTGTGGGGGGGTACATTAAAAACATTGTTTACCGAGAAAAAAAATTTGTGACCTAAATCACTTAAGGAACAGGATTAAAGAAGCAATGACAACCTTTAACAAAGACATGTTAACTAACATTTGGGCAGAACTTGATTATCGATTGGACATTTGCTGAGCGACTAATGGCACACATATTGAAATTTATTAGTTACAGTAAAAAAACTGTTTCAGGTGACGATTTTGATAAATAAACAACATCAGCTGTAAGTAATTCTGTTTTCACTTAAATCATGTTCAAAACCCTACCATTCTTTTATGACAACTCTGTATAAAGACTGTGTCTGTTATTTTTTTAATGTTCATATGTTGGCAAGATCATATGTATTAAAGCTCTTTAGCAAAATCATTTCTCAAGTAACTGTGTGTGTTAATAAAATGAATAAGAAAATGGAGACTGCATAAGAATATGAAGTAAGAGTTGCAATTTGATTTCTTATTGCAAGAAATAAGCGACTGTGCAATATTCATCGTCAAATCTAGAAGCTTACGTAGTTGTGATGGATGGATCATGAATAGGGTGAACACGCCGAAATCTAAATACAAGGAATAGAACATCTACAATGATGAATGAACTGGTAGCCTGTCATTATAAATGATTTGTTCTGTCATGTTGACGAATTCATCAAACAGGATTGGCGTGTCACACTTGATGAAGTTAGTAAAATTTTTCATTTGTTTCTCACACCATTATCTATTCATCACTATTATCACTATTCATCTCAAACAAAAAAAATTGTGTGAAGAGGGTTAGTGGGGAAGTCTTCTCATGCTAAGTGATGAACACAAAAGAAACCGTATGGGTGCTGTAATGTATTTTTTTTATTCATTACGCCAAAAATGAGGATGAATTTCTAACACATATCTTGACAAGATATGAAACCTGGTTTTCGTATGCTATGTCAGAGAAAAAAATGTCAATTTATGGAAAGGCATCATCCCAGTTCACCATCTAAACCAAAACAATATAAGCAGGCAACATAATCTACTCAAAAGATTATGGCTACTGTCTTCTGAGACCAAAAAGGACTGCTTCTTGTTGACTCAGTACCTCGCTAATGCGTATTATAAAACATTAAAAACATTGCGGCAGGTCATTCAATATCATAGAAACAGTCTATTGCTCCTCGACGACAGTACATGACCTCATGCTACTTTGAAAACAGTTCCTTGTAAAATGGGAAACTTTTGCTCATTCAGCCTACACCCCAACTTGGCTCCTAGTAGCTATCATCTGTTCACCAAACTGAAAGACATTTAGGAAGGATTGCATTTTAAGAGTGATGAGGACTTGAAACAAATAATGTTTACTTATCTAAATGAACTGGTAGTGAATGAAGGTAATGAATGAATTAATGAATGAATGAATTGTCTTTATTTAGGGGCGAGGTTAGGACTGTATAGTCCTCTCTACCACCTAACCCCTACCACCTATCCTCTACCACCTATCCTCTCTACCACCTAATGTGGGAATAACAAAACTGAAAGCATGGGACATCCTTCAAGCAGTAATAAATAAATAAATAATAATTTGACTTAATAATAATAATAATTTGATTCAATAATAATTGTAATTTAATTTAAAGAATAATAATGTAGTTTAAATGTAATAATAACTCAATTTAGATATAAGGATATTTATATTTAATCATAATTGTTAAAAAACGTAAAATTTAATAAAAGTGAACTTTCGGTAGAAATATTTGGGCGGGAAACAAGTAGAGAAAGAATGTTCTAGAAGGAAGGCGAGACTAACATCGCATAATTCTTAGAAAAGTGTTTGGACTGGAGGGGTAAATAGAACATTACTAAGTTTGTCAGTCACTGGAAAGTTTGTAAGGGATGGGCACATATGTGTGCGTGAATAATAAGTGAGATGGACAGAAGTATATTCAGTTGTCTAAAATACGAGAAGTGAAAAAGTAATAAGTGATGTGTGTACAAAGCACATAGACAAGGACAATTGTAACAAGGACATTTCTATAAGTAACTTAAAGACATAGAATGACCATATTATATAAACTGATCAATTATTTCGATGAAAAATAGACAATTGATCTTTTTCTTTATTGATGATTATGAACAATTATAGAAACTTAGATAATCAATGTTGTTAAGAGTTAAGATGTTGTAGTTAGTTGTAAGTTGGAATTTAGGTTAAAAGAGAGTTTTGTTTTTGTTAATAAATTTAATTAGTTAAAAAATGATTTTCTAAATAACTTATTTAAGAACACCTATTTTGTTAGAGTTAGCAATGTTGAAGTATGCGATTGTACAAGAGTGGGAGTATCGTATGACATCGCATGATATGTGATGTCATATCGGATGAAATTGTTGAATAAATGATATTGCCTGGAAACCAGTACCTTTTCCTGCCAAGCCCAACTTGACGCTTCCCATCTGCAGTTTTGTGCTAGCAGTCTAAAACTGACCTTCCTAGTATTAACACACAGTCATAGCTAAAATGGATTATGATGCGTTTTATTTCATTTGAACCCATCTTTAGTATATTAGAGCAAATATGTTACAGTGGCGATGAGGATAGCGGTTGCAATTTTTAACGGCGTGAAGACTTTTTGGAAGGTTATTACAAAACTTTTTTGTAATTTTTCGGTAGCAATATTCCACCAGTGTCAACGTAAAGGGGGAAGAGAACGTGTAGTGTCTTTCATGGTTGAGGAACAGAATATTTCAGTGTCCAACATAAGCATCATGTCTACCACAATAAGTAGGAAACTCAACGAGTTTAATAGTGTGGATGGGACATGGAGTTCACACATAGAAAGGTTTGAATTGTTTGTGGAATGCAACAGCATTCCAGATAATAAAAAAGTGTCTACTTTATTAATGGTAGTAGGCGTAAAAACATTTAGCTTATTATGAGATTTGTGCACCCCGGATAAACCAGATGCAAAGACATACAATGAATTAGTTACAATAATTAGAGAACATTTATACCCTAAACCTTCTTTTATATCTGAAAGATATAAATTCAGTTTAAGAACGAAACACAAACACAAAAGGATTGCCAAATATATTGCTAATTTAAAAAATTATCAACCTATTGTGAGTTTGGCGTGTCATTAAATGAACATTTAAGAGACAGATTGGTTAGCGGTTTAAAAAGTGACACAATCAAACAACAACTTCTATCCGAGACTACCCTGACCTACGAAAAGTGGTGAAGATAAGTACTTCTATTGAGGGAGCGGAGAAGGATGCGCAAACAATAGCAGGAGGCAGTGACCTTCAACTCAGGATGCAAAGAATGGCAATTTCATCGAGACAATTGAAGCTCGGGAAACAGGAAGAGAGCAAAGCATCAACTTAAAGTGTTATTGTTGTGGTCGACAAGGTCATTTTAGTAATAAGTGTGTGCATAAAAACAGTGTGTGTCATAATTGTGGAATGAAAGGACACCTGGTGAAGGTATGTAGGAAAAAATGAATACATTTTAAAATAAGTATAAATATGTATCTAGAGGTAACAATAATTTTCAAAAGCACAACAAAAGTCATTTTGTAGGAGTGAAAAATACCCTAGAATTAGATAGAGGCACTGTGTCAAATGTAGACAACAAAGTGTATGATTTAGATAATCTGTTTAAAGTAGAGGGAAAAATACAAAAAGAGTCAAAGTAGATCTTAAAGATATGGTAGGAAATAAAATTATTTCTTTTGAAGCAGATACAGGATCTGCAGTAACTGTAGTAAATGAAAACTTTAATTTGTGAAATTTTAGTAATTACAAACTTAATCCTAATGATTTAACATTAAATTCTTATACCAATGAAGAAATAGTTCCAATTGGAAAATTAAAAGTTAATGCTAAACATTGTAAATTAAGTAAAATGCTTGATTTGTATTTAATTAAAGAAAGGGCTCATCCTTTAATGGGTAGAGATTGGTTAAAGATCGTGGAAATAAATATTTGTTTTGAAAATAAATTGTGAGCAGTATTGGGTCAGTCAAATCCAAAGTAAGTAATTCATTTAGATGAAGTAGTAAACGAAGCTAAGCGTGAAGGTTTAGTAAGCAAATTATGTAAAGAATTTCCAGGCGTGTTTACTGAAAAATTAGGGTGTAAAATTTTTATCACCCTATTCTATGAGATGTAAAGTAGAAAATGATTTAAACAGACTAGTAGAAGATAAAATCTTAACTCCTGTAAAAAGTTCAGAATGGGGAACACCAATAGTTCCAGTTTTAAAGAAAAATGGTAAATTACGTATCTGTGGTGATTTTAAAGTTACTTTAAACCCTACTTTAGAAAAAGATCGTTATCCAGTACCAAGAATAGAGGATATATTTTGTTGTATGCAAAAGGGTCAATTGTTTCCAAAAATAGACTTAAGTCAAGCTTATATGCAACTAGCACTTGGCGATGAATCGTGAAAATTGTGCATGATAAGCACGTATATGCTTATTGTGTACGAAAATGCCATATGGTATTGATTCGGTGCTGGGAATTTTTCAAAGAGTTATTGAACAAACGATTCAAGGTTTACCGGGTGTGGTAGTTTTCCTTGATGATATATTGATAACAGCTGAAAATACTGAACAACATTTCAGTAGGTTACAGGAAGTGTGTAGAAGGTTAACACGTTCACTGCGGCGGGTTGTTCCGGAACAACTAGCGATGTCTCCAAAACTGCGGCGGTTGTTCTGGAACAACCACTCCCCTAACCACTGTTTTTGCTTCAGTGTGTCCTTGACACTTGATTTATGTGGTCGAGTCTATGTTTGTTCGTTATTACATTATCTGATGAGTTTAATTTATGCGTAGTTTTAAGTTCGTGCATTTCATGTGTTTGTAGCTTTTGTTTATTTGTGCAGTGACCTGTGTTTGTGTAAATATTGTAGATTTTGTATATTGATTCTTTTGTAAATATTATTTTATTTTTATTATTTTTTTGTATTCAATGGATCCACAACCAGGGCCAAGTTTTGAAGTAGACGTATCAGATGAGGAGTCTGTGAGCAACGCAACAGATGAACAGGCTTATAACTCTGACGGAAGTGAAACTGATCCTGATTTCGATAGAAATCCCCTTGTGTGGGCTTCGCAGACTGACGGTATGAAACAAATTCCTTTTACAGGAAATGAAAAGTTTCGTGTTCCAATTCCAGGAAATAAACCTATTGATTTTTTCCAACCTTTAGTTGACGACATTTTTTTAGAGAGAATTGTTGAAATAACTAATGCGTATGCACTAGAATTTTATTGTTGACCGAAAACTATGCCAAAATCGCATATCACAAAATGGAAAGATCTCACTGTAAACGAATTTAAAATATTTTTAGGATTGCTAATTGATACCGGTTTGAATAAAAAACATAGAATTCAAGACTACTGGAAAAAAACTAAAACATTTTTACAATTGGAAATCTAGATCACCGGATATGCTTATAAATAACTTTTAATATGTTACTCACCGCCAGAAATCCTTTTTTTGAAGTTTTTCCTTCAGTACATATATATTACCACTACACGTGTTTCGGACTTTTTACGTCCATCGTCGTAAGCGACCTATACACTAATATACCAGTCCAGGAGGTAATACAAATGGTACAGGACAATTTAACAAAGAACAAGAAATTAAACACACACGAAATCAATGAACTAATTAACTTTATCAAAGAGATTACAAAACAGAATTATTTTGAACATAACGGACATTACTACAGCCAAAGCAAGGGAGTACCCATGGGCTCACTAATATCAGGAATTCTTGCCGAAACTTTCCTTAATCATATTGAAAACAACTTCATCCTAACAAAACTAAACAAGCTCAGTGATAATATTATATATTACCACAGATATGTTGATGACATAATCATGTTGTTTAAGGGCAATAAGAGGCAAATACAAGAACTGAGCAATTACATGAATAATATACACCCTAACTTAAACTTCATACATGAGACAGAACTGAACCATTCAATAAACTATCTGGACCTAACAATTTCAAAACAGGATGGACAACACAAGTTCAAAATCTTCAGAAAACCCACAAATACAGACCAAACCATTCACGAGACATCCAATTACCCAATAACACATAAAATGGCAGCATACAACCACATGATCAATAGGATGATATCGGTTCCAATGGATGAAGCTGATTATAAAGAGGAACTAAACTTAATAAAACATATTGCCCAAAAAAACGGATACAACCCAAAAATAGTAGATACAATACATAGAAAAATGAAACAAAATAGAAATAGTACCAAGCCAGACACAAAACAAGATAATAAATTCATAGTATTACAACACAACCCCAAATTTAATAACACCATAGCTAATGTTTTCAGACACCAAGGCTACAAAGTTGCGGATAATTTGCTAAATGACTAAAAACAGTTTGATGCAACCCCCACTTATGAACTAATAAGCCAGCTTACTAGGAAGTAGACATCAGCTGATAACTCACTAGTACATTGTACAGCATCAGCCCAGAGACATGTTAGACTTCATTTGTGCGTGTCTGTTGTTTGTGTTATGTGTTTTTACAAATTGTGTTAAATGTTTTTAATTGTGTTTTGACCACCCGACGATGGACGTAAAAAGTCCAAAACACGTGTAGTGGTAATATATATGTACTGAAGGAAAAACTTCAAAAAAAGGATTGCTGGCGGTGAGTAACATATTAAAAGTTCAAACATTTTGTCTAGTGTATGGGGAAATACATGAGTAGAGACAGATTTTTATTGATTCTACGGTATTTGAATTTTGACATGTTTCATCCTAATGATCGCATTGCCTTACCAAAGTCAGGTTTTTAGTAGATTATTTTAACAACAAAATGAGGGATGTTTATTACCCTCAAAAATATTTATCACTTGACGAAGGTATGGTCTTATGGCGAGGGAGGTTATACTTTCGTCAATACATAAAAGGTAAACGACATAAGTATGGTATCAAATTATACACATTATGTGACCCTCACGGTCTAATAATGAAATTCCTTATTTACTGTGGCGTCTTGGACAATTTAGGAGGGAAAGGACATGCAGCAAATGTTGTTTTGAACCTCATGAAGGATTAACTAAATTGTGGCCATTGGATAACTACTACAATAGTATACCACTGGCTGCAAAACTCTTAGCCAATAATACTTACTGTACAGGGACTTTGAGAATTGATCGTAAATATATACCCAATGAAATAAAACGGGGAATTGTGGAAGTGGGAGAAACAGAAGGAATGTATGCTGAGGGAATTATGGTTGGCAAATGGAAAGATCAGAGAGTAGTCCACTATTTATCCACCGTACATGAAAATGTAATTGTAACGTGTCACATCAAAAGAAATGAGGAGGAAAAGAAACCTTTAGCGATAGTCAAATACAATGCTTTCATGAAAGGAGTAGACCGCTCTGACCAAATGCAGGCCTACTACCCTTTAGAAAGGAAAGCTGTGAGATGGTACAAAAAAATGTTTATAAATGTGATCCAAATGTTAATTATAAATTCTCACTACCTCTTCAACGAGGCTTTTATGGTTGATCAGAAAAGGAAAATGCCGCTTCATGATTACACCCAATCCATTGTTTATTCTCTATTACCTGATTTTCCAAATTCACCAAGTCCAAGTCTAAGTCCAGGTCTCGGACCTAATGGACATACAATAACTAAAATAGCCAAAAAGAGGCCTAACAGTAACAGAATCTCCCCAAAAAAAGTGCAGAAAATGTTCATCTGAAAAGAAAACAAAGTATACTATGTATGAGTGTTTATCATGTCTAGGACAACCAGGTCTACGGGCAGTCAAATTCTTTCACAAATATCATAATTAAAAAAAAAAAAAACTTAATGGTTGGTTGGTAGGGATATAAATTTTGTTGTAAATAAGTGTTTTATATAATAAACCTATAATATTATCTTAAAAACAATATTCGAGAATGTGAAAACAATTGTTTTGTGAATACCAGTTAGATAGTGAGTGGCGCGGGGTGCGGCGGTTGTTCCGGAACAACTCAAATTCGGAAACGAGAAAAATCAACATTTTCTGGATGGAAATATGAAAATGATCCATGGGAACACCAAAATAGATCTTAAGGTAAGTTTTTACATAAAAAAATTTCAGCATATAGGGTACATCATTGGCCAATTTTCAGCAGTGAACGTGTTAAGAGAAAAAGGATTTACACTAAGAAAAGAGAAATTAAGATTTCATCTGATAAATTAGAGAATTTAGGATTTATTATCGACAAGGAAGGTATGCACACATCTGAAACAAAAACTAAAGCTATGCTAGACGCCCCAAAACACCTTCTAATGTTTCAGAGTCAAAATCATTTCTAGGTTTAGTTAACTATTATAGTTAATTTGTGCCAAACATGTCAATTGTTTTGAATCCTATTTATAATTTACTTAAAAAGGATGAAAAGTTTAGATTTGATGAAAAATGTGTAAAAGCTTTTAATACAGTAAAGAAACTGTTTGCTTGTTCTAAAGTATTAGCACATTATGATCTTGAATTACCAAGTAAACTGGTGTGTGATGCATCACCAACCGGTTTAGGTTGTGCATTGTCTATTGTTTGTAAAGATGGTGTTGAAAGACCTATAGCATATGCTTCGCGGACATTATCCACGGCGGAGAAATCATATTCACAAATTGATAAAGAAGCTTTGAGTTTGGTTTATGGGGTAAAAAAGTTTAATCAGTATTTATGGGGACGAGAATTTATTTTATGTACCGATCATAAACCATTATTAAGTATTTTTGGGTCAAAAAAGGGGTTACCCGTTTTTGCAACAAGTCGCTTGCAACGATATGTTTTGTTTTTGTCTGGATATAGTTTTAAGATTGAGTATGTAAAATCAGATAAACATGCTATTGCAGAAGCATTATCGTGTTTACCGCTCAAAGTCGAACATTATGATAATAAACAAGAGGTAGACGGTTGGGAACTTATCTACATTATGTTAAAGAAAGTTCCTTAACTATTACTTTTGAGGACATTAAAAGTGAAACTCAAAAAGATATAGTATTAAGAAAAGTGTACAATAATTGTGTAATGTATGGATGGCCAAATCATGTTTCTGTATAATATCCAGAAACAATTCTATATTTCAAAAGGAAGGAAGAATTAATAATCGAATAGGGAATTGTAATGGGGGGGGGGTATAACTAATTATTCCAAGTAAATTCCGTAAATACATATTAGATGAATTACACACAAGTCATCTGGGGATGGTTAAAATGAAATAGGTAGCGAGGTCTTATGTTTGGTGGCCAAATATAGATGCAGATATTGAAAATCTGGCTGATGGTTTTAATTCCTGCCTTTTTGAAAGACAAAACCCTGCAAAGAATCAGTTACATTGTTGGCAGTATGCCAGTAGACCGTGGGAACGATTGCATGCAGACTTTATGGGTCCGTTTAAAAGGAAAATGTATTTAATTGTTATTGATTCACATTCTAAATGGTTAAAAGTTTTTGAAGTAAAGTCGACTTCCGCTAATCAGACGATAGATAAATTAAGAAAATTGTTCGGTAGATTTGGTCTGCCGGATGTAATTCATAGGGACAATGGTCTGCCCTTCAATTCATATGAATTCAAGCAATTTGTAAATGTAACAGTATTAAACATACCTCTTTAGCACCATATCATCCACAGTCTAATGAGTTAGCTGAAAATTCTGTTAGATATATTAAAACAAAATTAAAATGTGCATTTAGAGAAGGTATAGATTCTAGATTAGCTTTGTATAGAATTATGTTTGACTATAGGAACTCAGTTCATGTAACAATTCAAGAAACACCTGCTCAATTGATTTTTAATCGACCTATGAGAACAAAGCTAGACTTAATTAAACCTAATATTGCAAAAACAGTAGAGTTAAAGCAAGAAAAAGAAATTAATTATTTCAGGGGAACGGGAACACGAAAATTGTTTGTAGATCAATCAGTATTGATAAGACAGTATCGTTCAAAAGATAAATGGATACAAGGTATTGTTGTTAAGCAGATTAGTGCAGTAATGTATTTAGTAAAACTAAATTCTGGTATAATATGGAGAAGGCATATTGACCAACTAATTGGTGTCAATTCGCCCTCCTCTGAAAATAATCAAAAACAAAAACTATTAGACGAGTCATTGACTGACATAGTGACAGCCGGAAGAGCATCCACTCTTCATAAATTGTTATGAGACATACCAATCCTGTTATGATTCAAGCTCGAAATTCCTCAACATCCATTGTAAATAATAACACAGCACCCGATGAGGTTGTGGAAAGAAGGTATCCAATTAGAATAAGAAAACCTGTTGTAAGACTTGATTATTAAGTAGTATATTATGTATTACATATTTTGTAAAATATTCATTCAGTAAGTTAGTTAATAATTTAATTTTGTCCTAGTTATTTTCATTTGTTTTAAAATGTTCTGTTATTTCAAATATCATTTCTTTCAAGTAATGTTGATAATATGTAACCATATGTTAAGTAAGGTGATTTGTTTAATTAATTAATTAAATTGTTTTTATTGACTTAATTGATTTGATTGTTTAAGTAAGTTGTTTTAAGTTTTATTAGTTGTAAGTAATTTAACCTTGTAACTAAATATTAAAAATGTTATTATTTAAAAGTTAAGAAGGGAGGAATTGTAATGTATGCAATTGTACAAGACTGGGAGTATTGCGTGACATCGCATGATATAAATAAATCACTATAGCACTGTGGTGATTGTATACGAACAAGGAAAAACCCCAAACCACAAAATAACACAACTACACAAAACTGTATAATGCATTTATATTACCTTATGTACATTTCGATAGCTCTTCTATTGTCTTCACATACTAAATACAATAACAACAAATATATACTACCTCGAGGTGTTTCCCCCACTCCTTACCTAACCTCTTAGCCAACCACAGTTGGCCACGCCAAGGTCGCCTAATCCTACTCAGCTAATTAAGGTTGGCCTCGTCACACTTAAAATAAAGGGGGGGTGTGGCAATGCCTACTCCATCAAATGAGAAAAACTAACTACATAATGATATAATCTACTAATATAACTAATTAACACATGTTATCTAAAACAAAATACAAACATATTGGTCCATTATTGATCAACAATAAAGCTATACTAATCCCAAAAAAATTATAATTAGCAATTTCTAAACTTCAACAATGAGAACAAACAAGAACTAGGAATAGGCCCTTTATCTGCATTCAACAACAAACCACCTTCAGCTTTAGAAATATACATACTTTCAAAGCTATCTAGCAATCTATTGTTAGTTACCTCTTTTTTTAATTTCAATGTTAAATCCAAACCATGCATACTAGAAATTGCATATTCGGCCACACTAGATTTCTCAGTCCTATCAAATTTAATATGAGCCACATGTTCTTTAAATCTAGTTTCTATCTTTCTCCTAGTCTGACTCAAATAGAACTTATCACACGAATTACATTTAATTTCATAGATTCCCGACTGTTGTAACACTGGAATTTTATCTTTAGGATTACCCAATAAATCCTTAAGTTTGTTACAACTTTTGTAAGCTATCTTCAAATCAAATTTCTTAAAAATAGGTTCCGAACCTTTACTAATTTTATAATCGAAAGGTAAACTAATATATTTCCATTTTGTCTTATCTTGTTTTAATGTGGTAGAATTTTTCCGAAAATTCCTCAATTTTTGTTTCCGTAATATACTATCTATTATTTTATTATCAAACCCATTAAAATCCGCTATCTTTTTTATGAAGTTGATTTCTTTAAAATACCGTTTAGGTGTCATCGGAATGTGACAAGCCCTGTGGATCAAACTATTAAAATCAGCCATTTTATGTTGAGTACAATGGTTAGAACTACTTATTATGTATCTATTATTATTGGATAGTTTTCTATAAATATCAAATTCTATCCTATTATTATTCTTAATACATAAAATATCTAAAAATGCCAAACTATTATTACATTCTACTTCACGAGTAAACTTGATGGAGTCGTGAACCCCATTATTTATCTCCAAAAACGCTTCAACACTACTTTCTCTAAGGTCAAAAATGGCAAATAGGTCATCAACATATCTCAACCATACTCTAGGAAAATAACGGAGATTATCTTTCAGCTCCTCCTCAAATTTACTCATGAATATTTCTGCTATAAAAGGTGACAAACAATTGCCCATTGCTGTGCCATCCAACTGTTGGTAATACTCGTTGTTAAATTGAAAATAATTTTATGACATACAAAGTTCAGTTAATTTTACATATTGGTCAATTTTTTTAATTTTCAACATTATTATTAGACAGAAATTCCTTAACATATGCTATAGTTTCTTTAATAGGTATGCTCGGGAAAAGAGATTTTACATCAAAAGATACTAATATCTCTTCCTTACCTATTGTAACATCTTGAATTCTATTAACAAATTCCAAATTATTCTTAATACCTAAACCACCAATTTTAAATTTAGAAAACTCTTCTACTAACAATTTAGATAGCATGTAAGTTGGGGAGTTAATTCCAGAAACAATAGGTCTCATAGACTTATGCCCTTTATGTATTTTAGGAAGGCAATACAATTTAGGTAAAACAGGATTAGAAATCATTTATTTATAAACCTCCTTTTTAGGAATGACAAGCTCACTATTATTAATAGTACTTTTAGCTGCTTTAATTAATTTATTTAATGGGTTCTTTGAAATTTTACTATATGGGCCTTCTTTTAACATTTTAGTAACCCTACCAAAATAATCATCTTTATCTAAAATTACCACAGTATTACCTTTATCCGCTTTTAAATTTAAAAACATTCCTTTTCTTTCAAACTCTTAATAACCTTAACAATTAAAATGATGTGGTGGATGAATCTAACCTTGTACATGATTCTTAAAAAATAAGCTATTAAATTGTTAAATTAGTATCAAACAATATTTGTGGATAAACCTGGTAAAATAAAAGATTTTGTTGCTAAATTAAATACAAATAATGATGATAAATTTAATAGGTCATATGCGATTCTTCACTCTAAAAAAGAGCTGGGTAATAAGGAAATTGTAAGGATGATAAATTTATATATAATAGAAAATTCCATGCTAATCAAAAGAGTCAATACTAATCCATTAATGTGTGTTACTAAGAAAGATGGGTCTATGCGTGTGTGTTTAGATGCTAGACAAGCAAATAAAATAATAATTTCTGATACAGAAGCACTCGAAAATATTGATGATTTATTACAACCGTTTGAAGGTGTGAAGTCATATCGACCATAGATTTAGTGTCTGGTTTTTAGTAAATTTTTTTAGATGAAGTTTTAAGAAAATATGTAGCATTTAACTTTAATGGTGGGAATCTACAATTTAAAAGATTCCCATTTGGACTAAATGTAAGCACCTCTATTTTAAAGAAAGGCCTAACACATATCTGCAAAAGTAATAGAATTTGCATTTGTATATGTTGATGACATATACAACTGATAATATAACAACTGATATACAACTAATATACAACTGATATTTAATAATAATAAGAAGAAGATTCATTAAGTGTTTTATTGCCGATAAACATTTTACAATGTAATGGGCAAAAGTCAAAGATACAATGTACATAAAATTACAAATACATGCTTAAAAAAAAACAAAATAAATTCTCTATCTTAACACATTCAGAGAGATTAACTTTGTCAAATCACATTTCATAAATTCATTTAATGAGTAAAACACCATACTCTTAAGCCAACTCGAAATGGCGTTTTAAAATTTGCTTTCAGATATCTCTCTCATTTTTAGTGGTAATCTATTAAATAATTTATATTGGTGACAGATAAAACTATTGTAAGATTTACTCAATCTAGCATGTGGAGTAATAAGGTCTTGTTTATGTCTTGTGTTATAAGTATTATTAGAACTTATAGTATTAAAATCATCAATATGATGTCTTACATAAACTAAATTACAGAAAATATACACGGCAGACACAATCATTATTTTTAGCCTAATGAAGATTTCTTTACAAGATTGCTTATGTGAAAGATGTTCTATAATTCTAAATGCCTTAAAAATCGGCATAAACTCAAAATCATTTGAAGAACACATATAATATTTACATACAATTTTTGACAGATTACAACAGTTCAATGTAACAATAAAATTAAATAAATCTAGTATTTGTAAAAATAAAATAAATTTTTTAAGGTATATAATATCAGATTTAGGATTATGCCGGATGAAGATAAAGTTAAAGTGATACAGACATTTCCACAACCAAAAAATCTTAAACAATTACAGAGCTTTTTAGATCTATGTAATTACTATAGTAAATTTAGAGAGAATTATGCACAATTAACAGCAAAATTTAAACATCTTCTAATAAAACGAAAATTAAAACAAATTGGAATTGGGGGTTAGAAGACACTGAGACTTTTAACAAAATTAAAAAATAATTTGTAAAAGAAATTATACTAAATCACCCTGATTTTCGCAAACCATTCTACACGAATACAGATGCATCAGATGTAGCATTAGGGGTAGTTTTATATCAAATAATTGAAAAGGGGGACCATAAAGAGATAGCGTTTACTAGTAGGAGTTTACAAAAATTTGAGCATACAATTACAGAAAAAGAGTTGACAAGCACAATATTTGGATGAAAAAATTTAGAAACTGTATTTTAGGAAATGAAACAGTAATTAGATCAGATCATAAAGCTTTGATTTTTTTTGAAAAATTGTGAATTAACAAATTACATACTTCTGAGATGGATGCTATATTTGCAGGAATATATTTCTTACAATTGAATATTGTCCAGGAAACAAAATATTGTAGCAGATGTTATTTCTAGGATTGATGATAAGGAAATATTAAATAGTAGTAATAACAATATAATTAAAATTTTAGAAAGGGATGAAAAGTTAAAAAATTTATTTAGTAAAATAAATCAAGAACAAAATTTAGATAGACATTGCAAAGTAATAATAGATATACTAAATTCAAATGATGGTAAAAAGGAAGTCTTAGAAATCTTAGAAAGATATTATGAAATTTACAAAGATGTTATATTTTTTAAACAAAATGGAATAAATAAATATAGGCTATATGTTCCTAATTCACTTATCGATTTAGTAATAGACGATTGTCATGTTAGATAAGGACATATAGGAGACAGTAAATGTAATAAAATATTTAGAATAACAAAAAGACTTAGAATAACCAGATTATATAAACTGATAAATTATTTTGAAGAAAAATAGACAATCAATCCTTTTCTTTATTGATGATTATGAACAATTATAGAAAATTATATAATGAATGTTGTTAAGAGTTAAGATGTTCTAAGTTGGAATTTAGGTTAAAAGAAAGTTTTGTTTTTGTTAATAAATTTAATTAATTAAAAAATGATTTTCTAAATAATTTATTAACAAATACCTATTTTGGAGTTCTTGGAGTTATTAATGTTGAAGTAGAGCAGTCAGGTAAAAATTCACAATTCGAGATTTTTTTTTCATAGAAGCGTTTGAACCTAAGTTAAATAAATAAATATATATTTTTTTTAACGCATCACGTTACAAAACTTGCTGGACGGTATGATAAGTTCTTAAATGTTTAAACAGTGACTATCTAAAAAAGTGGCTCCATTTTAGTTTATGTTAAATAAAAGATTTTGATAAAAAATCTCTGTCCGTTATTTTTTTAATATTAAAATGGGTACTTCTTTCTGTACAGCCTTGAATACACACAATGAAATCTTTTTCTATTGATCCTGCAATCATCGTTCAGGTTCAGCAGTGAGTCCCATGAATAATTAAACAACACTTATTTTTAACATATTATTTGTTCATGGATCAACTGTTCAAAAGCTTAGATCCAGGAGTAAATTTTCCATCTATAATGTTTTTTAAACAAGAGCCAAATAACTGAAAATTAAAGTTATAAATTCTAAGTAAAATCAAACATATTTGCATTATGTTAAATATTTTCTCACTTTAATAGAATATTTATCAAACTAAACTCTGATAATCCAACCAAACAAGAAACATCCATTGCTTGTCCGAGGAATTGTACAAAGCTCTTCCTGTGCATGTGCATAAAACATCTTTAAGCCTAAATCCTATTAATTTGCACATTGTAATCTACAGAAAACTTTATTTTTTCATCTATGTAAATTATATTTCCCATGTTTTATAATTTCTTGTATGGTCCAGATGTAACACCTTTGATTGACATATTATTGATTCCTGCAAATAGCGACAAATTTGTAATATCCTCCAATGATCAATCTCTCATAGAACAAGTTAGCCATTTCTCTACATTTTAGAACTTAAGTTGTTTTATTGGTCATCAACAGGTCATGTGAACTTTGCTACATCTGCCAGCATCAATCGCCATATCAATGCATCATTCCAGGATGCAATTATTTTGTTTACAATAATTTAGTCATCAAAATCATATATTCCATATTTCTAGTTTCATGCTCATTTTTAAAAACATATTTACTTATTAATTATACTCCCCACTTTTTCTCACAATTTTGGATCAGCACAAAAATTTTGTTAAGCCTCTACAGAGATTGAAGTCGGAACCTCTTGCACATAAGGCTAGCTCCTACTAGACAAACTGGGAGGCTCCAACAGTGTGGAATGTTGCTTCAAAAATTGGATGGAAAAATAACCAATTTAAAACAATGATTTTCTTTTTGTGGTAACAAGCTGGAGGGGATGAGAACAGGTTGTTTTTCTATCCCTCATGCATAGTTTAGCATAAGTATAGAAAAGGCAACAAAATTCAATCTTCATTTTTTTTTATTCTTCACACTTCAAATTTTAAGAGATCTAAAAAAATAATATTCAATATGCTATTTGCCTGTCCATCGCCATCTGTATTTAAAGTATGAAGAGTGACACAAACAACAACAAATTAAGATAAGGATTAAAAATTAAGATAGTGATTTGAAATTTGGAAAAGGACTCTTGTATGTCCATATAGAAACAAACTGAATTAAAAAAAACAACTTTTAAAACCATTTTTTAACTTACATGTATCAAACAGTTGAGGAACAGATGTATACACCATAGACTGAAAAAGAGTGCCTTTGCCCAGTTAAAGTTAACATGGAGATCAACTCAGATGAGTGGAAGAACAAAACTAAGGATTTTTGGAACAAATGTCATGTCCATCTTACTCTATGGTTGCGAGACTTGGAAGGTGTTAAGTATTTATTTTACTTGACTCCTTCCAAGTCTCTTCACCTTTCTTTATTAACAGATGTTTGTGATATACATACTCAACATAAGATGGCTCAGAATAGTAAGGAACCAACAGTTGTTGGAAAGAGCAAATGAAAGACTAATAAGAAAAGGAGTTAAAATTAAGAAAAGGAAGTGGTAATGCATTGGTCATTCTTTGAGAAAGGAGGATGAGGTGGTGAAGCAGGTTGTGGAGTGGAATCTGCAGAGGCACAGAAGGTGAGAAAGACCAAAGATGACCTGGAGATAATGAGGAAAAGTGAGTTGGGATATACAATGGAAACATGAGGAAAGGTGAAGACAATGGCAGGTGATAGGGTGTCTTTTGTTTCTGCCCTACGTTCCATGGATGAATAAAAAGACATAAGTTAGTAACTTCCAAGCCACTAAATTACAATTAAATCCCATATGTAATGGTACTCCAAAAAATAACTAAGTTATTGCCAAAATTAAAATTTTAAACCCTGTCTTCACAAGAATATGTTATATTCTCATAGTAGCCCCCAATATGAGCACAGCGAATGAAGACTTCTTCAATTATATAATAGTTTTAGAGCTTGCTAGCATTGATACATAAACATGAGCAAAGTTTACATGCAAACAAGGCTGTCGGAGTTAAATCACTGCTACAACTATACTAAAATCTATAATTATTAGACTGAGTAAAACCTGTATAAGAATTGGACTTAGATTTATATCACAGAAAAATCATGATATTAATACATACCAGTAATTGATGACTTCCAAGAGGAAGGGGTATTTTTAAAATAGCATTATCTCTTGTGACTTGGAATTGATGGGTTGAACCACTTATTTGTACAATAGCTTCTCGCATTATCTTACCGTCCTCGTCTATAATACTTCCAATTACACCTGAAACACATAATAAAAAAATATATATGGTATTACTGAAGTTTATGTACACTGCATGTATAGCCTACATTGGAAAATTTTAAACTCAAGAAAATAAATTATCCACTATACATCAAATCTAGTTACTGCAAATTTCTAGTTTATTTTTATTTAACTTTTCAAATCTTCAACACATTTAGTCCAGCATGTAACACAAGTTAATATAGAAATAGTAACTAAATTTTAAAAAATAATTAAACTAGAATAATGTAAATTGAATAATCACTTTCTTGTTAATATGATAGTTAATATGAGTCATTTTAAAAGAAAGAACCATTCGTGCACCATTTGAACAAGTCACACAGCATTTTGAAGGTCAGGTACTCTTTCCCCCACAATGTCACCAGTGAGTTTTAAATCTTCACATGTGTTACTTGTTTGTTAACGTTCCATTGTAAAACACTATGTCGATAACCAATCCCGCAAATTGTGAAGTGCGCTCTGTGATTTGATTTTTAATGCTACAAATATTCATCCTGCTGAAATTCATCGATAAATTGTGAAAGTGTATAGGGAAGAGTTATAAACAAGGGAAATCTGCATAAATGGTGTAGGTAGTGTTAGCTTTTGTTAGAATATAGATAAATAAAAATAATATAATGTTATATTAAAGTCAAAACGAAGACCAACTCTTGCAAAAGACATAAGTGTAAAAATAATCATGATGAAATGCTTACCTTCCAAAGGCAGTCAATGTCACAAAGAAGAGGGAGCTATAGATGCTCTTGGACAAAAGGAGATAGATTCTTTGGATCACAGGAGGAATCGCAGTTCAAGGGGTGTTCGGAAGATAGCCACACTTGGCGAGTAAGAGAAAGAGAGCCCGATAGTTCGAGATAGCAATGTTGGAAGAACTTTGCAAGAAAGGTGAGCAAATCATTGTGTATTGAAAAGCTTGTAATTGTTTAATACAAAAAGTAAATAGTAGAGGCATATCCCGGGGTGCCCGAGCTGGATCTAATCTTGTTTCAACTAGTCTTGGATAAGATCCCTTCTCTTTGGTCTTTTCTGTCAGGTCTCTCTTGACCACCTCTTGTTCTTTTCGACCCCGACACTATTAGAGTATTCGAGGGCTAGGGTGTCTTTCTTTCTTATTTCTGACTTCTTCAACGAAGAACACTGAACGTACGCTTTTGTACCGCTCAGTGTTCCTTTTATATGCAATATACTTCCAAATGGCGCTGTGATCACATCCTGTTGATTTATGGGAATACGAATTTCATCGTTATTACCGTACGTTGACGACGCATAAGGTCTGTGCGAATGATATTTAAGACCACTGATGACGCCATTGTATTCTACTGCACTATCTATTACCAGTAGATCCATTTTTCACTTTAAATCCCAAAGCTGAGAGAAAACTAAAGAATTTAAAAATCAAAATTAACATCTGCCAGATGGAGGGTTAATGTTTCAGCTTCAGTTGCTCTAATAGCAGGTACTAGTTGGGTTCGTATGATGGCATCACTATCCGTAACACCGTCAGCAATATTACAAATACGTTTTGAAGAGGCATCAAAGCAGTATAATACGCTTTTAAATCGGCCTCGGAATATATTTCATCATCGGGTAGAAGCTTAACCTTTTGAAACCCGACTTATGATAAGTATAATATAGGCTCCAGCCCGGGTATTTTTCTCAAATTTGCAGACATTATTATGAAAATTCATATAAAATCTAAATATGAAAATGGTATAAAAAGTTACATTATCTAGGCCAAATTATTATTATTTTTTACTTTATTTTTATTTAAAAAAAATTTATATTGAAATTTCAAAAGTAAAGTTATAGTAAAACTATAATTTTTTTTTTAATTGTAAAATCATTATATACATTTTGTAGGAAATTTAATTCCCTACACAAAAATGTATATATATATATATATATATATATATATATCATAAAAAATATTATATCTTATATGCAAAAATGTAAACAAATGTAAAAGTAAAAAATACAGATTTTCACAATGTTTATTGTAGCTTTTATATTAAATTAGAAAAGAACAAATATATATGCTATATATGTTTTTGGTACACGTAAGCTAATCTACACTTATCTAGATTAAAAATTGTACATCTTCATAATAACATAATAACAACTTTATTGCTTTAAAGTACGGTACAGTGTACATAAGCAAGATGTTGACCATTTACAAAAATAACATATTTTATGACATTGTTCATTTTTATCCTTAGTTTTTCTATAACTAACTTTCCGGTGCATTTATAATACTTACAAAAATATTTTTATACCATTATAACACGTAACACAATTTTAGGAATCGAAGTAACCAAATTATATGAACTACAATAATATCAGTACATTTATAAACGAGTTAGTTGTTTGAAGATATTTTACCAAATTAATTTATTACATTAAGTTTAAAATAGATTTTCTAAGTTTTAGGCTATACATAACAAAATGGTAGATATTTTTCATGGCCTGTACTGAGTTTGAGGTTAAGATTGTCTCTATATTATATAAATATTGCACAGAATTGTAATTGTTTAAATATTTATATCTAAAAAGGTTATACCCTTCACATTCCAACAAAAGGTGAGTTATAGTGTCATTTCCTGTTATGCAGATTGGGCAGATTTCACTGGGGTTAAAGCTATAGTTGTCATTCTGCAATATTAATCTATTATATTTCTTGCCAGCAAGGCGTAATTGAGCGGTAATTTTTATTATGTATAAAGGACAATTCTCTTCAAAGTATGGTTCACAGGGGGTTAAGCCACTTATATGTCTGTAGTAATCATTGTATCTTGAATTTAAAATGGTATCAATGTCTGAGCATATTAAATTATTCTTGAATTGTTCAACTAAATCTTTTCTTGACTTGATTACATCAAATGGTTTTGACTCTTCCGGATATTTTCTGCTCCAATCCTTCCCAGCATACATCTGCCAGGTAACCCAATTGTATAGGACATCCTGTGTGGAGATAGAGACAAGCATGAGGTAGCACATCTTTGGCAAACTTTCATCATCCAATTGAAGCAGTGCAGTCCACCAGTTCAACATTTGCTTAAACACCCTGAGTTCCAAATGCACTCTGCCAGTCTCAATCTCACAAAATCATCAGGCGTACTTCGAGGAAGTTGTAAAAATCGTTTTAGGAATGTCAGCTGTACTCTTTCCAGGATGTTTACATATGGTGGTGCCCATGTTTCGCTGCATTATTGTAGAAGGCTGACTACCAGTGAGTCAAAAAGTTTACAATTGGCTCTCCAGGAATCCGGCTGTCCTTTGAATATTACATTATTTAGTTCTGGAAGTGCAGCAAGGCCTTTTGATGAAATGTTAATTGCTGCTTTTCTGAATTTGCCGGAGGAGGAAAAGGTTATGCCCAAATATTTCTGTTCTTTCACAATTGCAATTGATTCATTGTTATAAAAAAGCTGTTTTAGTTTTCCAGGGGTCCTTCCTTTATGAAAAATCAGGGCTTTTGTTTTCAAATGATTAACCTCCAGACCATTATCATCAAAGTATTCTTTTAAAACAGCCAGTTTACGTTGCGCATCAGACCAGGAATGAGACAATAAGATGATATCATCGCCATAAAGAAACATCAATACTTCTCTCTTCTCATTAATACTTATTCCCGTTAAGCTACGAGACTGGAAGAAGCTTATTATATCATACAAAAACAACATAAACAATGTCGAGCTGAGAACCTCCCCTTGCAACACTCCAGACGTTACTTTAAAGCTATTGATAATGTTCCTTCTTGGTCGATTGAGACAGTAGCAGTTTTATAAAGGTTTTGTATAATTCTTGTCAACTTACCACTCAGCCCCAATTTGTGTATCTTAGACCACAGTTTATTGTGAGGAACGCTATCAAATGCTCTCCGCAAGTCCACGAATATACCATACATTTTTCTTCTTTTTATTCTGAGATGAATGTTGATAACAGAGGACAGACAAAATACTCCATCCCTGCAACCTCTTCCACTTCTGAATCCTAACTGTTCTTCAGGGAGTAACTTAAATTCTTCTATAAATTTCACAAGTCTATTAGAAAGTATTTTGGTGAATATTTTGACTATGGAGTTTACTAAGGCTATTGGGGTCATTTATGTCACCTTGTTTAAAAATCATTTTTAGTTTTATTTTACCCCATTTTTCAGGTATATCTTCATTCTCAAAGACTGCATTGAACAGATTGAGTATATAATAGATCCATTTAGATGGTAGATACTTGAAACATTCGTTAACAATACCATCGTCGCCAGGCGATTTGTTGTTTTTTGTTGTTCTGATACTGTCCAGCAGCTCATCCAATGTGATATTCGAATCAAGTATTGGGTCGGTTAAATCAAGAAAATGCTTTTCTACAACAAGGTCACTTCCGTATATGGAATCCAGCATTGTTTCCCATTTTGCAATATGTGTTGGACATTGTACAAAACGCTTCCTCCTTAATGAATTTATAGTTGTCCAAAAGTCCTTACTGGAGTTAACTAGGCACATTTTTTGTTTTATATTTTCATAGAATAATTGCTTAGTCTTCTTAATTAAATGCTTATATATATTTTTAGATTGAAGATATAAGTTTAGAGATCCACGTGTAAAGTCTGTTTTTACAAGTTTTAAAAGCGGTTTTCAATTCTTTCTTGGCCACTTTACAATTGGTATCATACCATGGTTTGTTTGGTGGAACCAGGGCTGAGAATTTTATTTTAGTTTCAACAGTCATTCCACTATCTAGCATTCCAGTTTTTAATGCAGATAAAAGATTGTCATTAAGTTGTTTTGCATCATTACAGTTAAAGTATATGTGGTCCAGATTTCCCACGATAGCATTATACCAAGACAAATATACATAATTACGATTTATTTTTTTAATTATTTTATTATGATTGGGTTTCAAGGTGTAGTTATTCTCCTGTTGCTTATTAAGCCAAAGCACACTCATTAAATGATCACTTGACTCACATACGTTAGTTAACTCAAAGTCATTTATATATTTATTCATCAATGAATTCACCCACACATGATCAATCACACTACATCCACGATTACCTATAAATGTAAAAGTTGCTGCAGAATCTGACACAGATCTACCGTTACATATAAAGAGACCATTGCTTTCCATAACTGGCACCAGCCTAAAACCACGGTCATTTTAACTATTAAATCCAAGGAATTTCTTTGTCCAGTCATAGTCGAATTTAGGAATATTTCATCATCGTGACAATTTAAGTTACATATTCTTGCATTAAAATCTCCACCTATAACAATTCCGTGATCAGGGAATCGAATAATTATTTCACTTAAACACTTAGAAAGCATGTCCAATATAGCACTATTGTTCAAACTTGGCTTTAAATATACACCTCCGACAATTAGTTTTAGTTCTTTTATTTTACATTGTATGAAAATCCAGTTATCTGTTTCAGAGACTATATACACTCCATTAATAATTGATTTATCCATAACTATATTTATATGTTATATACCGTACGTACTATAACTTTTTTACATGTTATGTACAATAAATGTTACATCGTGCCATCTAAACGTTATAATCTAATAACACTTTTATACAACTTAGGCCTACCTGCTAAAACTGGTGAAGACAGTGGTAGTCTTTCATACAGGGGTATACACATAGATGAACATTGCAGTCAACACACATGTATTGTGTTTTCTTCCTTTTCTGAGGTCTCAACTTTGTGTTCGAGCAGACATGACAATAGCGGCGAGGTTTCAGTTTCTTCTCAGTAGGTGGAATAGGTGTTAAAAAGTAGTGTTGCGTTTGCCGGAGCGGAGTTTCTCCTTTGGATGGACGTCCCCCATGAATGTTCTTTTTCATTGGACAATGTTACTCCAACATTAGCCTCACAAGCTCCCTACGGAAGTCGGACAGCTGAAAATTCTTGTTCCTTTTTTGAACTTGATAGTGTAAAATATAAGAATTTCTCACTACTACATCCAAAAGGTGGAAAAACAGTTTCTTATACCATTTGATGGTTTTTCTTGCGGTGCAATTGAATGTGAGTTGCATGTCACCAATGTCGATAGCTCCCATATTCTTGTTATATTCGACTACCGCCGAGGGTTTCTTTATTTCTTCACCAGTTTCCCAGTTTCTATTCCCTATGCCAACCATGTCACTTGAATGCATAGTGCTCAACATTCTTACTTCACGTTTGTCTTGCCAACATAAGTACATCATATTGTCAGCATATCGGACATCTACTTCACCTGGATTTACTTGTGGCAACTTTTTTGGTAAACCTTGTCTCTGTGGATTTACTGTGCCACACATATTTGTTTTTCTTTTCAAAAGCTCCTGAGCTAATAAAGGGGAGACATACCAATTATCTAAAAATAATTTATGCCCATTGTCAAAATATGGTTCCGATAGTGTTAGCATGACCTGCCCAGTTATGCCGACTTTTTCTCTCAGTTCAACAAACTCGAGCTCTGTTTCAGATCCTAAGTATGGAAGTATGTTCAATACATACCCTGTGTCAAAATCTGAAATAACAAACATTTTGATTCCAAATCGAGCACGTTTGAAAGGTATATACTGTCGAAAAACTAGCTTTCGTTTGTACAGAAATAATGTTTCGTCAATAGCTATGTTTTGAAAAGGTTTGAATGTAGATGAAAACATTTTGTTCAAAGTATATAAAACAGGCCTAATTTTATGGACTCTGCCCATTGATTTAAAATTTGATATATGCCATTTGTTGAAGTGAAGCATTTTCAGGATGTTCTTGAATCTATTCCGACTCATAACCTGTCCAAATATTTTAGTTTCCAGCAGGGAGTCTGTAGATCAGTAGTCATGTATTCTATTCTTTCGTACATGCGACATTAGTATACATAAAGCAAGAAAACAAATCAGTTCATCTTCATCCACAGGTTTCCATGTACTAAGCTAATCAACTGATGAATAATTAGGCAATTTGGACACTACATCTGTGAAATAAGCATTGGTTTCCACAACGATGTGAGAAATTAGGTCTATATTGAACAATTGGAAAAACATCTCTAAATACGATGATTCTTTTGAAATAGTTTGATCAATACCTGAGTTTGAATTGTCAAATTCAAATAAATTTGGAACAAAATTCAGATTGGTTTTCCATGGAAAAGTTATTTCTTTTTACTTTTTTTCCTCATAATATTGGCGCTAGGCCTAGTGACACGATCAATATTACTATCGGCAGGAATATTATCTTGCTGTTCAACAATTAGGCCTACATTTGTATTATTTTCCGCCTCATCTGTCTGCATGTTTACCTCAAAAATATTATTTTCCTAATTGACAAGTAGGGTTAGGTTTTCATAAACATTAGGCATATCTTTCGGATAAGTAAATAACGCTAGGTTTGCATCAATCTCAATCTCACTAGTAGTCCTATTTACATCTAAAATTCTGTCAGTACAATTATCTACAACTAAGTCTATATCACTCATATATTTATTACAATTATATATTTCACTATTTACAACTCTTGGGCCGGGAATTGGATTGTCATATAAGTTATAATGCGTCGGTGCATCGCCTGAAGGTCCAGACTTGATCACATCACTACACTACGTATTATCTCGTCATTATCACTATCACTGTCTAAAAAATCACTAAAATCATCACGAGTTAAATACTTCGATTTTCACGTTCACGCAAATTAGACATTTTAAACGGTTTGTTTATCAAGACACAACAACAAAAGAAGCTACCACAGCTATACAGTGACAGCTGGCAAAATAACTTAAGTGAAACGGAAATTGCAGTGATGCAGACTAAGAAGCACTAAAACAAAAATTACATCTCATTTCCCTGCATTCTGCTGAACAGTTCAATACCAAATACGCCGTTGCAGTATAAACGCTAACACACAAAAAAACGAGATATAAAAGAGCCGACACCAACTCGCATATATGCGGGCGTGGGCTGCTGGCAGGGCAGTCGTCTGCTCGCATATATACGGGCGTGGGCATCAAGAGGTTAAACACCAACTCATCTAATCCGGGCGTCCCTTTACTCCGTCAATTATAATTTCACCATCGTCTGACAACTGAAGTGTCTTGTTACCAATCATCATAGACTCGGCTCCGATTTTCGGTCCGTAACTGTGATTTATATTTCGATTACTGGCGGAATCTTTCATCATTTTGAGCATATATTTTCATGCCAGCGGACGTGTGAAAGTACTGTTTATCCATTTTTCAGATTCACTTTGTCCTACAGGTGTGGACAATACTTCCCTTACACTGGGCTGCGGTTGCTCAGGAGTCTCTGCAATTATTTCGATATCCATAAAATCAACCCTGGGAGTAGTTGGTATTTTACCGACAGTCCACTCTTCATTTTTCTCTCCCTAACTCTCGCTGCTCTACTCATCCGCTCTTTCCATCCCACTCTTCTTCGGATTTAATTTCTTGTTTCAGCAAAAAAACTCCACTCTTCCGCAACTCTTTAATTATTTCTCAGTACACATTCGTTCCTCTTCGGCCTCTCTGCACCTCAACTGCTTGTACTTTTTCTTTATAGCCTTGCGCAATCTGGCTATCTCCAGCATTAGATGCTCTCTCTTCTCAGACATCTTATAGAATGACGTTTGTTGCAAGTATCACGCCTTTTGTACCTTTCCTTCTCAAAAATCTGTTACAATTCGATCAAAACCAACTCTAAATCTTCCATTCTCCAGTTCACTGTCCTTATCTATTACAACGAATCCATGTTTATCTTTCCACGCGGTTGCACAAATATTTTTAAAAGCACTAAACACCATATCAGTATTTACGTGATCATTGTAAATGTGTCGTAAATTGAGATTGTCCTGCTTGAAAAGGATCAACAGATTGGCATTGATTCGAATCAATTGTTTGGGAATCCTGCTGTACGTCTGTCCTAAGTAGAAGGAATCTATATTATTGTGACGTACCATGGTGAAATAGTTACGTATATTGTCGTGTTTCTTACAAGCTATGTCGTCAAAAATCATTATCGAATTTGGCTCTGCTTCACTAGGATGGATGACATTTTCGTTGTCCGTGAATGTGTAATAACCAATTTCTTTGGTGTTTCCCAGTATAGTTTCCAAAAACTTGTACTTTGGCTGCTGGAGTGATTTAGAAAATACGTAGATGTTGGCAAATTTCAGGCCATTTGGATTGAAGAGCAGATTAAATAGCACATTAGTCTTGCCACTGTTTGAAGGGCCGCACAATATAGATCGAACTGTGTTTGGTAATAAAGAACTGTGACGGTGCATTATTGAGTCGCCTCCTGCAACAACATCAAAGTTTCTTTAGTTTATCCGCTGTGTTTTTTAATCGCATTACGCTGCTCCACATTTGTCTGAATACTGTGGAAAACTAACAGTGCTATCCTATTAAATACAAAACCTAAACAACAAGCTTGGTTTTATCAATCCAACTATCGTGTTCCTTGTCAAACCCTAACCACCGCACCAGTACTTTGTTAGCCTTTTTGCGTAGTACTTTTTCAACAAGATATACGTTACCGATCTTTGACTTGCTTAATTCTTCGGCATAGAATCCTCCTTTCAGAATGTCACCTTTCGAGTCTTGTAGAATGTACGTTACAGGATTGGTCGGTACAACAGTGTACATGGTAAACACTTCGTTTGTCCAGTTGGGTAGATATCCTTTAGCAAAAGTCTTTTAAAATTTTGATATCCTAACTTTGTTGTCCACTTTAACCCTAGAGGCGGCATGGTTAATTTTCTTGACAATTCTTCGTTTGTTTAAAAATTAATAAAAAATATTATTTTTATACAAAACCTAACTTATAAGACATCATTTTCCTCAGAAAGATGCATAGAATTCATCTATGTAATAAAAAGAAAATTTTTTGAAACGGTTTTTGAATAAGTATGTTACATGTCAAAAAATGATGTTATGATTTTTCAGAAAAACCTGTATCATCCAAAATCAATAGCTTACCACCTTTTTCTAAGAGATACAGAAGTTTTCTGTATTATTTGTCAATATATTTAGGGGGAAAAAAAATGTTACATTTTCAAAATTATTTTACGAAAAAGGGGACATTGGTCATTTTATTTTCAACAATTTACCAAAAATAGTAATATATATTTTATACAAAAGTTCTATATATCATTATGTTCAGAAAGGTGCATAGAATCTAGGTGTGTAGTGAAAAAAAATGTTAGATTTAAAGCATTTGGAGTTTTTTGGTCAAATACCAAAAAATTAGAGAGTAAAAAGAGAATAATTTCACAGATATCATTAATTACACCATACAAATAGATTTTTTGGAATTTGTTACATTTTCAAAATAAAAATAACGATTTCCCCTAAAAAGTGATACTCTGACGAGTGAGGTTAGGTTTGACACTTCGACAATTTAGGCATAATTAGTAACTTTCTAAAGCTAGGCCTAAGACAAAATCACTAGATGTCACTAAAACAATAAACTTTATAAAGAATAACACACATATACACTTGTATAATCAAATAAAACACTCAATATAAGATAATTTGCATATAGGCTAGACTTACAATATTCCTCTAGGTTATCCAAATATAAACCATTCACAAACTAGAAATTCACTCAAAAACATAAACTTTAGAAATAAAAACACATATATTGTAACTTGTATAAAAAATTTATATACAATTATTACAAATATTATTTATAACGTTTTGTGGTATTTTTTTGCATGATTATGCATCTACGGAACATCGGTTTTCCAACAGTATTTTATTTATTGCGATAGGACGATTCTAAATGGGCGTAATGTTGAATTACAAAATACATGTTTTCCAGTCGATAGACTAGACCATGCACTAAAAATTTAAATAACGACCGGTGTGTGTCTTTTTTCTATAAACTGAAGTTTTTAGGATCCCCCTATCTCTCTCAACACACACATCTAGAAAGGGTAGTTTATTGTTTACTTCATTTTCCATAGTTAGGGGTATGGAATCAGAAGTGTTGTTCATTAGAGAAAAAAAATTCTAATATATTATTACCCTAATAGTTTGTTACGCCTTCTGGACCACGTCACTTGTTGCTGTATCTTTGATACAACAACACGTATTTGACGTTAGTTGTGTGTTAGCGTGATTGTGTTTTTTGACTTCTCAGTTTTAGCTCTGAGATGAATGCTTAGATATTAAGGTTGGTGGTATTCTTTTTTAATTTTACTTTTTACATAGGCTTAGTTTCGAGTTTCACGTTTCTTTAGTTTTTAGTCACTTGATAACGGGAATTAATTCTTATTCCCGAAACGTTGTTTTGATTTTTAACACACAAATGATGGCAAATGTCCGAAAAATGTATAATAATATAATCAAGCGATTAAGAAGTGATATCCGGAATCAAAAAGCGTGCTTAGAGTCAGTCTAGGATGAGCGTCTGAAATGGACAGACGTATTTTCGATTAGTGAACGAAATAGTTCGAGGACAATGGAATTTGCACTAAAGTGATTTCTATATATATAAACAATGTAAATTAATATTTTAAAGTCAGTTAATCTTAGAGTTAGTTACAGGAGAGCGTCTGAAATGGACAGATGTGGTTTTGATTAGTGAAAGAATTAATTCGTAGACAATGGAATTTGTACAGAAGTGATATTCTAATAAAAACTATTTTAGGCATATACAACTTTCGGTTTTAAAGTTTTACTACATGAAAAAATTGTAACTTTACATCTTAGAACTTCATGATAGGATTTTTCTCAACACTCAAGCCAAACAACTTGTTGAAGAATCTTTCTTAACCATTTTTGATTAAATAGATAATTAAACTCTTTTAGTCCAGTGCTCATGATGGTCAGTGTTCATTTCTGCCTTGAATTACTCACAACACAGCTAAAGAGTTTTACTTAAGAACCCACTTATTCAATAGTTGTGATAAAACTTAACCTGATGTGGTATGGGTAAACTGACCTTCTGGGTATAGTCGTCACTCTTTTACAATAGTCCTTGTGAGGATAAATACTTCTAAGAAAATGGTTAATTGTTTTCCTGTAATAACTATTTAACCGATGCGTTTAAAATACATTAACACAATATACGGCTGTAAAACTATTTATGATTAAGTCAGCAACATCATATACCTTTCTACTATGGTTAGCTTTTTTAAGATTAATAATGATGGCTATATAATTAGTGTGAAACTTATTAAAATTCAGTGCTTCTAGGTGATTTATTTATTCATTGTTATTGTTTTCTAAACATAATTTTAGTGAATATTTTATAAAAAATATACCTCGCTTATTAATTAAAATAGTTTACTAACATAACTGGGCAGGCGTTCTCTTTATTACATGTACGATTCCGATTACTACAGCTACATTAGGTAGATTTTGATTTAATTGTTTAAATGAAGTGTTAACTTTAAAAAAAGTTTTGAATTGAATTGTGTATTTTATGGTGGAATTGTTCAGGTTGGACAATTGCTAAGAATATGTTAAAGATAAGTAAGTCATACCACAGATGTACATTATTACGCTTCTACTTACTTCTTAGTGAGAAGACAAATCATACTTAATACATAGCTGCTTAGATCTAGCCAGTCGCCGACCTAGCCCTAGTAGCCCTGACCTATTTTACGTTTGTTATAATGGAGGTAGTAAGATATAATAAGAATGACTGCTATTGTGCGGACAAAGTTAGACAGTGTTTATTACCTGTTGTGTTTATTCAAGGTTTTTTTTAGGTTTACAGAATATACATAAATATTTTTTGACTATAATTGAAATAAAAACTAAACTATAAGATTTTCATTACTGTTGAGACCGAAGGTTCTTGGTGGAATTCCATGTTTAAAGATAATAAAACACATTTTTTTAAATTTTGTAACATCCACTTTCTATTAGTCTAGCCGACCAATGGTTTTGCCTGCTAAGGCATTGACGAGGCGGTATTACAATCTGTTTTTTTATTACAGTGTGCTTTATTATTTTGTACCATACTTAACATTCATCATTTTTGTGTATTAGTGTCACTTTAACAAAGTTTACTAGCTTCATGGGGATCCCAACTTCTCACATAGTCTTAAATGATGATTTAGGCTCCTATTTTAAAATTCCTCAATCACTGTCAAATCCAAGATGTTTTTGATGGCGAGGACTTCTGTATATGTTGTTTAAAGGCAAAAAATTCCTGTCATCGCCATAAAAAAAAGAAGAAAAGATCATAAAATAGAAAACTCTAGCCCATAGCATCATAGTTCGAAGTGAAGAAGAGTTTGTCAAGAGAGATCTGATGGAAAAGATGAAAAAGAGAGATCCAACCTAAGACTACATGAAGAAAGATGTAGATCCAGCTAGGAATCTCAGGATTACCACATCTGTACTCACTATAAGTAAACCTCTGAGAGGAACTTCTGTACATGTAATAGCGTGAAGATCTGTAATAAATAAGTAATTAAAATAATTACCTTGATTCATTGAAGTCAACAAACTCATAAGTGGGATGAGTTTGGAACGCCACAGACTTGGTATTTCATTTGGCTCTATGTAATTACAACAGCTTAGTCTTGCGGATATCTGAAAATATTTAAAACTTTTGTGAACATCATTTATTTTATTTGTCACAAACAGCAAATACAGGATTATATATACAATCCCAGATGACTAGTTAATACACAGGGTCTCTACTAACATTTCCTACTGAAATTCCCGCAAAATTCCCAGTTGTTTTTGCATAACTTTTCTATCAAAATCTATACATTCAGAGTATATATCATTAATATGAATAGAGAATTTATAAAGATAAACCTACACAAGAGCGGTACCATACGAACTTCTAGAAAATAACAATCTGCTGCATTATTTCTTATCAAGGTGATCACACTATATCGGTACCACTGACAACAGACACTGCGCTGTTCCATCGTTTACAAAAACTTCGGGAGAAATAATGAAAATAAATCAAGTTAAAATTGAATTGTGTGAAAGAATGAAAGGAATATAGTAGATGCAGTGACGGTTGTACCAGTATAATTTGTAAGCATATTGGATAATTCTTAATAATTATAAGATGATATATTTCTACGATCATATAATTTGCTACTTATAATAAAGTTCATTCTATAATGATATACTTTGACTATAATATGTTTGCAACAATACTTAAAATAAAATAATTCTACAATGATATACTACTACGTTCATAACATAATACTATGATGATATACTTTGGGGATGAGATGATTAAGCAACGATATGATATGATATTTTATTCCCTGACATATTGCTAGGGCAGTGGGACTGTTCGACGAGTAAAAAAAAAAAAAAGGAGAAAAGGTTTTATATTAATTAAAGAAATTATCCAAATAGCTACTAGATAGTCACTGCATCTCTGCATCTACTAAAAAATTAATTGAAAGAGTAAAAAAAAAATCAGGTATGAGGTACTTGTCAAATATATAAATTCAAACTAGAAATTTCAGGGGGGCGGTAAACACACTTACCTTGAAATACCTTAGGTGGATGTTGGTTTAAAATTTTTTTTAAATTTTGATGTATGGTTGTCGGAGTAAGAAAGACTGTGAAGAAAAAAAGGTTGGAAATGATGATGCAACAGTATGTGCGATTGGATGTCCTAATCGATACATCCTGTATCAGGGGTGTTTGTAAAGTTCCACATTTTTTGTATTTGATGTTGAGTTGATACTGTGTTCGATAGGTGATGTGATCAAATATGACGTAATTAAATGCATCATACAGGTGTTGCAATTACGTATCGCATTTGGGTATAGACAGACGGACAAGTATTGAAATTGGTAAATGTTACAGAACAACAGGTGAGTGAGTTGTATGAGTGGAGTATATGTTGAATAATAATTATAGGATTATATGTGACATTTACATGATTTTTTTTTTGTAATAAATGTAAGAAAAATGAAATCTATAAAAAAGAATAATTGTTTCATAAAGTGTGACTTTGTGGGAGTTGACGAATTCGGCCATAGGAGAATTTGTATCCAAACGTTTGTAATTGGCTGGACTGTTTACCAATCAAAATTCTTTAACAATAGAAGGGGTCAGTAGAGTTTTGAGACAAATCACTTGCTCTTCATCTAATGGTGAGAGAAGTCATATTTGACTCTTTTTCCATCTCCAGATCGAATTTCTCATTTGCCTGACTAGAGCAATGCACTTGCATCAGAACAGTATAAAAACATACAGTTTTACTATTGTATTTCAGTAAATTTAGTGATTTGCATTCCTGGTATGAGAGGCATACATTAAACAGATAATATTATAATATATTGAAGTTTTGAAATATATTAAAAGACACATATTATAAAATAGACAAGTTTGAAAAATATTTAAAGACACATTAATTTTAAAATATTCCACTAAAGTAAATCTTTTCAGGTTACATATATTATTAGCCATTTGTGGTTAAATATAATAAAATAAACAACCAGAAGGGTTGAAATTAATAGTGTTTAAGACATTTGCAATTTGTATGAAAAGGATATTAAAAATATCTGTAAAGTGAAATTTTATCTTTTAAAAATATATACGTAGAAAAAAGGACAATTATGGACTTATGAATTTGTAGCATATAAGAAATTACATTTTGCATAATATCAATATACGTATGTATTTCAGGAAAACAAAGACAATTATGAACTTATGAATTTGTAGTATATAAGAAATTACATGTTTTATAATCTGAATATATGTATGTAGTTTAGAATGTGTGCTAGGCTAATAATGATTAAATGTCCGTATTTTAGAAGATCTGTAATTGATTCATAAATTTACGTACATTTTCCTTTAGAGCTTACGAGCCCAGAGTTTTGTTTTCAAATAAGAAAATTTCTGTACTTACTCACAGACTGATGCCTAATGAATTTCAATCACTTATACAAAATAAGGAATAATAGAAAGTTACAAAAGCAACTCCTTTCTCTCTTTCCTCTTGCTCTAAACAGGAAGTGGTTCGTCTGTTTATGTTTCTGTTACTCATACTCATTTTTATCCTCAATAAGTATACAATATAATTTATATTAGTAAATGAATATTCTATACTGTTTTAATAATGTAATATATTGTTACATTTAAATTTTAAAAGTATTTATGTAGTTTAATTTATTCCATAAATTTTATGATTAATTCTTATAAAATACATATTTTTTATTAATATAAATTATATTACTTATGTATTATAATTTTGTCAATATGTACATTTACTGTGAATAAAATCTCGGCAATCAGTGGTAGTGGTAGTAGTAGTAGCAAATTGTATTAATAAACAGTGCAAAAACACTGCACAAACTTTCTCACTCACTGATCTCCAAAACCAACCAAAACTATTCATTTGTCACCAAAAATGTCAGTAAAAAGTTAAAATAAACCATTGACACTGTTGTTAAAAAATATTTAGGCATTTAGAGCTTAAACTTGCTTCACTTATACCATAAACATATCATCAGTTAAAACCATATTTGATTAAAATGAAACTTTATTGGTGGTTAAAGTTCCATTTTTTGTTTCTTGCCAATTATTCCTGAATCATTTATAATTTTACACATATCTTTTCATTAATCTTTACTTATCATTAAAATTTGATTGAAATCGGTAGAGTGGATCTTGAGAAATTCATTTTTATAACAGCCTCATTGCCCAATTTTTTATTTCTTACTGACAACATTTTTTGAGAGATGGCGATGAAAACGTTTCGTTTGGGTTCTCGGAGACTATAATTGAGCAAAAATTTGATCAAAATCGCTAGAGCCAGTTTTGAGAAAATTGTAATTTTGAATTTTTTTGTTATGGTAGTTATCAAACATAAGATCTAAGTTAAGGCTAAAATATTGGTCTTCGCATTTGGCATGCAGAGCACTGCACAGACAATAAATACCAGTCTAAAATACACTTTTGTAGACTCAGGGGACCTCAAAATGGACATATACGCAACAAATTCAACATCGATTGTTTGACCCATTACATAACTTTCTCGATACTACGTATAAGTTAGAAAGTATAAACAGACAGCATACTTGGCTGCATGGGCATCATTCCATCCCCAGTTAACTATTAGCTCCTTATTTCTGTATAGTTAAATCCTAAATATTAAATACTGTATGTGAGATCACTGAAGTTTGGTATCATTCCCACAAACAACATAATTGTTCTGGCCGGACAAGTCACATATATGTCACCTGAGTTAAGTTTACTATTTTTTTTTCAAAAATAAATTTTTATTTAACAACATTTCGAGTTTCAATAGATTGAAAACATAATTATATTGTTGTTTGAAGAACAAGATATAGAGGTAAATATTATTTTTACATTCAATGTATAGTGGTCTCTCGGTAATCCGGCAAATATCGGACCAGAGCATTGCCGAATTACCGAAAACGCCTGATTACTGGAAATCACTAATAATAACACATTTAAACGGAAGAAGCTTTGTTTTATTGTACATGTATACATATATGTATGTAATATACATACACTACATTAGTACATGCAATTGAAGTGTTAACATAAACTAAAACAACAAAAAATAAAATAATAAAGTTACAATACAGTACTGTATTGTTTTGTATCAATAGTCTTCATTATTCCATTAAAGTGAAAGGCATAAAATAATTTTCTATTTTTGTCTGTTTTTCATTTTAAATGGCATTTAGAACACTTGTTCTTGAAGTCACTTCAATATTAGAATGTCCCTTGCAGTGACATTAGTTCTTCTACCCAGGTAATTAATGTAGCAAAGGAACCAATGGCTATGTTGTAAGGTAACCTTGGTCGAAAACCATTCGACGAACGACTTAGTTATCCATGCATTGCTTTGGTTTTTGTAATCAACAGGAAGTTGAACATTTTTTAATGTTTTAAAAATCGTATCTTAAATGGGGTTTTTTGCCATATCTTCAACTTGTGAAAATTTGCCAGTTTTCAGTGTTTGCTGTACACTTTTCACTTTTTCCTTTTTTGAATTAAAGTTTTAATCTTGTCACTGCTCTTCCTTATGTTGTGAATTGTAGGATGGCCTACTTAATATTCTTTAGCAAGACTAACGTTTTACCCTTTTCAAGTCATTTCAAAATCTTGTTTTTACCCACAAGTGATAATATTTTATGTTTACGTTTATACTGTAGAGGCGCTTTTAACCCACATCACTGCAAACACACAAAATTACACTGATGCAATACAACATGTCAGCGAGCGAGGACAACATGGAACAGACTGGATGGTGTAAGACAGACAAACTAGACATATACATCGACCACAGCGGTCATTGACCATCAAAAGCAAACTCTTGTCTCCAATTCACGCTCGAAATTACCGAGCTACCCGCTTGAAAGATGCCTGTAAAATGTCTGGTTACTGGTAGGGCCAGAGAAGTGAAATGTCGGATTATAGAGGTGTAATACATGCATTTTTGAATTTTGAAATATTACGATGAAAACATATGGTCTAAAAGAAATTACGTGTTAATTACAATTAAATTACAAATTAAAGTCTAGAGAAATGATTTAAAAATAAAAGTGAAATTATTGTCAAATATATCCAGAAGAATAAATTGTAATAAAAAAAGTTTAGGTTTAATGTAGAGTTATAAGTTGAATAGAATTTCGTGTATATGTGATGTAAAGTGCTGGTTGTCAGGCGGAAGTAAAATCGTGTATGGAAAACGTGGTTTTATGCAAGCTTTTCTTAGCTTGGTCCAGAGTCGGCCGGGGCATCTAAAGTAGATGGATGTATTATCGTTTGTGAGAAAGTTATTCAGGGAACAATGAAGTGCGTGTAAAAAATGTTTTTTAATGCGAAATCAATGTGACACATAAAGAATAGGAATATATAAACAATAACTATTAGTGTAGATATTGAAAAATAAGTTTCTAAGTGAGATAGACGGGTTGTAATGTTAGACCAACCGATAACGAATAGTAAAATGGCTGCACGCTAGACAGTTTAAGTATTTTCAGATCATAGTTGTATCTGACCGGGTATGAACTATTTGAGAGGTGATTTGGTGAAAAAAGACAGTGAACATTTATATAAATTGAACTTTTGTTTAAGTGAACAAAAATAAGCATACACGTGGTGTCCAAATATCTTGAGTTGATAACAAGATAATTAACTATAGACATTTTATGAAAGATTTGAACTCTTTATTCGTAGGTTTAGTATTTGAAATGTATGCCTACTAACTATGTGATGATGGGAATAAATAGAAGGATGGTAAAAGTTGATTAATCCAGTATCAGGACAAAGCTCAGCATGTGCAAAAAGATGGCGGAAGTTCATCATCAGAGAGACGACTCATCATTTCCTAAGGCATAAATCGAAATCTACAAACGGACTGGTAACATGTATAAAAAACAATTCTAATCAAACGTTGTAAAAAATATTTAAAGTCAAAATTGTTTTTGTTAAAAATATTAATTATAGGATTTTTAGATATTAGAAGCTTTTGTTGTTTTAAAATAATAAAATTTGATGCTTTAAGATAAAAGATGTCTATTTAAAAGACATAAATTTTACTAAAATAAAGTAATGTCAATGATTTTAAAGCAGATAAAATAAATCTGTTTTCTTTTTTGTATTATTAATTTTTAATGAGTTGCAACCATAATAAGTAGATTCATTTATTAAAATTTTGACCTTCTTAAAAGGTAAATAAAACTAAAAGATAAAATATAAAATGATTTAAAAATAAAATTTTAATACAAAAATTTTTTATGATAAACTTGTATGTATATGTATAACCCAGGTTGTTAAATAAAAATATGTTCAGTTTCAGCAGAAAAGGACTTCTACTTTTTCTTTGAACCACCACTTGAGTACACTTAAAAAAGTACTCACGATCCGAGAAAATTTCAAATTAAATTAACTTAAAAAATAGAGTCAAATTATTTTGGTAATCAAAGAATTACCTGACGCCCAATAATTAATAAACATTACCATTAGTAACTTCTTTTTCTTTTCAAAAAATAAATTAAATTCAAAACCTCACATATTTTTTAATTACTTCAGGAGTACTGAATGTATATTGTATGGTGAAAGAGACTTTTACCACTAATTTTGTAACAGATTTTCAGCTACAAAAATGTTTTCAAATTAAAATATATATATATATATATATATATATATATATATTAATTTTTAACAAACAAATTGTTCTTGGCCAACGATTAAAATCAATCATCATGTGATGAATATTTTCTTAATTTCCTAAGAATTGAATTACATACTTTGTGACTTTCTTTTAATATTATCTACATTATATAAGGGAACATATCATTGTAATCACTGATCAATCCTGATAATGAACAATGGGTACAGTCTGTGATTAAATAAGTGTGCCTCAAACGGGATTTACATCAACACATTCTTTCTTTTACTACAAAACATCGCAACATGACCCAGCTGAATTACAACCGTACATCACATTGGGATATAATAGCCTAACACTAACAGTTTAGTTTTATAATAACCGAAAGTTTGCAAATCTTCATTTGTTCTGACTGATATAGTCTGAAAAAACATAATTTTCCCTGCTTTTATCAAAATTCCTGCCTTTTTCCTCCCAGGTTTTCCAGACTACTTAAAATTTCCAGCTTTTTCCTGATTTTCCGGTTGTTAGACACTGATACATTATAATAAAATATATTTATAATAGTAAAACAGTTCTCAGAACCAGTGACAACGTTGTACACAATAACTCCAGGTGTAAATTAGTATTAGTATAACTTTAGGAAAATATGGAACACTATTTCAGGTAGAAATATTGGCTATGCATAACCTGACACGAGAATATACCAATGAGTATATCATAGCTAGGTCAGAAATCGAGAGAGCGATAAAGCTATAAGTCAACACGAATACAATTCTTTGTTAGTATACAAATTTCACCAGACCTCGGTTAAGCTCTCAATTCTCAATGAATTAAAATTGAGTTGAGTGCAAGTCAAACAGAATTCAAAGGTTCGAAGGTAATTAGAAGGCTGACAAATTGATTAAAAAAGGGGCTCAGAACCTGATTGTGGAATAAGCTAAACTGTAAGTCTTGAGAAGGTCGGTTATTAAGAGATCCTTAACAGTTGGAGAGAGGAAAAGTCTAAGCATCTTTATACCAACACAATCAAAAACTCGCTATGTAGAAACCAATGGAAGGTCTTAATCTTCGAAACTGAACATGGAGCATTGAAGAAACATTTAAATACTATGAGTTTAACCCAGGGTAGCTTAAATGAAATGTAACACATAGAAACAGTAGAACACATACTTTGGAAATGTGAAGTACTGGAGCAAAAGAGATTCTGATCATTAGCCTGTCTGGAACTCCAATAAAAGAAGATAACCTTGCAAAACAGGTTGTATTTATTTATTTAAATTATTTACTGCAAAACACCTGTATTAGAAGAGCCTTTTGATTTAACAATAAATAAATGCTAAAACATGAACAATAAAAAAACAATGGATAAAACAACATACAGATTTTAAAACAATATGAATCTGTGAAATCGCTGTCACAAGAAATATCATAATACGATTTGTCCAATAGCATATTTTTTTTTGTTTATTCTTAAACATTTGTATTATTCTTCCTTCCTCCAGTCGCAAAACTTAATGATTTTAAATGATTATTATTTATTTTACTATTGTACAACCATACTCAAACTATAAATTCAAATATAGGGCCCCAACATGTAGTTGAGCACATGTACTGTTTTTTAAAAATAAAATTAATCCAGGGTGTGATTTCTTTAGAAAAGTGTACTACTTAAATTAAAAAACAGTCATGATATCTGAAATGTATACATTTATTATCAAATTTATAAAAACAGAAAAATACTTAATCTTAACAATATTAATCTAACGTGAAACATATATATTCATAAAATAAAACCAAATCCAAATGTTCATCAATCAGTCTTAAAATTTAATTAAATTCAAATGTTCATAAAATAGTTTTAAAATTTCATTCAACTCAAAATGTTCATCAAATAGTCTTAACTTTCAATCATGTGATAACCTGCCTTAATTCAGACAGACCGCATTGTTTGGAGTTTTCTCGAGAAGTGTCTTTTGTCTTCCCTTTCTTCAAGGGGACAATTTTTATTTTTCAATCAACGATGACATCGTTTGGATTTAGAGTGTTCTAAAAGCTTTTCCCCTGAGTTGACAGAAGCAATATAAAGGGTTTGATCTGATTTCTTTTCAAACTAACAGGGTTGTCAGATAAACCATATTATTCATTTTATATTTAAACTCTTAAAACTAAAATGTTCTTATAAGTAGAAACACATTCCTGACCTTTTTATATAGAAATAATCTATTAAGTGATTAATATACCTCACTTTGAACATCACACATCTGTGTCCGTATTGAATCGTCAATCCTAAGTCCAATATTTCGCCGATAAGCTGATGTAATGGCAGATGAACTGTTAACATTTCACATTTGCAACCAGGATTATCTACTGGTTACTGATGTCACAATCGGCAATTTATTTAGCTTCAATTTAATTATAATTTGCCATTACTATGATAACATAGGAATTGACAACAACATAGAAATAATTATATTACATACAAATAAACTAACACTAAACAAGTACAATTAACTACAAAGCATCAAATACACAAGTACATTATAATATAAACAATAATTGTGACTCATTCACCTCTAAACTCTAAAAATTCTTTCACTGAATAAAAACACTGCTCTGCTAATTTTATAAAAAATTTCTTCTTAAATTTGGTAACATTTAAGCTATTTTTTATATCAGACTGCAATCTGTTATATAATCTGATTTCCATATAAAATGCACCTGCCTCATAGACAGACAGGTGATACCTGAAATATTGGATGACATGTTTACCTCGTGTTTCATACTCATGTTGTAAAATTCTAAATGAAATAGATGTTTATTTGTAAAAACAAAACTCAGTAACTCATAAATATACATATAAGACATTGGCATAATGCACATTCCTTTAAATAAGAGATTTCCTATGCTCTGCTCCGACCATAATCGTAATTATCAGTTTTTGAATTTTAAATGTGATAATTATCAGACGATTCCTACTATACTTTGATTTAGACTTTGAAGACAATAAGCGGGAAAATGTGAAACATTACACATTGAAATATTCAACATTTAAAAATTATTTTTAAATTTATTATAAAATTGCGGATTATTTTATAGTAACACAAGTCTGTGAACAGGGTACATCAACATTTCTCTGTTTCTCTTATCATATTTGTGCACCACACAAAAATCATCAAATAGATGCTTATGGCAACATACAAACACAATAGCTCTAACAAATGTACACACGGCAAAGATAATATTCGAAGTTCTTTGAATAATACTTTACAAGAAAAGATCTTGGTTTATTTAACATAATTCTAATTTTTTTTTTTTTTTTTTTTTTTTTTTTTTTTTTTTTTTTTTTTTTACTATAAAATTTGTTTGGTTTCTTTAGAGGTCCCCAAAGCAGTATACCATATTTAATAAGAGAATAAAAATAACTATAATACACAATTATTATTGTTTACAAACCAGTGAAATGTTTTCCAGTCGCTAAATAAAACAAAATGGTATTTAACCCTGGAAGTGGCCATCGATATATATATGGAAATGGTCAACAATATATTATTGAAACTTTACATGTCGGTAGTGTGTAGATGAAGTAAAATCATGTTTTTTACAAATCAACATTTAACCCACAAACAATTGTCCTATTACAATAATCTAGCACCACTGTAAAGCTAATGATCTGTACTTACAAATTCTTAGAACCAAAAGTTTCCAAAACGCAATAAAATAATTTAATAAATCGCTAAAGTTACTGAATTTAGTTGCTAGAAAAAAAGGCAAACTATGTCACAGCAGAAAACAAAATTTATGTCATATTTGTCTATTTGTCACAAGTCCACTTTTCTGTCAAACTATACCAAATCTACTTTGTGTTATAGTAGTTTTCTTTTTCTTTTTGTGAATGGTGCCTTCCAAATTATCGTCGCTCTCATAGTTAGGAGATACAGAAGTTTTAAAACATCATGACTAAAATGATAATTTTGAGTGCCATTTGCGATAATGACACTCTATGTCAAACATTGATTAGTAATATTTTGACAAGCTATATACTATTGGAAAGACGAAGATTAGAGTTTTCTATTGGTGGATAGAACACATCTGTAGGACTAATTTTTAGTCATACTGTACCTTCTACTTCATGTTTTTTTTAACAGAAATCTGCTTCACTTTGCCTTAACCATTTTTGTTCAGAATCATAGCATCGTAGTGCGGTTGTCAAATAGTTTTGTGAGTTTATTTTGTGATTTTTATAATTATTTATGTATTGTGTTGTTAAACAAAGACCAGAGCACTATGGTGACAATATATACACTTTCAAAAGTCCCTTACCACATTTGGGAATAAACAAAATAACAAAAAACAAACTTTTTGTCAAAAGTAAAATGTTTATTCGTATTAGACCCTTATAGCTATTACAACAACAAAGTTGTCATCTTCAGAGGGATTCCCTCTGACAACTTTGTCAACTTTGACAACTTTGTTATATTTTACTAATAACATACTAACTCCAAAATTTATATTAAAAAAAAAAAAAATTATTACATATCTGAATTTTATGTACGTCTATGAGACAAGTTGTATTTTAGATATTATTATTATTATTGGTAATTTTATAAACCTGTCTGAGAAAAAATGATATATACCAACTTGGTTTTTGGATAAGATTACTATTTTTTGTGAATTTAAAAAGAAGTATTGAAAAATAAGCTAAATTGGAATGCAATAGAGTGGCCACTTTTAGGGTTAAAGACTCACGAAGGACTTAGATTTATACTAAATGTGCAATAAATGGCAGATACCAGGTCACATATGAAATTGCATTTACTAATCAATTGTAATACTGTAAACACAGTTTACAGAAACCGGAGTGTTAAACCTTCAATGAGGTAATTAAGATATTCAGTTTGTTTGATGAATTCATTCACTGTATAGAAATAATTCTGCACAAAATTTGAAAGAAAAGTATTATTTAATTTCTTTGAAGAGTATAATAAATCATTTGGTTTTTAAAAACCCAATAAACTAGTTAATAAAAATATATTATCACACCATTTTCTAGTAGAGAAATGTACCTTTTATTGGCTTTTTGACTTTTTGCTGTATGATAAAAATTCAAAAAGTTATGCACATTAAAAAAAGAAAAAAAAGAAAAGGTTTTTGACCCATATTTCTCTAAATAACTCAAAAATTATAATTCTAGTGAAAGAAAATCAAGCAAAACTTATTGTAAATAAAAATACCTACAACTTGTTTGTTTTTTGTGACTCTTATATGATTAAATTTTGGCTAAGTTACAAATTCAACTTTAGCTACTCTGCTCTTAAGTACCATTCAAACCACTGCTTTAATTAAAAAAAATCAAGTGTGATAATTTATTAGTACTTTTAAAAATCTTAAATTTTTTCATTACTATTTCAATAGGATGAAAATCAACTGATAATTTAAAGAAAATGTGGATTTTTCCAGATAGCGGGGCTGAAATAGTCTTAGTTCAATGGGCGATGGAATTGGCTATAAAATGGCTAAATTTTATAGTAATGAGACATGTAAAAAAAGGGGAAAAAAAACAAATTAAAAGTCTTTTATGTACTACAAACAAGTTCTCATAGTATTTGTTCGACTAAACCCACCAATTTTGATTTATTTATGAAATACCCTTTTTTCAACCTTTCTCACTCTTATCCCTGTGAGTAGAGAAAGGAATCAAAGAATAGACTCTTTCGATTCTTAATGTAGATATACTAAAAACTATCTCTACCAATTTTCAGCCACAATTTTAGCTAATTTTCCTAGGGAAAACTGTATGCCAGTTGGACAGTCTTTAGTTGAAAAGAAGCTGCACTTTTTATTTATTAATACATTCACCTTTGTTCTTCCTGAGTTTCTACTATAAAAATACAGTACATACAAATCATAACTTTAAATGTTACTTACAACTAATGATCCAGAAATATGTTGAACAGAATTTAAAATAGTCTGCTTCCAAAATTCAAATGATGCACTTGCTGATTGGCAATCTTGTTGGTTCTGTGAATATAGAAATGAAATTTCAGGTGTATAATATATTGATAACATTGTACTTAGAATTAATGATATTAAAATTATTATATTAGTTATATTTCTCCTATTTATAATGTCTTTGAGTACAATATTCTGATATTCCTAGCTTCATCTTATTACCTTTTATCACAACTTTTTATGTACTCACAGACCTATATTGTGATATAGGTAGTATACAGGAAGTTCTAATAGTAGAATTATTTGAAAATGTATCAACTGAAGAAAATATTAAGGTAGGAATGCAGAATATTCTAATCAATATAATTACTGATGTTGTTAACTTTTTTTTAAATAAATAAAACATCCGCAAATTCCATGTACTGTGTAATATATATCTAAACATTTTGATATCCAATCTCATGTAACATCCATTCTGATACGTGGAAGAGTTAAATGATATCATGGGAAAATATCAGTGTGAATTGCATCCTAGTAGAAACACCACTAATCAGATACTTATTTGGTAGACAGATGATGGAGAAGTTGTATGAATACGAGATAGATTTGAATTTTGAATTTGTTAACTACTGTTATGATTTAGGGTTAATTTAGGATTTAAAGTTAAGTTAAGTTAAATATTCCAAGTCCACTTGATAGACACCAGAGCATAAACAATCATTATGACAGAGTACAAAAAGTAACTGAATTGATTACCGGTTTTTTCAGTTAAACCGCCATCTTCCGATCCAACACATCTGACGATGATGGTTTAACTGTCGAAACCGGTTATCCACAAGGATGAAATTTGGATTGTCTGACGTAAAAATTAAGGTAATTAACCCACAATATATTCATGGAATACACAATTCAGGAGACTACACTAAACATTATGATTAGGGATAAGATCGGTAATCGAAAAAAATTCAATACAAGGAATCAATATGGACATGGAACCACGAGGGATCGGCAATAGGAGGTGAGCAAGCTTCATGTGTAAAACAATTTAGTAAATCTTTTGAATTCATATTTATATATATTCTCTCATAATCATTGGGATAGCTCTGGAACGAAAGCTTAAGATATTTCACTTGTAAATGAGTTGAATGTTGATATTTAACCTTATTAACGATAATAGTAATTAATTAGAGATGTTTTACATGTTTGAGAATCATTAATAATAAAATAATGAACTAAAGAAATTCCCAATACAAAGATTTTTAGGACTGAATCACTGATTGCCCAAATAATTTCATTTCTATTAAAAATGTGTTGTTTTTTTTATGACATGTTTTGAATTTTCGTAAAAAATATTACCATAGTTTATTATTTTTGTTAATCTAAATTAATTAATTGTAGTTTTTATTACAATTTAGTCATTTGTGTACAAAAGTTAATTTGTGACTCATTATTTATAAGCTTTATGAGAAATTTTAATAAAAAAAGAAAATTTCTTCTTTTTTTCAACTCAATTTTCTAGTTTTCATTATTTAAAAAATAATAAAAAAATTAGAGATACTTGCATAATGACATGTCCAAGTACATGAATTTTATTAATGGTAGGCTTTTAAATTATTGAACATATTTCTTTTTTTTATACATATATCTTGTGTTCAAAATAACATTTTTCTTATTTGATGTTTATGACAAATTTTTGTGAGCTATTGTGGTGTATGTTTTGGTTATTTATGACGTAGGCCCTACATAGAGGAGATTTGGAATTGTGGTCTGTTTGTTTGTTTTCTTTTTTGCTCTTCTTGTATTCCCTCTTCTTGCAATTCCTCGCAAAACAAAAAAGTATCACAGAAATGGACGTAAAAAGACTTAACAGAGGTTTATTTTTTGTCTTAGTGAATTTTGTGATAATTTCGAAATGTATTACAAGAAAGGGTGAAGCTACTTTATTCATTAAAAGCCCCATGAGTTGGGCGACAATTGTAATAATTCGAAAAGTATGAACTTGAAGAGTTCTTAAGTTTCCATTATCTTACAAAAAAAAAAAATTATTAATTTATGATTGATTTTAAATTTTGCTCGGTCATTAGGGCGCCAGGTAATTTTCTTCTTACCAATTTAAAAAAAAAATGAATTTAATTATTACCAAAAATATCTCGAGGTCAAGAGTTCTTTCTACAGACGTACTTGGCTCAGGTGATTTAAATAAAGATTCCAAGTCTTTTTTCTGCTGAAATTTTACATAAATATTTATTACTTATTCAAAGAAACATCCTACAAATATCATTAACAAAAAATCATATTTGTAAATACTAGTTATCATTTAGTTTTAATAAACAAATCATTGATTTATATTTCCTTTATTTTATTACTTTCAAATTAATCAACTTTATCTTTCAAATGCTTCTATAAATAAAAATGTTGCAACAGGAATTTAATTTATGAAATTTTGAGTAACTTTGCAGCTCTCTAAAAAAAAAATAAAAAGATTCTAATTTATTATTTAAAAATTTTATTTTTTATTATTTCTTCTTGAAATAATCTAATATAAAGGATTTTTTAAGTAAACAAACATGTACAAAAATTAATTTAAAACATAATACAGATTATTAATCAAATAGGTAATGTATAGCGTCTATACCAAAACGCCGACCAAAAAAATATATTGTCTGAACACGAGGAGAAAACTGACGTCCGGCAAGTTGAAGTTTTACAGCTCCTCGTTGGTTCTCCATCATTCAAAAGTCGTTTTCTCGAATAGTTTGAGAATGTTCATAACTCACTAACACGTTCAGTCTTTCTGAAATCATTTTTATCTCGCGGTATATAGTTTTTTTCTTTTAACACAGTCGTATTGAATAATCGTTCTATATTCTTGTAACATGAATTATCAAATATTAATGTCTTGGAAAATTACATGAGTCTATTGTCCACTATAACTGTTCAATTGTATTGTAATGAGAACTTATCACTTGAAAACACTCTTTACCTTTATAGTTCAAGGTTCTAATTATAACTTAACAACATTTTTGTTAAGTTAAGCTCATTAGTGCAACTCAACGAATACATCTTACCGCTCCAACTTTCTTAATACGACTTTTAAAAACACAACCACTCTCCATCAGACTCTGATCTAGACTGTTTCAACACAACCTTCACCTCCAAACTCTGAACTAAGACTGTAAATTAAAAATCACATTTTTAACAAAACGTTTTTATATAAACTTTCATAGGTCGGACTTCCTCAGCTCCCAAACTAAGACTGACTAAACCACGAGACTTTCTCTCTTCCGCGTCCGCCAAAAAAGTCCTTGACACATCATTTCATCATATTTTGTTAAAAATCACTTTTATATTGTTTTTCATTGGAACATTTGTTATAAATTATACTAAGACTAAATATTGTACAAAATTGTTTTCTAGGATGCTTTTTGTTAATAATTTACAGCTTTTCTTACTTAATTTTACCACAATTGCATACGCTACGACCAATCAGCTTCTTTGATCCATATTCCACAGAGCCAATCACGTCGTGTCTTTTAATCCTATAATTTACTATGTTACAATTTAGTAGTTAAGACAATTGCAAACAAATGTTATATCATAAGTCTTTTTTTGTTGTTAATACTAATTAGTAAATATTGTACAGTTACACAAGGAATGCTAACGTGAAACTGTGTTTTACACAGGCTACATATGCATGCTAACTTAGAATCCCCACAACGTTTGTAATAGTAGCTAAGTATTTCACTACCATAAGTGCAGTTGTGAAAATTCAAGTTGAAATAGTAGTTTCCCAGTAATAAATTTGACCCTAGCAAAATTCCAAAATTTGAAATAAGGCAGACACAACGAAAATCTAAAAAGAATTAGGGTTTAAAACTTTGCAGATTTAAAGTTTTTACATTCACATTTACGTCTAATAAACTTGATATAGATGAGGGTATGTACCAATATGATGTAGATGATGCAATGATGTAGATGTGGTGGTGAACCAATGCAATAAGACAATTGGTCCATAAAGCAGCACGGGACGCTATATAAAAAGCGAGGGACTTTTCAGGAGGAAAATATTTATGAACAAGTTGAGTATCAAACAGATATAGGTACCAACACGATTAGCGAACATCAAAGTCACATTTCACCACAAGTAGCAAAGATGGATGAGCGTTTACCATTTTTTGACCCGGGGAAATTTAAGGGTACTGTGGAAGATGATATTTTAAGTCATATTACACGCTTTGAGAGGGCAGCTTTGGTTAACGGCTGGGATGATGCAAAGAAGGTAATTTATTTTCCAATGCATCTCTAGGATGTGGCACTTACATATTTTGAGAATTATGAACTTAAACATAACAACTTGATATGGGCTGAGATAAAGAGCACCTTTGCCATGGTTTTCGCTCCAGAACAAGAATAGGAAATGTTGATGTTACAACTGAAAATCGGGGGAAAGTTACCAGGGGGAGTGTATTAAAGATAACAGTAATTAATTAGAGATGTTTTATGTGTATTAGAATCATTAATAATAATGAATTAAAGAAATTGTCAATACAAACATTTTTAGCACTGAATCACTAATTGCCCAAATCATCTCATTCTGAACCTGAATCCTAACACTGCAGACAGTCTTTTGATCAGCCTTCAGACAGTGATAACAGGAGTGATCTGTACAAGGTACTTTAGATAAACCACCGAAAAAGAATAATCACAAGTGACACTAAGACAAGGAGAGGAGGCTCTACTATTTTATTTGATCTGACTCTACATAAGGTGAATAAAATGAACATGAAAATTGAACTATTAAAACATCAACTTTCATAATAAAATTAAAGATAGTCTATTAATTAAATTAAACTAATATTATATTTTACAACACATCAGAATTCTATTAAAAAAAAAAGAAAAAAAAAAGGGTTTGAAGAAATCTGTTTGCTGTCTTTAATAAAAGTATAGTATTTAAACAAATTATTATATGAAAAATATGACATCATTTTCTTATATATATATATATATATATATATATATATATATATATATAATGACATCATATTTTAATGAGCAAAATATATATGTTGTCAGAATGGTGAAATCTAGGGTTCAAAAGTGTACCATTATGTGAAGAGAATGTGGCCATACTCCTCACTCTCCCTGTGTTACACTTTTCCTCTTTCTTCCAAAACAAACCGAAAAGGCCCAGTTTGCCAATGAAGAAAGAAACGATTCCTTTGGCATTGACAAGGGGTTAAGGGATTAAGGACAAATAATTCCATGGGGTAGCAGAAGATGATAATCACATCTACATCTGAGGTAGCTCTACCCTTAGGACTGCTGTGCGCAAGTGAAAAGCTGCATCCTGCTTGAGGTGACCCTGCTTCAACAAAACACAGCGGATCTAGACCGAGAGGTCAATAATCTTTCTCTAATCTAAGATGAAAAGTGTCCTTAGGGTAATTCTTGACCCTTCATAATAATTAGCCACTTTACAAATGTTATTACTTGTGGGAACAAATATAGATTCATCACACAAAATAAATAAATTTAAAATTTAAAAAAACAAATACTGTAGTGTGCTCAGACATTGCTACTGATAATGAACCAGAAACATCTTCAGTTGCTTCTGAGTCAAATGACAAGGTGGAGGGAAGGCCTATGAGCTATACCAATACTGATATCTCATCTGAAAGAGAGGATAAGATGCTGGAAACAGACGATTCCTCGCAAGACCCCATCACAACTGAAATAAATAAAAATTAAAAAAGATAAAAGTTAAGGTAAAATAGAAAAAAGAGCAAAAAAGAGAGCTTTTGGAAAGACACACAGAACAGGGTATTGAATGGAATCCCAAACTGTGGGGAACAGGCAAAAGAAAACTAACGAGCCCTTTATAGAGAGACCTCCACAGAGTAAAAATAAAAACCTAAGATGGCAGAAACAATCAAGTCCCTTAGAAATAAATACAAAGAATTGATATCATCATATAAGGTGGCTATTTTTCAAGGATAATACCCAGATCAAAAATTTAATATAGAAAACTTGGACTAAACTGAGGGTTTCCTAGCTCTGGGGTTTGAAACTCTAGAGCATGGAGAATTTCCTCAATTCAGTAACACCTACCTAGAGACTGGAGGCTGAATCATAGTATGTGCAAACTTAGAAACCAAAATGTGGTTGAAGAGAAAAATCCTAAACATAAAACCTTGGAATGCTACTAAGCTACAGATAGGTGACCAAAAGGACATCCTGTAAGTTACCAAAGTGATCTTCAAAGCTCCTAAGGTTTACTCAAAGGTAGATCCAGCCAAGATTCATAAAGTGCTTAGCAAGCAAAATAAGTCCCTCAAAACTGAAGATTGGAAGGTAATAACAAACCACAGTGGTCTTAATAGACGATACCTCTTTGCCAGCTTTAAAAGCAGCAGACATTAAAGCCTACCTAGGATTTGGTAAAGTGTACTTCACCAAATTCCAGAAGAAAGACAATCCATTGGAAAATGACCCTGAGGATAATAGTGTGGGATTGCCACCGAACCTTAATTAAGCTTTTGACCCAGAACCAGGTAATATTTGACTGAATATCAGGTCACAGAGGCTACAAAGGCAACAAAAGGCAGATAAACTGGCAAAAAAATGGATCCAAGAAATCCTTCATTGGCCCAGAACAACTAAAACCTGTAGCAAAAGAGAGTCTAAAACAATGTCTCCACTTAGAAATTAAGGAATGATGGATAAAATACTCCACAGGAAAACTTTATGGATCGCTGGTCCAACCAGATCTGAAACCCTCTAAGTTCGTCACTTCACAAAGTAGACGAAATCAGAGAAAAATATTAACCATTGTATCTTCATGGCCATGGCATTTTCAAAAAGCATCATAATACTTAGGATTATTCCATATTGAATCTGCAGTCAAATTCCAAACAAACAACATTTCCTCCACTACTTTTTTGGTTCAATCAAAATCAATGAAAGGAATGTTTCACTGTCTCTAATGTTAGATTTGTCGATCTGCAATACCAATTCAGTAATCTTCAGCGTGTTGAAAAGTATTTCTTCAACATTAGCGGCCATCTCATCAATCTTTCTTGAGATGGTATCATTACTCAAAAAAGGGACTGATTTAACAAAAGTACTCATTTCATACGTTCCAAGAATAGTTAAAAATTTCTATATTACTATGTTTCCACAATTGTGAGGCTTATCACATTTTACCAATAACAGAGAAACCTTATAAGAAGCAAGAAGTCCTTTATCAAATTTGCCTGAATATTTTTAAAACAGGTTGCATATAGAAATATTTTGATTGTCAAATCGTGACTTGATAAAATGTTATGGGTTTGCCGATTTTGTTAGCTTGCATTTTTGTTCTAGAAGGCTTCATTGCTTCAATGGAAAATATCTTTTCACAAAGAAGGCAGAAGAGATTCTCTACATTCGTAGGAGACAGGATGAAACCTAATTTCAAGTATTCATTTAAGTATTGGCACTATTTCTTCAGTTATGTTTTAAAAGTTGTTTGTGTTACGAGTTTTGTTGTTTGTGTATGCCTCCATTATGTTTTTTGATAAACAGCGGTGGTAGCCTATTACAATTGCAGTTAATCTGTATTGAGGGCTTAGTTCCGCCTACATCTACATATCGTTGATGGTAGTTCCAGGCTCCAACAGTAAAAGCTAATCAACTACACGGTTGTTTATAGTAGGGGTGCATACTTGATCGTTGCATTTTTCCATAGCTTCTTAGTATCTCTTGTTTGATTTTTAACAATTTTATAAAATCTCGGCTCCGTGACTACTTATGATTTAGACTTTGTTCTTACATCTATTACTATTTCATTGCGGCTAACGCTGATGAACCGGACTTTAATAAATTGTACTCGGAGTAATGAATACAACATTTAAAAATGAACAGAATGATGAAGGTCTGCATAATGAGGGAGAGAACGGTATTTCAAATATCATAAGTGAGAGTAAGTGAACTTGTAAATGAAGATGGTAAACAAAAAGATGAAGTAACTGAAAAGGAGTCAACAAGGTCGTGAGACATACTATGTGTACAACACGTGCAAAAACCTGAACTGCACCCAAAAGATTGTTTTGAGGATTACCATACAAAACAAAATTACTAGCTTAGATTATTGGACTCAATATTTTCATATAGTTTTGAAGTGTTCTTTCAAGGTTTCATGTTATAACAAATATTATTTCACTCCTTATATAATTCATTTCTTGATTGAATTACTCAATATTTGTAACATTGTACAAATATTCAATATTTTGTAAAAATAAAAACAATAATCCAAAATTAGTTATATTTTTTTCTGAAGTATCAGTGTTACCAACAGAATCAAGGAAAATTTATCTTTAAAAAAAACAAAAAAATATATATTTTTAACATAATATAATAAATAACAGAATCTCTAATTTCATAAATTTTAACATATTATTCAAAGAGATACAATAACCGTAAATGGACAGCCAGAAAATATGGTATTTTAGAACATAAATCGACATAAATTTTCTCTATATTCTTCCATTCCAAGTATAGTAACACTTTAAATATATTGAGTAATAATACTGGATATGTACTACAAAACTTACCTCATCATTTTGTATAGTATATGATTGTTTTAAGATGTTATATACATTGGCAACCACCGGGTCTTCAGATGGTGATCTAAAAGAAACAAAATCAACATAATTCTGAAAAAGTATTGTAACGTTGAGAAGCCCTAAGTAAAAGCTTTGTCCAATTCAAAATGTTTAAACCTTGTCAGTTAGAAATAAATGTCAAACATAAACGTCACTCCAACACATAATAAATTTTGTTAAAGGATTTCTAAGGAAACAATACTTCGAAACTACAAAATTATTGAAAGGGCGAGGGCAGCGTGACAAATTAAATAGGAAGAGTTGAGTTATGTAATGTGACAACATGGGAAATTAGAAAGTTTGTGTACGCCCAAGTTAACAAAAGAAAAAGAGACAAAAAACTATGCAGAGGTACGTTGAACTCAGCTAAGAAACAAGATTTAACGAACTTTGAAAGACGGTTAGAGTTTGAAAAATCAAATCCAACCAACCAAAAAGAAGCGTCATCCAGAAATAAGCGAAGAAGGGGTAAAACGGGAAAACTCTGCGTAAGAATTCAAAAATCAAAAAAAAGCAGTGAAGAACGAGCGTCGCAAGGGAGAGGAACTAGGCACAGGGCGAAGTTCGCCAAATCGTCGTAGAGTTGAAGAAAAGTTTTAAGTCATCGAATTATATTAAAATCATCGTAAAGTTAAAGAAGAGTTTGATTAATTGACTAAGAATTCAAGCAACAGAGTGAGGTAGTTCAAGCTTCGAGATCGTCAAAGTGCCTATAAATTGGATTAAGTTTCTTGTGATATCTGCCATAAGTTCGAGGGATCATCTCACCTGTAAAAACTCCAAGAAGACATCATTCCATGCTACTGAACCACGATAAGTTATCTGATTAGTTATTGTAGTTTTTACTTCAGGTTACCAAAGAAACCACGCCCCAATTTAAATAAAATCTGAGCTAGGCCGAGAGCCATTTAAACTTAAATTTTCAAAGAGCAATCAAAGTAACTTCATTATATAATTGGTAAATTATACCTGGCGCCCAATAAATCAATAAAGCAATTGAGATATTAAATTATAAAGACTAAATTAAAATTACAATTAATGATACGATTTTGATGCACCTAATAATAATAATAAAATTGCTATGTTCTAGAATTAAGTATTTCATTGTGTTATAAATGTTTATGTCTAGTTTAAGTTGAATGGATGAGATTTATTGATAAGATGAATAAATTTGAATACTCATATATGCATCAAATAATTTGAAGATTTAATTAATTCAACTGTTATATATTGGCACCCAACTTTAGGTGCAAATTGTATTTTAAAGAATAAATAATTTTAAATATGATAACGTAGTTGTGTTTTAATCAAAGTAATTAATTAAAAATAAATAATAAAGGTTATAATTGGCGTCCAACTCGTGGTTTAATTAAAATTAAAATTTAGTTCACGTGGTGTAACCTGAAGGTAGCATTATAAGATAAGAGACAGAAAGACTATTAGATATAATTAATTTAATGTTAAGACGTAGTAATAGGATAAAAAATTATAAAAAGATGGCAAATAACCAAATAACAATGGGGTTTGATGAGGAGATTAATAATCAAATGGGGATAGAATCAGAAATGGATAGAGCTATAGGGATTAATAATAGTGAAAGTAATACTAATGAGGGTAATAATTCAGGGGAGAGTGAAAATTTAAAGGTGTATGGGACCCCAACGGTAGGATTAAACGAATTAATCGAAATCCTTAATAAAAAATTTGATGAAAGTAATAAAAATGCGGAAATCCTAAAAACAAGCATCGATAAAAAATTTGAAGAAAGTAGTAAAAATGCGGAAGCCCTTAATAAAAAGAATTTCGAAGAAATTAATAAAAATGCGGAAATTCTAAAAGCAAGGCTCGATAAAAAATTCGCAGAACAAAATAAAAAGCTCGAGGAAAATAATAAAAAATTAGAAGAACTTAGTGGCAATGTTAGTCAAAATGCGGAGACAATGGACCGAAAATTTAATGAATTTGCGGAGAGATTCGAGAACAAGCTCGAAGAAATTAAATTAAGATCGGATACCACAGCCGAGACAATTAGGACGGAAATGAATGATAAATTAAATAAAATTGAAGAAAATTTCACCGATAAATTAGGTAATAAGTGCGAAGATTTAAGAGAAGATTTAAAAGAAATTGCAAGTAAAGTCGTGGAAGTAGAAAAGGATGTGCAAGAGAGCATTAAAGAAATCGAAATCACCGTAAACAAAAATTTAACTGAAAATCAAATTAACGTAGACGCTCAGATTGATAAGGTAAAGGAAAGTCAAGCTAGATCTAATAATAAAATTCTAGAAATCGAATCACAATGCCAAGAAAATTCACAAAAAATTAACCAATATCAGAAACAAACGGACGAAATGAAAAATAAAGTGACAGAAGTAGATGAAAGATTAAGTAATTTAAAAACAAGGGATGGTATCATAATAAGGGAACCAGAGATAAGGGATATTAGTTTTACAGGAAAAGAAAGATTCCCAATGCAATTTTTAAGGATCATAAAAGAAGTTAGCGTTAGTTACACACATCAAGGGAACATGTATTGGTTAGATAGATATTTAAAAGATGAAGCATGTGTATGGTGGTTTCTACACCGTAGGGAAGTTAAAAACTTCGAAGATTTTGAAAAAATATTTATGGATAAATATTTTAACGAAATGATACAAGCAAACATCCGAGACAGGTTGGAATTCGGAAAGTTTAAAGGAAAAATTGGGGATGAAGCTATCACATATGTGGAGAACATGATGTTGGAATGTTCAGAGTTAGAACCGCCGATTTTAGAAGCCCAGTTAGTCCAAAAAATCGCTAAGCACTTTCACCCAACTACACTAATTGCTGTTATCACCAGGGGTGTGAAAACAAAGCAGGAATTTGTAAAACTATTGATGGAATTCCGACAGGCAGATGTACGACACATTAATAGTTACGAAGAAAGAAATGGTAATTATAAGGCATCCTATCCACGCGACGAGAGAGAGGGAGAAGTTGTAAACAGGCCTTGGGGACAAATGAATGGGTACAACAGTAGACATTTACCGTTACGTCAGAATAGGGATGTTTACAGAAAACCAGATGTGCGTGCCGACATAAAAAATGGACCAGGGAACCGTTGGGAAGGTCGACAACCTGCAGACAGGGACGGAAGAGGGCAAAAGTGAAAGTTGGAATGGAATGTAGACCTAGCGGATAAGAACAAGGCAACCATAAATACCTTATTCACCGATTTAAAAGATTATTTAGAGGACAATCACGACACAAGCGATATAATTAATGACATTAATAAATGTCCAGAAATTAAGTTAGTTTTTAATGAGTGTGTACAGGTCAGAGCGTTAATCGATACAGGTTGTGAGGTAAATTCGATATCTGAATCTTTCTACAACACAAATAAATTAAATTTAGGAGTTTTTGAAGAATTACCGGTAGCAGGAGTAAAAGTTATTGGAGCATTAGGTCTGCGTTCCAAAAGTGTTAAAAAACAAATTTTCATTAAAGTTAAGTTAGGAACAGAATTAATCGCCGTGCATTTTATAATAGTACCAGAACTAATTCGAGATTGTATACTTGGGTTAGAGTTTTTATCAAGAAATCATGCAATCGTCAATTTTATTAATAATAAGTTAGAAATAGGAAATAAATTAAACTATGGAGTTGGTAGAAAGGAAATTAAATTCGAGGATTCGTCAGAAGTTAATATTGAAAGTTTGAATAATTGCCTACAAATTGAAGAGGATAAATATGAATTTGATATAAACAAAATAAGCAATTTGGAACATGTACCACTTGAGAATAGGCAGCGGTTATACAGCATATTTAATAAATATAAAACAGTTTTCAGCAAAAAACCAGGATTAATTTCAACTTATTACCATAAATTTCAAGTAACTGATAGAACACCATACTGTCAGAGGAGTTGGCCAGTGGCAACTAAGTTTAGAGAAGCCGTTGATGCAGAGATTCAGAGAATGCTAAGTTATGGGATCATCGAGAGAGCAAACAGCGCATACATTAATCCTATAGTACCTGTATGTAAGAAAGATGGGAGCGTAAGGATCTGTTTAGACGCCAGGACTATAAATGCGAGAACCATACCGGATTACGAAGGGATTCGACCAATCCAAGAGTTATTGACAATCGGTAAGAAGATCAGTTGGATGAGTAGTTTAGACCTAACTAGCAGTTTTTGGCAAATCCCGTTGCACGAAGATTGCAAGGATTTCACGGCATTTCTGTACAAAGGATTGTGCTACAGGTACAAAACCGTTCCGTTTGGGTTGAGCACAAGCTTAGCAAGTTTAACGCGAGGTTTGGACTCAATTCTGACGGAAGAAGTTAAAAGGAATTTAATTATGTATGTGGACGACTGTTTATGTATTTCGCAAAACTGGGAAGATCATGTGGACCAATTAGAAAAAATATTAAAGGTATTTCAAGACGCCAACTTAACAGTAAATTTTGAGAAATCTATGTTCTGCAGGAAAGAAATAGATTATCTAGGTTTTGTTATCACCACAGATGGTATCAAACCGCAAGAGCAAAAAATGATGGCAATTCAAAATTTTCCGCGTCCTAAGACACCAAAACAATTAAAAAGCTTTTTAGGATTAACAAATTTCTACCACCGGTTTTCAAAAAATTACGCACAAACAACAGCTCCATTACAAGGACTACTGAAGAAAGGAACAAAATTTAAATGGACAAATAGTATTAACCAGAGTTTTTTAGCTGTAAAGGAGGAATTTATTGAGGCTGTAACGTTAAAGCACCCAAATATGGAAAAGATGTTTTACTTACAGACAGATGCGTCCGATATTGCGTCAGGAGCACAACTGTACCAACTCGATGACCAGAATAACATTGCTGTAGTAGGATTTACAAGCAGAACATTTAAAGGGGCTGAGAGATTTTATAGCACTGCCGAAAAGGAATTGTATAGTGTAGTATTAGGATTAAGGAAATTTAGGAATTATTTATTAGGGAGAAAAATAACCGTTATAACTGACAATAAGGCGATCACTTTCATTAACCAATGCAAACTACTTAACGCTAGAATGACGAGGTGGATCTTATTAATTCAGGAGTATAACATCCAAATTCGACACTGCAAGAGAAAAGAAAATATTGTTGCAGATACATTGAGCAGATTCCCAGAGGATGGAGAATGTTCACAAGAAAATGGGGAGGACCGACTTGTACAAATCCAATTAGTGTTACAGAAGTTTAATCCAGAAGTGGGCGAACAGTTACAAAATATAGAAGTTTTACAGAAGAAGGATACAAAATTTAGGAATATAGTAGGTAAATTAGAAGAAAATGATCCAAAAATTTTAGAATGTTATAAATTGTTTGAAAAAAAATTATTTCGCAAGGAAAGAGGAATGTGGAAATTAATGATTCCAGAAAAATTCATTGAAGTATTAATTAAGGAAATTCATGAAATTTGCGGACATATAGGAATAAGCAAATGTTACCATAATTTTAAGGAAGATTTCACGGGAGACAAAGTCGCTAAAAAGGTCAGGGATATAATAATTAAATGTTTACGATGTCAAAAGTGTAAACATGACAACAAAGGTAGAAACGCAGAACTTACGCCTATTATACCAAAAGGTAAGGGTGAACTAGTGTGTGTAGACTATTACGGACCATTGCCTCGGTCAGTCTACGGGTCAAGGTACATCTTAGTAGTGATTGACGCATTTTCTAAATACACAAAATTGTATAAGGTAAAAAACACAACAACCGTAACAACATTAAATCAAATCAGGAAATACATTAAAGAAGTCCAATTACCAAAATACATACTTTCGGATAATGGTACACAATTTACATCCAAAAAATGGACAGAAGGGTTACAAGAACTGGGAATTAGACAAAGAACCGTTGCAATACGAAATCCACAAAGCAACTTGGCGGAGAGAGTAATGCGAAATCTAGGTCAACTTTTCAGGATCCTGTTACCTGACAATCACCAAGAATGGGGAAGGCTACTTGAAACTGTGGAAAGTTTCATGAACGAATCATACCATGATACAATTGAGTCAACACCATTAGAAGTACAATTTAATACACGTCCGACACGAATTTGGAAAAAATATTTAATTAATCCAGGCAACACAGAAACAAACGACATTGACCACGGAGAAATATACTTACGAATTAAAAATAAAAGGGAAAAATTCGCTAAGAAGTTCAATGAACTGCATCCACCAACCGAATATCAGATAAATGATTTAGTACTAGTAAGAGCTTGTATTCCGTCAAGCACAATTGAAAAACGATATCACAAGTTCTGTGAACTATATGAAGGACCATACACCGTAATCTCTAAGATAGGAAAAACTACTTATAAGTTAGCTAGTATTAAAAATAATAAAACTCACATCCGAGGTATATTTAATTGTAGATTATTAAAAAGGTTTCATAATTAATTAGAGAGTTAAGTAAACAAAAATAAATGAATTTAACTGTAAAATAAAATGTAAACAAACACATGTCCTACAGTTGAAGAGGGTCAAGGGAACAATGTTAATTGGGGTTTACAAGAAGGGTTTGTTGACGTGGGATTCTAGACAATGCCATTGTTAAGAAAAAAGGTTGACCGCAGTTTAGGTCATAAAGTCATTTAAAGGGACAGTAATTCTAGTGGGTTTTTAAATGAGAGTAAGAGTAGGTCATAAAGTCATTTAAAGGGACAGTAATTCTAATGGGTTTTTAAATGAGAGTAAGAGTAGGTCATAGTCCATGTTACGATATGTATATGTGTATTATTAAAATAAGTTTAGTGTAAAGGTGTATCAAAAGCAAATTTTATCATTAATTATGCAATTAACATAAAATTTCTTGGGACTTATGTAACGTTGAGAAGCCCTAAGTAAAAGCTTTGTCCAATTCAAAATGTTTAAACCTTGTCAGTTAGAAATAAATGTCAAACATAAACGTCACTCCAACACATAATAAATTTTGTTAAAGGATTTCTAAGGAAACAATACTTCGAAACTACAAAATTATTGAAAGGGCGAGGGCAGCGTGACAAATTAAATAGGAAGAGTTGAGTTATGTAATGTGACAACATGGGAAATTAGAAAGTTTGTGTACGCCCAAGTTAACAAAAGAAAAAGAGACAAAAAACTATGCAGAGGTACGTTGAACTCAGCTAAGAAACAAGATTTAACGAACTTTGAAAGACGGTTAGAGTTTGAAAAATCAAATCCAACCAACCAAAAAGAAGCGTCATCCAGAAATAAGCGAAGAAGGGGTAAAACGGGAAAACTCTGCGTAAGAATTCAAAAATCAAAAAAAAGCAGTGAAGAACGAGCGTCGCAAGGGAGAGGAACTAGGCACAGGGCGAAGTTCGCCAAATCGTCGTAGAGTTGAAGAAAAGTTTTAAGTCATCGAATTATATTAAAATCATCGTAAAGTTAAAGAAGAGTTTGATTAATTGACTAAGAATTCAAGCAACAGAGTGAGGTAGTTCAAGCTTCGAGATCGTCAAAGTGCCTATAAATTGGATTAAGTTTCTTGTGATATCTGCCATAAGTTCGAGGGATCATCTCACCTGTAAAAACTCCAAGAAGACATCATTCCATGCTACTGAACCACGATAAGTTATCTGATTAGTTATTGTAGTTTTTACTTCAGGTTACCAAAGAAACCACGCCCCAATTTAAATAAAATCTGAGCTAGGCCGAGAGCCATTTAAACTTAAATTTTCAAAGAGCAATCAAAGTAACTTCATTATATAATTGGTAAATTATACCTGGCGCCCAATAAATCAATAAAGCAATTGAGATATTAAATTATAAAGACTAAATTAAAATTACAATTAATGATACGATTTTGATGCACCTAATAATAATAATAAAATTGCTATGTTCTAGAATTAAGTATTTCATTGTGTTATAAATGTTTATGTCTAGTTTAAGTTGAATGGATGAGATTTATTGATAAGATGAATAAATTTGAATACTCATATATGCATCAAATAATTTGAAGATTTAATTAATTCAACTGTTATATATTGGCACCCAACTTTAGGTGCAAATTGTATTTTAAAGAATAAATAATTTTAAATATGATAACGTAGTTGTGTTTTAATCAAAGTAATTAATTAAAAATAAATAATAAAGGTTATAGTATATTTGTTACTATACATTCCTTATAAATTAAGTTACAATGTAGATAAGTTAACTCTTTCATAATAAAGGGATGATTCCATCACACATTCATAAATAAAAAAAGATGAAATAAAAACATAAAAATCACCTAAAGAGGAATCACCAAGTCATGATTCTTCGAGGTATACAGATTGTTTCTAAATTCGCCTCAATGATTATTGAAAATCAGCTCATTAGTTCTAAAGAACCTAAATCTTACACTACAAGGTACTCAGTGGAAAATGATATAACTAAATTTGTGTCACATATCACAGGAGCAAATTTGGAGGAAATTTGGTTACCTCCATGTTACAAAGTCAAGATCAGACAGTTTGTATTTTGTACAATTTATGACTACTTAATTTTTACACTAATGTTAAATGACCAAATGAAACTTAAAATGAGCCTTGTTAAATTAAAAACAAAAATGTTTCTAAACATAATAATAACACAAACTTTAGTCAAAAAGAAAGTAAATGGAAAAGTATTTGTCGCAAATCTAGTGATTCAATTATATAATATAAAATGATTTGATAAGATATTCTTGGTTACTTTCTAATTAAGGCATGTTACTTATATTGAAATTAGCTGGCCGATTTTGTTTCAAATTTTTTAAAAAATATCAACATTTAATTACATTAAGTATAAATACAGTGTCGAATCTTATTCGAGTAATTTTGCAGGTACTGATATAACAGCAACAGAAGCCGACCTCTATATTTATTTAGTAATTAGGAAGCTATATAGAACATCATTTGATAACTGAATTGTCAATAACTTTGTAGTCATAAAGTTTAATTGCCGTTTTATATAACCAACTAGTTATGACACGACAGCTGACGTACCTAGATAATGGAAACCGTAATCCAACTGATTTCCTCGCAATCTTTATTAATAGCAATCTTGATTCATAAAACCTTTACTTTGATTTCTAGATGTATTTACAGTTTTGCTCACTTTATCTGTTAGAGCTAATTACTTTATTTTGATATTTCCTATGCATAATTTAAATTCATAATTCATATAATAAAACACAATTTTTTTATTTTGTAATATCCACTTTTTATTAGTCTAGCCGACCAATGGTTTCGCCTGCTGGTTTTCTTCAGTCTGTAATACAGCCTCGTCAATGCCTTAGCAGGCGAAACCATTGGTCGGCTAGACTAATAAAAAATGGATATTACAAAATAAAAAAATTGTGTTTTATTATCTTTAAACATGGAATTCCACCAAGAACCATCGGTCTCAACAGTAATGAAAATCATAATTCATATGTATTGATTTTCCTTAAATGACCATTGTCTTTTCAGCTTGTTCGCGTTGAATTTTTTTTAGACATCAATTCTACGATTTTGATCAAATTAATATTTTCTCCAATATACCTTTTATATAACTCCCCATCAATAGCATTTGTTATTTATGTCCTTTAAATAATTATACCCTTCATATATTAGTTAACCGAAATATATATATTTAAATTAAATTAATTATCAATTTGTTTTTCCATGTCCACAATAATTCTCACCCTTACACTAATTGAACTTCATTTATTAACAGCAGATAATTAGAAGTATTAAAACTTTTTTACCTTTTACTACTTTTTTTTTTTTTTTTAATCCTCTTTTGTTCTAAATATTAAAGTAAATAAGTATGGTTCTTTACTGCAACCCACAGGTGATAAAGCATTAATAATTCACTTTACTCTATTGGCACATTATATAACCATTACGAGTCTTGTCACACCTAACCTGGTATTCTCTTCTCGTTACTGTGAAATTTTCTCTTGGAGAAACAACTCTGATCGCTACTCCTTTCACCAGTATAACCCATCTAGCAACACTACTTATCCCCAACCCTTGATATCAATTTAAAATTATTATTCCCAAAATACAGCACTAGCCAATAATAACAACAAACCATTCATCGCAATATCAACACCCACTCTACTCCTGCTGTGATGAAAACCCCCTCGATCATTATAGTTTTTATATTTCCTTTTTCCCATTTCATGTGGATCGACTAGAGCCATGACAACCTTGGGTATTAATCATCCTCCAAATTCACTTCAGCCTACCATAACAATTTTGGGCGACAGTCACTTTCGACACCTAAAAACCTTTCTCCAACGTGTCCTACCTTTAAGTTACCATTTCATTTTCTATGGTTTTCCTGGCAAGACATTTCCAAAAATGAAAAAGTACATTAAAAATTACCGGTGCCATATTTTTAAATACTCCCGAAGGAAAAAGCCTGCAGGAGTAAGATCTGGAGATCTTGGAGGCCACACTCCTTTTGATATCACACAATGGCCAAAAATTCCTGTTACAGATCCAGTTTTTTATTAGTAGTATGACACGTTGCAATATTCTGCTGGAACCAGCAATATTGTTCATGTAAATCTAACAAGGATGTAAATTGTTCAATTAAGTTGCAATAAACCACACTGTCAAAAAATAAAGGGCATATAACATAACGCTGGGAGATCGCACAGCAAACACCAATTTTATGTGCATGTAGTGGTCGTGACACAAGTGAGGATTTTCAGTGCTCCGTATTCAGCAGTTTTGATTGTTAATGTAACCAACAAAGTGAAACCATGACCCGTAAAAAAAAAACACCATCCAACATTTCAATATCCTTGTCATTAACAAGAGAATGCATCCAACGATAATACTGTAGACGTTTACTGTTGTCAACTTATTTCAGTTCATGAACAACACCGATGTGGTAAGCACACAGTTTAAATTTTTTAGTAGCGCTAAAAGTGGTAGATAGTGAAAGTCCAGCCTGTGAAGATAACAGCCTTTATTGCTTGCACTAATTAGTGCGCTAACATACAAAAAAAAATAATTTAAACAAATTTAGCTTAGAGCATACACAGTTTAATTAAAATACTCCACGGGAAAACTATATGGATCGCTGGTCCAACCAGATCTGAAACCCTCTAAGTTCGTCACTTCACAAAGTAGACGAAATCAGAGAAAAATATTAACCATTGTATCTTCATGGCCATGGCATTTTCAAAAAGCATCATAATACTTAGGATTATTCCATATTGAATCTGCAGTCAAATTCCAAACAAACAACATTTCCTCCACTACTTTTTTGGTTCAATCAAAATCAATGAAAGGAATGTTTCACTGTCTCTAATGTTAGTTTATTTAATCTCATGTAGAAACAGGTTTCGGTTTTACAATTAATGTCAGGATTAATGTCTGTAAAAGAGACATGTTTTATAAAAATGTGGTAATAATATTAATCTGTGAATAATTAAAAATCTATGTATATCTGTATTAATCCTGTTGTTTTTTCATTTCTAACAATGTTATAATATTTTTTGCACGTTGTCGAATAAATTTATAATCGAGCCTTTTTTGAAGTTTTCTTTTAATTTTAATTTACACTTTTGACCACGAAATCAAGCAGAAGAGAGAAATTGGAGTATTTAAACTTCATTTTGCAGTAAAGTAAGTGCAACATTAATCTATTTCCACAACTTGACAGGTTATTTGATCACTTGCAAATTATACTAAAAAATTATACAGGTATGATCACTGATCAGAATAGTAAATTCTTTTATTTTACAAATATATTTAAAACTTTAAAAAAAAAAAAATCACTTAGATCCTAAAAAATATATTTGTAAAACACATGCAGAATTTTTTCTAAATATTGGTTTTAATTCACAACTTTTGGCAACTGCTATAGTTGAGCTGGAAACCAGTTATAAACTTAACAGAAACAATAGGTGCTCGGCAGACATATCTGTACATTGCATTTCTTTGTTCTTAATTATACTTTATGCCTCAAAAAACTTATGGTTACTTAATTGAACTTAAATGTTTTTACCTAATTCCACTTGTTAAATTGTCCTATTTTTTAACTTGTGTAATGAATTTCTTTATGTACATATGATTATCATATTTGTACATCTATTTTTGTATCTGTAGATAAAACTAAGCCACTATGACAGTGAATGATGCAGGGGTTGAAACATTGGACTAGCCAATATCGCACAGTGAATGTTGCCAATTTCATGTATGTGAGCCAGCAATTCTCGAAATCCTCAACCTTTCCTCCCTGTGCCATCATGTATGACAACAACACAATTTCGATCGCTTGATTTTGTGGACATAGAGTTGAAGAATAATACCAAAACTGTGTGTTTGTAAATTCTAAGAATATAATGCTTAAAAATTTAATTATCCCTAAATAAAACTGAAAGTTATACAAAATGGTTGTTGTGTTCATATTTGTTAGAACTTAAAAACTATCTGCATAAAAAATGGCAATATTTCATAGATATAACATCATACAGATTAATATTATTAACATGGTTTAATCGGACAATTGCCATAAATTAAGTTTTTATATACACAAATGATCCAAAGGCCCGATTAAACCATAATAATAATATGAACAATCTATCATTATCAAATAACTTTAAAACCAGAATACAGATTAAATTGAAAACAAGTACTTTATAATAGTAAAACTTACACAACAGTAACTCCTCCACCTTCTAGAAGTATCACAAGATCAAATTGGTTTTCACAAAGAGTAGAGATAAAAGATTTTGCCATTTCATTAGTCCCAGAGGTATTGACAGATAAAGCAGAAGCTATGGGATTCATACTTGGATTCATCATATGACACTGCATGTTTGTCTCAACATAATTCAAATGCTGATCAATACATGGAATAATATGAACTACAGATGATTTAAGAAAGTTAACAATTTCTGGATTATTGGTTTCGTAGCCTCGTACAAGATGTTTTGCTAATCTTAAGTTTATTTCTTGCCCAGCTGGTTCAGTTGCAAATATACCACTGACAACAGCAATCTTGAATTTATGTTCACTTGGAGATCCCACCTAAAATGTATAGTGTAATTAAAACCTTTAAAATTTAAGTACCTATAATAGTGTTTCAAAATTTAAATTTATTAATAGGTCCCTGAATAACCTTGCTCACATTATGATTATAATCAGTCCATTAATAGCATAATTGCAATTTCTTTTTTAGATACATTTTTTTGCTTAAATATTATATGTCTGTGTGTCATGTAAATCGTTTTACCATAATCTCAACCAATGATCAATATTTAGTATTCTAGTGAAGAATTTATCTGAAGCCTTGAATTTCGCAATCAGTGGTAACAGAATTCGTATGACAAACTGACAAACTTGTAAGTAGTTTAGTCACATATTTATAATAAAGTATGAATGTAGCAAAATTAAAACATTTAATCTTAATTCATTTATAGTTTCTATGATTCCTCCCTTTAAGCTTCTAGGAATTCGTCAAATTGGCTAACGACCAGTTTCACCAAACATGATTAAGCATTAACTACAGTTAAATCATATCAGCTGCTTTCATGTTGTTTGATCAATAATGGTTAGAGATAACCTGGTTAACATATGGATTAATCCTGGATATATTTAAAAGTTAGTGAAAAGAATGTTTAAATATTTAACTGTGACTAACATTTATTTTTCCTAACTCTTGATCTAAATGTGGGATTCAAAATTTAAAAAAAGTTTGTAATTTGAGTTTAAGTATTAATGCTAATTTATTTTAACTTTTAAAAAGAAATTTATTTTTTAGATGGCCTATGTATTGTTATTAACTGTGTTATAATATCTATTTTAAATATAAACTGTGTTAATAATGGATGAGTTTGAGCAGAACTAGTTTATTTACAATTAATTGGAAATTTAGGACGAGAAAGAATAATAAGGATAGGTCAATATCTAAGACAGAACATCCTGAGTGACTAGTAATTTGTTGTAAGGTTTAGGCTGAAGCCAATGGTCATGGTGCCTGGCGCCATTTAACCTCTCTTTCAAACTAATTTAATTTATTTATAGGTTAGGATATTTAAAAAAAATAATTGTCAAGTTAGTTTGTGAAATTGAGGATAGCCTAGGAACACCATGAATGGAACTGTCCTCTAACTCCAACTGAACAAGTTTTGATAGGGTTGCAGTTTTTATATTTAGAAGTTTTCACAATAGTGGTGAGTGATCTGAAAAATATAAGTCTAGAGTGTGCAAGTATATTATGAAAATAGTCACTAGAATGGTAGGGCTGAAGCTAAGGTATGGAAATCGAACAGATAAAATTGGTCAACTACAACATGTTCTTTCTTGGAATACTTGGAACAATAAACTTATGCATATTCAAATTTAATATCCTGGAGGGCCAACTAGTTAAATTTCACAAATTATATTCTAACCTAACAAATTTTGAAATATATATGAGCCAAGCCAAATAATTCCAGCCAACCAATAAGAATGCATATTCTATTTTATGAAATTCCTTCTAAGGTCAAAACTCCTATTTGTATGGTTATGTTTGACCATTAATTTAAAAAAATTATTGTTGATGAAACATTAAAATATTTACGTACAAATAAATATTTGAACTTTGATTAATTAAATTAATCATGGTTATGTTAAATTTAACAAACCTTGAAAAAACTGGCTGTAAATAAAATAAAATGTAATTAAACGTATACTTCATTTCAAACACAACAAACAGATATTTAAATATTAAAAATAAACACTAATAAAACTAACAATTGATCGAGATATCATAAATTAGATCCACAAAATAATAATAAATAAAAAATATAAACAATAAATGTTTGAATATTCTTGTGTAGTCTTAATGGTACCATAAAGGACTATGTGGTTATTCTAAAAAACCACAGACCAATGAGCAAAAAAAAGGTTTACATTTTTTATGTATTCCAAAATGTGGAAATTATATATAACATTCTACACAGACTTTAAAGATGTATTGTTAAGATGGAAAACTTTTTGAACAAAAGAAATCTTACATAATTGTAAGTAACAATAAATACAATAAATTCAATTTTTGAAATTCAAGCATACAGTGTCTTTTGTGCTACCCTTTATATTGCTATTATGTTCTACTACAGAGTTTTATAGGCAAAATCAGATTTTTCTCTCTTAATTTTTACTTTTTACCTATACCTAACAGGGAATAAACCAAGAATAGGAGTGAAACCTATTGCTGGGGTTAGGAGATAAAACATGTGTTGTGGTTATCAATTAAGGCTGGAATATGCCACTCAATAATTAAATATGTTTATATTATCAACCAGCAAAATGATAAGGAACATATGATTTTGCTTAAAGATTTTCTTAATTAACCCTGGAATTGGCATTTACTTTTGCCGTAAAATGGTGCCCCCTTTCGCGAAACTGCCGAACTACGAGAAATATTTCTGTCTTTTCTGTTCTCTCTATGAAATTCATGTTAGACAGCTTTGAAAGATTGAAACACAAGCTTTTCAATGGTGTATAATTCATTTCTCTACGACTCCATTTACTAGGCTAAAGGTTGAGTTGAAGAAAACAACTTTTTTTTTGTTGAATACATCTGTAAAATGAGTTTTTGTCGTAACTAATTTATAGATTGAATACTATAAAAGTTATAGACATGTGGCGAACTCTGTTGGATAGGTAAAGATTTGTACTAAAAACAGTACAATTGCACATTTATTTGAAATAATTTACAGTTTCTGACCTTTACACAAAGTAGGACGCTTATATTGTAATGCGAGTTGGCGAGTCGCCATTTTTACGACTAAAACACACCAAACTTTACCAATTAATTAAATTTTTTATAGCGTTTTATGAACTTTTGATTACATGTATATGCATCTATGAAACGTCAGCTCTACAATGGTATAACATTTATTTCGGTAGGATGATTTTAAGTAACCCTAATGTCGAGTTGCAATATCAGAGTTTTTTACAGTTGTCTGTCAACCGTCAATGGCTTCCATGGCTCAAATGAGCCGCATGCCAAAACTAAGGTTAAAATTGATGCCATTTGTGAAACAAAATGAAACTTCAGTTAACACCTATAATTAAGTTGAATGATGACGCCATTAAAGACATGAGAAGTACCAAATTTTTAGGTCTGGTGACAGAAAGTGGACACTGGGGTAGCATTTATTAACAAACTTCCAGACTATGTAAGACTGGAAGTACATTTTATGAAACTTTAATAATTGGAGTTTCTCTACTCGGTAAATTCAGTAGTCATCTGTGATATTCATAAATTCATAGGATTTAGGGTTAATTTAGGATTTAAAATTAAATTAAGTTATAATCTAATAGATAAATATTCTAAGTCCACTCGATAGACACCAGAGCATAAAAAAAATCATTATAACAGAGAACAAAAAGTTAAGTAATTGCTTGGCTTGCAACCTACTAACGCATCAAAAATGACCAAAAGTATACAAACCAAAATTGGTAGAAAATCAAGGTAAGACTCAGTAGGGCTTTATCAACGGTCAGTTGTCGGCAGCTGGAGTTGGCATAAGGTTGCCGGAAGGTCAGTTCGTAACCGAAGAGACTGGACCAGTGGGAGACTCTGCTGGAATGTGACCAGGGTGCTATCACGGGATAAGATCGCTAATTGAAGAAAATTCGATACGAGGGATCAATACAGACACAGAACCACAAGGTGTTGGCATAGAAAGGTCAGCAAGCTTCATGTGTAGAGCAATTCAATAAATTATTGGAATGCATATATAAATAAATATATATTCTGTCATAATCATTGGGATAGCTTTAGAACAAAAGCTTAAGATATTTAACTTGTAAATGAGTTTAATGTTGATATTTAAGCGTATTAGAGACAATAGTAATTAATTAGAGATGTTTTAGATGTATTAGAACTATTAATAATTATGAACTAAAGAAATTGTCAATATAAAAATTTTAAGCACTGAATCTTTGATAGCTCAAATCATTTCATTTTGAACACAACTCCTAACAACACACTTTTATAAAACAGTCAAGAATAGTTAAGTTTCATTCAAATTATTTGGCTACATGATTCACTACCAAGTAGGCAGCAGCAAAACATGTAGCCAGTTTATTTGAATGGATAAACTCTTAACTCTTTTATAGAGATCTGTAATATACAAAGCCTTAAAATGATTATACATACCTTTTCTGTAATTATTAGAGAGCTCGTATTCCTCAACTGTACAGATTCAGCTACTGAAGGTTGAGTATTTTCTAAATATTGCAATTGTTGAACAATTTCAGAATGATTTAAGTAACGATTCATTGGTATAACATTGTCAGTAATGCCAAAATCATGATCAATGGCCCATGATCGGATGTCATCTCGTAAAATTGTAAAGTTTACAGAAACACTGTTAATTCCAACAGGAACAGTCACCATCTGCGAATGGCTCTGGTACCTGAAAAATACTGGATCGTGAATGTGAATCTCTTGATGCAACAAAACAGGTATTACTGAACATGCTCATCTAAAAAATTGTTTACATAAAGACTATAAAAATTTGTTAAAGTGAGGACATTAACTTGAGATAATTTTGTATAAAATCTTGATAAATAAAGGGTGTTTCAAAAATGACTTTACAACTTTAAAAGCACGTAGAAATTAATCCAGATAACCTACAGAATTGCTTGAGGTGCCATTTTAAAGAAAAACACATACATTTTGAGCCACTTGAATCAAATGGAGTCACCAAAAGTACCACCATCGTTGTGGGTTAAAAAAAGGCTACATTTACTAGTACTAAACGTGGTTGCTGTATAGTGGTTTTACAAAATGAACTCCACAACTAGAAACGAAATTTTCATACCCAGTACAGTAAAAAGCCTACCATTTAGTTTTGGCACCAAAATTTTGTTGAGATAGATTGTTCTGTATGTTATGACAAATCACCAGATCACCCAAGATTTGATGCTACTGTGGAACAAGTCAGGCCGAATTTTGCCCATAGTCCTACGAAATAAATGCATTGTTTGTTTCTCATGAGACTGGCATACCACACAAAACTGTTTGGTGTGTACTATGCCAATGTTTTGACTTGAAGTCATACAAACTTACCATGGTACAACAAATTACTGATGCAGATAAAGTCGCTGATCAAAAAGGTTGGATCAAATAATAGGAAACGAAAAGGTCTTCCTGAGCAATTTAATTTTTAGAGATGAGTCAACATTTCACATTAGTATGCAAGGTAAATTTCCACAACTGCAGAATCTAGGATGATTTAAATCCCAGTCTGTCTGGGATGATTTAAATCCATGCAACTTTGTAGCATATTAAAATGAAGTGACCATAATGACCAGTAACCAAACCTAACCAAGGTGAGACCTAGTACAAAATACAGTTCTACAATTAGTTATTGGTACACTGAAATCAATCCCTATTGTTGTAATGGAAGTACATAAAGTACTGGTAATAAAATAGAACCTGTACAAATCCATCGTGATAAAGTCTCTCTACAGTATGTAATCCTCAACTTTTAACTTTAGCTTTGACATGAAAGAAATATTTGCTTTGAGATTTGAAACATGAAAATAAACAGGGAATTTTATGATTGGTCTAAAGAAAAGACAACGTAAGTCAAATTAATGTATGTAAATAATATTAAAACAAGGGGAATAAAAAATTTAAATAGATTTCCAAAATAAAAATTTAAGGCAGAAAATGTTTAGTTATAAGGTATAATAAATTTTAAAGTGAGATATTGTATTGTGAAAATAGACAATGCTTGCCGTCGAGCAAATGATTTGGACAGTTTCCGTGGGACCAGAAATGTGAACGTATTGAGAGTTTGCTGAGTAAGTAGATCTGAAAAAGGACGCTTATTTGTGATGCTAGGAGTTAGTTGGCAGTTGGAAGAGAATGTCCGAGATGGTAAGACGTGTTTTTCAGTTCGGTTGTAAACCGGCATCTGACGTGGTCAGACGCATTTTTGATTAAAAAATATTTGTGAACAATGTAAAATTAATGTCAGTAGTAAGGGAACCTTTGAAGTGAGTAGATGTGTTTAAAAAGCAGTTGGTCAGGAACGTTCAAGGGATTAAGATGTGTTTTAATAAAGTTTAGTTGCGGCATCTGAGATGGTAAGACGTGTTTTTTCAGTAAAGAAAGAAAAATTTGTAGACAATGTAAATAGTGTTAATGTGACTTTCTTGCAATATAAACAAAGTAAATGATAAACAGTTTAGAATCAATTGATTGTAGAGTGTGTAGGAAATCGAGTGACACATGAATAGAACTGTGAATTTGTAAAAACATATTGAGATCATCAGCGGAATCATTAAGTCTACAATGGAACTTTACATCAAAACCGAGGGCTGCTCACCACAAAAGACGTTCAACCCGGAGATGGCTACAATGTGGTAACAAAAATGATAGACAATCTTATATTATTTTTTGTGTAAAAAGACTAATGATGAAAAATAGATGTGTTAAAATTTATTTAAATAAGTAATTGTAATGTAGTAAGTAATTTTAAAACTTTTAAACTAACATTTTAATGATAAACAATATAATTTTTTTTATATATGAGAATAAAGATGCTCATAATAAATCTAATCATTAAAAGTTGCAACTAATTAAAGTAGAATCATTTATAAAGAATTTTGGTCTCTTCACCAAAAGACAGAACAATTTTAAATTTACAATATAAATAATTTCAAATAATATACTATTAATATGTATGTATATAAATACCTTTAATAAATTACTATGTTCAGTTTCAGCGGAATAAACAAGGATTTTTATTTACCAGACAATAACTATTAGTTTACTTTTAAAAGAAAACACGACCCTGAGAGTATTTTAATTTAAAGTAAATTTTTTATTTTTCAAAGTTGGTAAGCTTCAAGCTTCCTGGCGCCCTTTAGCTGAGCAATTTTTTCATAAATTCTTAATGTTAATTCAAATAATTCAAAGTGTCAATTTTAAAATTAACAGATTAGTAGTTTTACCCCTTCATTTTATTTTATATTTACAAGTATGCTTGGATCATTACAAGATGGTACCACTCAAGTCAATGGCACAACTACAAATAAGCCAACAACCAATTAAAAACACAAACTACCATATTAACTGTTAGTAAAAAACCTTCTCGAGAAGTATGGAATCGTCCCCAGGAAACTGTCTATAGAAGAAGCCGACTAATTTCTATAGAGGGATATTTCACCATCTCCAACTGGCAACATTTCCAATAGATAACAACAACTCTTACCCAAAATTCCTCATTAAATACTGAATTAAAAAAAAAAAATAATAAAAAAAAAAAAACAGCTTTACAAACTCTGAACTCAAACTACCCCTTGAAGAGGAATGGATTCAGACACTTAGTAAATTACAGCACAGAGGTAGCGGTAGTGCATGAGGAAGTCCTATGGCTGTAGAAAATCTAACCCATCATAAAGACTGTCTTCGTGATAGACTTCGAAAGTGTTATTAAAACTCTTTCTTTAAATGGTGATACAGATTGTAGTCAAACAGTTGGATGTAGATGCCAGCTAGATAAATTAACAAGAACAGGAGCCAAACATGGCACAACACTTCAACAACCAAACTGCATCTCTTCCCTGCAACTAGCAAAGGCATTTATTAATACATTCATCAGTAGTTTCACAAAGCTACAGCTCATGTCATGGAGTACTAAAAAGAGCTGGGCAAGTTTGATAAAAAGCTGATTCCACACTACTCACCCTGATCAGTCAATGTAGCTGCATTCAGAACAACAATAAGTTACCAGCCCCCCTCCCCCAAAGTACAGTATTGGCATACTGAAGTCTTCTACATACTCCATTCACCACCATGAACACTACACACTTGATAGACTGCCCAGACCTGATGGATGTTGGAGCCAAGGATGACATTAGATTCTCCAGAATTACCTGATTCTTTAGTCAACACAATACCAAAGCGCTGAAATGTTAGTACATAATTATTTTTTTAATTCTGACAATCTTCTTCAAGGACTTTGTATTTAAAAAATGATTAAATCAAATCCAAAATAGCAGACTACTTTGTTGTTTTTAATAGAATATGAACTTTTCATGATTAATTATGATAAAAAATTTAATTAAATTTGAAGCACTTGGAGCCTTTTTTCTAACTAAAATCAAAGATATTAGTAGATTTACTCTTTTAAAATATTTTAATTTTTTATTTACCAATCTCTTCATTATTATTAAAAATGTAAAGAAACAAAACATGGTTAAATTAAGTTTAAATAAAAAAAAAGCCATTTAAAATATAACGTTTAAGTTTTTTTTAAAGTTATTACCCAGACCTCTTCGGGAGCAAATCATATTTTGATGTAAAATTGTTCCAAAATCATATCCTCAGAATTGAAAAGTTTTAGTATAATTTTTGAAGAGAGCATAGATCAGTATAATTTCTATAGGTTAAAATATTCAAATTTTTATTTTCCTCTGTGTTTTAACTGTATGATACTAAATTAATTATTATGAAAATTACTCACTAATTCCCATAAACAAGTTCTTGTAGTCATTGAAAGTTATTACCAAAATATAAATAAAGTACAAACTAATTAAAGATCACGAATGATGGAATAAAAACCATTGCTAAAATTGGTTTTCTATAAATCTAATAAGAAAAAAAAATAGCTTTATATTTGAAAATTTAGATTTTACCACTCAAATCCTTATATCCATTTATATGCTAGTTTCTGACATGTGTAAAAAATATGTTAGTTATCAAAATGAATACTTAAACACAATTTCAGTGATTTTGTTATAAACAAATTTATTCCTATAAATAAATAAAATACTGCGACTTCTTATTTACAAAATTAAAATTTTTCCGATTTAAAAATCAAATGTTGACATTCAAAACTGGTTTACTCTTGTTTTAAAAAAAAATGTTTGCTTCAATTTTAATAACTATTATGAATTAATAAAACTAATCTTTCAAAATTTTACTCAAAAAATGAAAGAAACACAACTTTATTTTAACAAATGATGTTACAATTGTTAAATTGTCATTCTTAGTTGATCACAAGTGCAAAAACTGAAGATCTTCAGTCTCTTTGAATTTGACATCTGATGATGAATGCTTAGTCAATACATAAAGAATGTTGGGTATCAGGGCTATTCTGGGAGGAATGTCAGAATTGGTGTGGTGTGTTACATAGGTAGGCTTGAGAGCAAGGAAGCAACATCTGTTTGTATATACCAAAGTATGGTGCTGAAAAGACCTTCCATTTGGAGGAATACACTACAGTCTCCCAACACTGAAGCCTAAAATAGAGTGCTTTACCATTTATTTACCATTACTAAAATATAAGGCTCAAAAAATTTATAATTTGTCGCAGTTGATCTAAGATCTCTGACAATTTTAAAACATTTAAAAATCAATTAAAAGTATGGTTATTGAATAAAGCATTTTATTCATTGGAGAAATATTTGACTTCTATTGAATGATGTTTGAATGTGTATATTTTGGAAAATTACTAAAGAATTA